>VYZW01006717.1:106535-405027 GCA_013401315.1 Balaeniceps rex
GGGCCGGGCTGGGCGCTGGGGGCTGTGGGCAGCCGGCCCCGGGGACCCCCCGGGCGCCGCTCGCTCGTTGTTGAAGGCGGGTTCGCCCGGATGGCAGCCGGAGCTGGCACCCGCAGACCTCGTTTGGCTGCCGGCGGGGCAGCAGGGTCCCCCGGTAGGCGCGGAGCCGGAGCGGGGTGTGCAGCCCGGGGGGGGCTGCACGCCGGGAGCCGCTCCCGGGTCCGGGGCTGAAACTCCGGCTCTGCCGCCCTTCTGTAACACCGATGTTCTGTAACAGAGCGATTCTCAGCTTGGCTTCTCTATTCTGTGTTTGATTGCTCCTCACACGGACGAGGAAGAAAACAAATCTCTTAGGAATCAGAGGTTTTCTTACCAAAACTAAATCTCCAGCGTTTCATCACTCAATAAACGTGTGGGAAGTCCACGCTAAACACCTTGGCAGCAGATGGACAGACACCTGCGGAGAGGTGCAAGAAATAACGCAGGCAGCGTTGCGCGTAGCGCCAATCGACGATGCGCACGCCGGTTCTGCGAACTCACGTGTGGTGTGGTCCCAGCTCGCGGGAAGCACGGTTGGGTCACTGGGGCGTTTGCTGCAAGTAATTTTATGCAATTTTTCTGCAGCTGGAAGAGTGAGAGCCCACCTGCGGGAGCAGCCCATCACAGTCGTGCTCGCTGTGACACTTCGGCACGTGCTGAAATGTTTCTGGGATCACGCTGTAGCGCAGGTGATTAATTGGCGATCAAGGCAGAGACAAATCCCCCCTGAAGTATTCTCTGTTGATCCCAGCATAACTATGGTGGCATTTAAGTGCTTGGTTATACAAAGCTACCCTGCATAATGCTTGCTCCTGCTGAGGCTGGTGGGAGTGATGAGGTGCTCAGAAGGTACCTCTGAAGGTTGGGTCCTTCAATAGTAGGAGACCCCTTAATAAGGTGAACTCTCCTGCCAACATCAAGACCTGACTGACTGTGGGCTGGAGGCAAGACCTCTGGGTATCTCCCAACCCAAATGGGAAGAAATAACTATTCTTCAGCTTAATTTTTCTTGGGCAACTCGCAGATCTCTTCCAAGCTTCAGTTTTCCACCTGCAGAGTGGGCTTCCCAAAGACAGGTTGAAAGGCAAAAACCTCATCAGCTTCCCAGTTTAATACATTGGCTTTTCCCCTGAAATCCGCATACCCCAGTCTGTCATGGGACATCGTCCTCCCTCCCTCTCACCTCGGAAAACAATCTTTTCCTTGGGTTTGGTTTCCCGTGATAAATCCTGGCTCAGGGTGAGGGGAGACAGAGTCTCACAGCAGCCCTGCGCTCAGACTCTCACAGTCCGTACCCTGGGCAAGGCAGTCTCCTGGTTTCCTTCCAGAAGGAGGATCAAGGGGCATTGAGTTATAATTTCCATGGAGCTATGCAATAACATTTCAGAATAATTTAGCAGTAGTTTTCCAGTGTTGGGGCATTCAGCTCTTTGACCAAAATTCTTCACCCACAAAAGCCCCAGTAACACCTGTAAACTTCTGCAGAAGCAGGTGCTTCTCGTATTAGTCCAGAATTAAGTTTTCATCAAAACCAGATTTTCTTTAAAGTCCTATTTATTATTGCTTAACAATCACTTTAAAGTCTATGGGTGGGAAGCAATACAAAAGCATCTTTCATTATTCATTAAGGACAAATGATGCAGGGGTTTTGCAAGGGAATATAAAGTACACATACTTTTCTGCACTTAAAACAATTATTTCTTCTTAATAACCCTGCAGAAAGGTGCCCCACGGAGAGCTGCAGTTTGGATGCTTTTAAAGTTAAGCCTCTTGATCACAAAAAGAATTATTCTTCCCCTGTGACATTGCTGAGCAGAGATCCTGGGAAATGTTTTTTGTTTTGTCATTTTTATTCTTTAAAAAGATTTAGATGATTGGTTTTGGGGGTGTCCCCTTCATGGGGTGGAAAAGTAACGTAGTGGCAATCATGGAGATCGAGACCTGTCATGAGAATAAAAAGCTGCAGCTACAGAGCAAACCTGCGGCAGGTTTGGGACGAGGATTGAGAAGCCACAAAAGCCCAGGAGAGCTCAGGCTGGAAGGGGCCCTGGAGTCTCAGACTCCTAGGAGTCTGCTGGCCTTACTCCAGTTTAGCACCACGTTTCTTGGGGTGGCCCAACTGCACGTGCTGTTCCAGACGTGGTTGGCCCGTGCCAAGGAGAGGGAGCAGGCATCGCCCTCCATCCACTGACCAGGCAGCCTGGTCTGCTGTCACCGTCCTCGCTGCCAGGGTGCACTGCTCCTCAAGGTTCCCTTGCTGCCCAGTGGCACCCAGGGCCTTTGCAGCAGAGCTGCAGTCGGTCCCCAGCCTGTATGGGGCAAGGGGACAGCCCGTCCTGCGTTCAGGGCTTTGCATTTGTCCTCGCTGGATTTCATAAGATCCCTGTTGGCTTGTTCCACCAGCCCGTGCAGCCCTTGCTCGGTGGCAGCTCTACCCTCAAGCATATTGACTGCACGTTTGGTGTCATCTGCAAACTTGAGGGTGCATTTTGTCCCCTCCTCAGGTCACTGCTAGGGCTGTTAGGACAGGTCCCAGACCACTGAGGGGTCTTTCCCTTTGTAAGGGGAGGTACTACCCCTTGTAACTGGCCTCCAGATGGAGCACGACCAACCCCTAACCTCCTTGGAGAGCTATTCAGCCAGTCTTTCACTGCTTTACAAAGCCACCCATCTGGACTGTGACGTTCTAACTTGGATGCCAGGATGCTGTGGGGGACCATGCCAAAATGTTTGCCAGCCCCAAAGTAAATGGGGTGGTGTGGGATCCCATTAAGGAACCACAGACGATGGTTCTTGCCCACCTCTGTCACTAGGACGATGGTCCTTGTCCACCTCATCCCAGGAAAGGGTGGACGGGGGAACTCTGAACTGCAGAGCCGAAGATCTGCTATTCTGAGCCCGTTGGTCTGTCTGCCCTGAACAGAAGTCACGGGCTGGTCCTAAGGCTGAAGGACTGACACAGAGCAATTTTGCCATGGTCCCACTGGCGAGGAAGGGCTCCAGGGCATGGCACGGCTCCTCTGGCTGTGCCTCGCAATAGGATCTGTCCCTCTGGTCCCTAAAAGGTGTCCTTGAGAGCGCAGGCTGTGAAATTCAGTCAGGCCCTAGAAGAAGTCGACGTGGGGCTGTGCACAGCTGCCTGCGGAGTCCCTGGATCGCCAGCGCCATTGCCAGGAAAGGAAGCGCTGGGAGCCCACGAGCAGCGTCCGTGTGGTGGGGGAGCTGGTCCTGGGGTCTCGCTGCCAGCAGAGCCTGCTCGTGCCTCAGTTTCCCACACCTCCTCAGCCTGTCCTCTCCCTGCCACCTCCTGCCCCTGCCGCCCTGCTTGGAAAGGTGGGGCAGGCCAGACTAGCAGTCTAGTAGTGATGTCCTTGGGGCCATGCGGGGACCGCGAGTGCCAGCCCGGCTGGAAAGGAGAGGGCACGGGGACCTGGCAGGCTTGGAGAGGGGCCGAAAGCAGAGCACGCAGCTTGGGGACCTTCCTGGGGCCGTGGCGCAGCTCCTGGAGCTCCTCTGAGGGGTCGCTGAAGCATCCTAAGAAAGCAAGTCCTCCTGTGGGACCCTTCTCTGACTCCAGATTTGACAGCGGTACCCTGTAGAGGAGGTGACGGGTCCTTTTTATCGGCAAGTCTGTCCAGGACGCTGCGCGTGTGACTATGAACCCTTCAGACGTTTAACCCTCTCCCCCCTCTCTCCCCATCACCCTGATTTCAATCTTGTACATTTGCTTTTTGTGCTGGGAGATATAGAAATGCCGGTGGTTTTCTTTCTTTCCCTTTTTTTCTCCGTTTTTAATGAATTTTTCATTTTGTTCCACCGGTACAGAAAGAATAACAATGAAGCAACAGTGTCAACACAGAAAGAATTTTCTCCAAAGTCACACGGTGGCCAATCTGCAGCAACAATAATGGATTTTATGAATCCCACTAAAGAGAATTGTTAGTGGAGGGGGCGGGGGGTGCATCTCAAAGGCTCCTAAGTTATTTGTGCTTTCCACACCACGAGGCCCTGTTATAAGCAGCTATTTAAAGAGCAAGCAAAAAAAAAAAAAGATCATGCTGCAAAAGCAGATTTCTAATAGCAGAGGAACAAAAAATACATAGGTGCTTTTTTTTTTACGGTTGGACTCGATGATCTTAAAGGTCTTTTCCAACCAAAGGATTCTGTGATTCTGTGATTTATGATGTTTAAAGAAAATAAGTTGCCTAAGAAGGCGGCTCTCTCCCGCTTGCTCTGGGAGATGGGCAGGATGCTGCCGGGGCCGGGGACCACAGCTGGGCTGAACGGCGCTGAGCGGGCTTCGGATTTAGTCTGCGCTTGCAGTCCTGCTGGACTGGCGCTCCACAGCGGCTGCCCCAGTAATGGGTATGCGTCCGAGTATGAGCAAGGTTCTCTTTTCATATTTGTCCTTTTTTTCCAGGAGGTGTTAACACCAATTTATGGGCTCAGTGGGATGGCAGAGACGGGTGAGCAGCGCTGACCCTGGAACTTACCTCTGTCGGGTTTCTTTTTCTGCCCCACCTCAAAGTCAGTCTAAAAGCAATAAAAGGATGTTGGAGGGGGGAGCCGGGGCTCATCCGACGTCACATTAAAAGAGAAACACTCAGTTAACACAATCTGGAGGAGCAGATGCCTCGAACGTGGCCGTGCCGTATCCATACAACTGTTGTCTTGGGGAAGGGCTGCACATTTCACGTTGCTCTCCTGCACGCTGCTGCTGCCGTGAGTGCAGGAACACTTGTGCAACGGGAAAGTAACACTGGCATTAATTTTTTGTTCCTGTGTATATAGCGTTTGTATCCAAGGGCCTTTTCTTCCAGGAACTGCACACCACACGCAGCTGAAGATGGTCTGAAAACAACACCTGTGCTTATTTTCATATGTTTTCTTACTGCTGTCGAGGTGAGGAAACCAAAGATATGCTCTTAAGCACTCACTCCACTTCACCCGGGATACGCAGCGGCTCGTAAGCTGTGAATGCGAGAGAGCACAGACCGCATTCTCTCTAAAAAGAAAGAAAAACTATTAACACGGTGGGGAGGGGGAAGCAAATAAAGAATAGTACTTCCAAGGATCATTCAGAATGAACCTCTTTGCCTGAATTTTGGAAGTTAAACAGTCAAGCTGACAACATTTGCTTCCTGAAAAGAGCACGTTGTCTGTCAAGGTGCTTTTTGGCCCAGAAACGCTGCCCAGCTCCAATAGCGATACTGTTTATGAGCTATCAAGTGAAGGTGACTGCTTTAAACAATGTCCTGAGCAGAAACGCCAGTGACACATGGCCAGCACCTGCGCTGCTCCTCCCTTGGGTGGTGCCTGGGCACAAGCACCAACAAATCTGCTACCGTATGGGTACCAGCAGTGTTCCCCAGATGGACATTTCCTCTGTTTGGTTCGAGTGCCTGACAAATGATGGAAGCACGAGAACAACAAAGACTAAATCTTATCATAATAGTCTTTCATTATTAACTGTCTCCAGATTTATTCATCACTCAAGGAGGGAGAGAGTGAGCCAGACACTACGGATGTGAACCCAGGCGAAGTTTCTGACTTCACCAGAGCTGTCTGATTTCCATCAGCGAGATCTGACCCTACAGTTTGTTTCTCTTTCAACATGTACGCTGACTATGGAGAAACACTGGCCCCATGCTGTTCTCACCGCCTGCCGGCTCTTGGCCTTCAGGTCCTTCTCCTGCCCTCGGATCCACCTGGGATGGCAGCCACGTGGTGAAGCAGAGGCTGGGACCAGCTTCGTCCCGCCACGGTGCCCCAAGCTGCTCCTGGGGAAAAGGGAGAAGTGGGGGCACTGGTGCTGTCCAGGCAGTCACTGGAAAAGGAGAGCATCGAGGGGCTGGATAACCCGATTCCCCGTCAGTGTGCTTCCCTCTGCCATTTCCACGCTCTAGGAAAGGAATGTGAATGTGCTTCGACGATGCTTTATTTTCCAGCACTTTATGTACCGCCCTCCTGCAGCTGCCAGGCGCTTGCCCAGCAGCCCTCATCCAAATCACCCGGCATCTCAAAGGATTTCTTCCCGAGAAGGCGAACAAGGTCCTCACTTGCGGTTCCCGTGGGTGTGCACTGGTAAATGCATCCAGCATCGTGGGAGCTGGCTGGGGAGATGGGGGAAGGACCAGACTTCTACCTGAAGAGAAATGAGAAATTTGGGGGGCAGTGGATGGGGGAGAGGAGGAATCTGTCAGCAGAGACAGGATGCTGAAGCCTGCGGCCAGCAATCCTGCTTCGCTGCCAGAGCCTCTGCTGATGGCTTGTGAACCGGTACAGCAGCAAAAACAGAAAAATTCATCGTGGTTTGGGGAAACGTAGATCAACCCCTTTGCAAAACCCAGCACCCCCAGGCAGCGTCTACCAAACCATGCGGTATTTCTGCCCGCTGTGCGTGTGGGATCGTTTTTCTGGACAGATCTTAATTTGTGTTTCCTTTAGCAGTTTTCTGTAAAAAGCCAGAAAAGGACAGCTTCTGCTGAAGTTCCCACCACGGGGTTCCCCTTCTCAGTTGAGCCATGTCCACTTCTCAGAGACCTGCTGTCATTAGGTGCCCAGCTGAAATCCCATCGAAACGCTTTAATTAAAATGGACGTTAAGAGCTCACTTGTTCAAGCCAAAGAACATTAGGAGGAATTTAAATGAAGAGGTTTTTAAATCTGTGACATTTTTTCTAATGAGAAAACACTTTCTAATCCTGAGCGTCTCCTAATTCAAAACAGATTGGAAAGACTGCAAGTGAAAACAAGTTTTTTTTTTCCTCCAAAAAACACATCCTGTAATTAGTAGAGCTAACTGGCAAACAACATTCGTCTTTTCCCTACAGCT
The DNA here is from genome assembly GCA_013401315.1 of Balaeniceps rex. Lineage (NCBI taxonomy): Eukaryota > Metazoa > Chordata > Aves > Pelecaniformes > Balaenicipitidae > Balaeniceps > Balaeniceps rex. The sequence goes on from VYZW01006717.1 coordinate 113,409, forward strand.
TCCACATCAGCTTGGAAGCAGGCAGTGAAAAGCAGGGGGGGGTGTACCCACACATGTATGCGCTTTGTGTTAGGACAGGTGACAGAACTCACAGAAATTGCCGTCACGTCAACCCCAGCATCCGAGGAGGAAACCATTATTGGGGATGCAGAGCACTCCTGGCCCACCTAACGAAGGGCGTATCGCTGCCGCGGCGTGCTGAGCGCTGAGGAGGAGCAGGGAAATGATCTGTTTGCAACAGCGAAAAAACACACTTCCAGTAATTTGTTGGAGTGGGACTATTTTTGTCTGAAAACACTGGGATAATGGAATGTAAAATAACAGTGGAAAGAAGAGTGCGAAGCCTCAAATGAGAGTGACTTGGGGACCAAGCAAACCGTTTCAGGGGTGGTTTAGACAGATGCTAGAGAGATGAAATACAATCCCTCTCTTCACGGTCTTTCTTTTTAACCATGGCCGTTTCCCCCTTCCCTTACGGTACCCCAATAAGAGGTTTTTGCAGCCTGCTGTATTTGCTGATCTTCTGGGGACAGGGCCTATCTACTTCATGTGCGCTTCAGTGCTTAGCACAACATGAATGGCTTTTGATGGAACCGGACTGCCAAGAATAAACAGAAGGAGTAAACTACTTTTTGTTAATCCAACAGATTTTAAGGGAGGAAGAGAAGGCAAGCAAGCGAACTACTTGTGAAAACTGTAGGCTCCTAAATTTTCTATGCATTTCACAAATGAAAGTCTTGCGCAGTGAAAGGCGCCATGACCTGCCTTTTGTTTGGGAATATTAACCTCAGCAGAAAACAGTAAGGCAGAAATCTTGTTGGGTACTACTACTACTTATTGGGAATCCCCATCATCCGTGGTCCTTAAGGACTTTATCCTTTTCCCTGTGAAAAAAAGACTTGACTGTACCAACAGAATTCCTTAAAATATCAGCAGTCCACCAGTTCTCCCAGTCCCTTCTGTGCTGGACAGTGACCTCCTGCTATGACAGCTTATCCTGTTCTCCCTTCTGTAGATGCAGCAGTGGTGACCAGCCTTTGCTGGGCCATGAGCATCCTGCTCTGCTCCTCTGGGCCCTCTTTTTAATGTTCCGATGTCCTGTGGCCAGAGGCAATGCAGGGCTGTTTCACAAGCAGAGCGTCTTCTCTGAGCTATTCTCCGGGGATTTCTGAATGAGGGCACAGTGTTCTGGCGTGTTCAGCAAAGTAGACAGACATCAGCCTGAACCCAGCTCTCCACCTCCTTCAGATTTTGCAGAAGTTGGCTCCAGAACTAAAATTCACGGGCAGTCTTATTTCTCTAATGGGACAAACAAAAAAAATCTGGATATGAAGACCCAAATTCTGAAGTCTGGATTGGGACACTTGTGGCACGTATCTATCTTTAGTTCAATGCACAACGCTACCTTCATTAACAAAGGCGGCGGTTGCATATGACATTATCTGACGTATCCAGATCTGGCTGGTGCTGTTATTGAATGGATGCTAGGGCCGGTGGTTCCACATGGACCGTGTTTGCATCGCGTCGTGCTGGCTTGCTGTAAATACACTAGCATAAATGACAGCAATATTCCCAGAAACACCTACTTTTAAGCGTGTATCAGTGACTTTGTGAAAGTGTCTTTGAATTCGTCCTAGTGAGTATTCACTTTGGAAACATGATACACTTTACCTATGAGTCCAATTAAAACAACTTAGGCTTTAAAGCTCGGGTGCTCATAGCCGCCTTCTTGAAAGAATAATACTGCGTTGGCATAAATGGATGTGCATCAATGCAGATCAAGGGACTGACGCCTGTTTATGCTCACTGACAACCCAACTTAGATCTTACTCAGTAAATCATCTCAAATACTGTGGAAAAACTCAGAACTGTTCTGAAACATCTGCAAAGAAAGAGACAGAAAATGCATCCCTTATTTCAGTGGGAATTAATTCACTGGAAGTGTGGGGCTCCTTAGCTTCTGGGTGCAGAATCTGTAAACATAAAGCATCTACAGTCATGCGCCAGTTTTGAAAATGGGTCTCTTAATCCTGACTGTCCCCTCTGAGATCCCATCTGCACCTCCGGGCAGCTCTGCTGCTGTTCTTCTAATCTTTCCTCCTCCTCCTCCTTTGACTCTTTGTCACCATGGATGACCCACCATGAATAAAAGATTAGGATGTACCAGATTCAAACACAGCCTTTGCTTCTGGGGTCAACGCTCTAAATCCTGAGCTGTTGGACGGGAAGGCTGCGGTGCCCGAAGGGTTCAGCTCAGGTCTCCATTGCGTAGCTGCACCTCCAGTCACCTCCTGGCCCAGGTTGAGAAGATAATGCTTCATCTGCGAGACCTAGTGGGGCCAAGGCGATGCTGTGAAGGCTGTCAGTTTTAGGCCTGCTTTCAAACAGATAACAGGGTACATCACCAGCAAGTCCACAGGAGGATAGATTGGGTGAAGGCTCAATTGGTGGCCAAAGGAAAAAGATAAGGATCTAAACTTTGAATTTCTGCCCAGCAGAAAGATCTTTAAGCTCTTTCAGTGGCTCTTCTCCACGCACGCCCTCACCACTAACAGCTTTTTAAAGCCCCAGGCGTGGTGCTGTACTTGGCGCTGGTTTTCTGAGGGCTGTACGCAAACATAAACCAGCCTGACCGTTCCCCCTCGACCCCCTGTTGAGACACCCAGCGATCACATCATGAGTAGGTAAGAACTGATTTTGAACAAACTGATTTCTTACCGCTCTGAGGTCCAATTCAACACCCATGCTGTTGTCTGATACTTTTTTCTGGAAGCAGCTTTACAGAAACTACCGGGACAGCTTACGGGCTGTGGTGGCACTCAAAGCAAACAAGGCTGGCAGAACTAGGTCTGCTGCAAGGAAGACCTCAGTGAAATTCACCTTCCAGCATTCACTGCAAGTGAAGCTGATCTGCATTTCTTATACCAAGCTAAGGCTACAGCTCAGATGCTAATTTTATCTTGCTGGCTTTGTAGCGTCCTTGATCTTCAAGAGAATTCAAAATAACATGTAGCAAATGTATAACTAAGTCGTTTTAAAGAAGTAACTGCAAAGTGCATAACACTGCTCAAGGGAAAAGAGCTTTTCTGCTAAACACAGAGTATGAAATCAGATCATACAAACGGACTCTTTACGCCTTAGCCTCACAACTGGGCTGTTAGGGGAGACCAGCTCGGTCTCCATCTGCCCTACAAACCCATCCCTGATGCTAGCGTATGGGACGGCCAAGCCCATCTTCACCTCCTAACAGCTTGTGACAACATCGGATCCCTTTGCTGAGCAGACATGGGGCCATTGCCTGTCACGGACATCAGGACCACTTTGTGCTAAATGTCGGACACAGCTATTGCAAGAGACCGTCTCCACCCTGAGTGCAAATACCCAGCGGCGAGTGCTGGGGTGGGGAAGGGCTGCTCCTCGCTCTGCAGACAGCAGTCACTCCTGCGGTGGTCCCGGCAAACCCAGGAGAAGGTGAGTGGGGAAGCAGACAGTCCCACCACTGCTGTGTGCTTGCCCGGCTGGGGGCATTTGCACTGGGAGGGGAAGCACAAGCCCAGGAGAGATGGGTCTGGAGTGCTTTAAGCCCTGCCAACAGCTTGCCAGTGCAGCTCCCACGATCAAAGCTTGGGCTTCTCTCCCCCTGCACAGCTCCAGCCGAGGCAGGAGTTTAGCATGAGCTTCAGCGCTTGATGCTCTGGTCCCAGGAGCAGGATCAAACCTGGGCTAAACTGACTATATAGGTACATCTGCTGCAACAGTCTTCAAGGCTCTTTGGAAACAGCATGGGCTGGTACAGCTGAACCCGGCCAGAAAGCAGGCGGAGGCCAACTGAGGGCAGGGGTCTTCCTTGTCCCCCAGCGCACGAAGAAATGAGGGATCAGACGACAGCCCTCTCGCTCAGACATTGCCTCCCAGGGCAGTGCCTGCCACCAGCGATTGCGGAATTATTCCCCATGGAAAGCAAGTGCTTTCTTTGAGGCTGCTATCCAGGTATGGGACCTGATTATCCTCACCCCAACGTTAGGTTACAGGTGAGTTGGTGGAGATCCCGCTTTGCCAACGGACAGTTTCGAACCCCTTCCCAGGAGCAGCCACAGCTCCCCCAGGAGCCATCGCTGAATTATTTTCTTGGTCTGTACCAGGCAGAGCTCACTGCCAGGGAGGAAAAGGGAGATTTCCCAATGTAACAGGGAAACATCCTTGTTTTTCGTCGGTACCGCTCTCGAGAAGTCGGTCTTTCCCAGGTACAGGGGTGCTCGGAGCAGCGCTGCGGAGCTACCACCCCCCCGACAGCAAGCGGCAGAAGCACATGGGCAGGTGGCACGCTGGCTTGCACAGCGAGGATGGCGTGGTGCTACCAGGATGATTTCTCCGTGTTTTTTCCAACCCCTACTAAGCACAAGAGGAAAAAAACCGAATAGCAGCTCTTCCTGGGAAGGAGAGAGACAGATGACTGGCATTAGCTCTGACAAAGCACACCTTGGAGGGGATTAAACCAGCTCTCCCACACTGAGTAACGCCCTTTGCAATTCCTCCTCGCTCTGGTAAAACAGACCTGGTCCAGGGAAACCCTTGTTCGCGTTTGTGCCGCCGGGTGTACCGTGGTGCTGCTCAGCAGGGTCCAGGCCAAGCGAGCTGGGGTCCATCACAGCCTCAGAGAGAGGGACCCACCACGCCGGGATGGTGGGCAGGCTCCAGAGATCTCTTCTGGAAGGAGGCTAGGGGAGAGACAGCCGTTCTTTCTTACTACCCTCCATATTCACCTCCACACTTATTTTCAAGGTTATTTGACCATCTTCCCTCCTTCGTAGCCAGCACCAAGGTCTCACAGCCTTATCAAGCCTGTCTGCCTCCTTAAAGAGGAGTCACCGACACGTCCAAAGAGCTGAGTCCTCCTGAAGGTGAAGACAAGGAAGGATTTAGTCTGGCAGCACCACAACCTAATCCCCACACCTGCAGAGCTGAGGGGCAGCTGGGGACATCTGCTCTGCAAGTGGAACAGGATATTTGCCAGGGAGTTTAGACTTTGCTCCCTGCCTGTATTTTTTCTCTAGGTGGAGATAAGTAAATGAGAAGAAGGAACCGGAGAAGCTAGTGAATTGAAAATGAGAAAGGAGCTGAGAGGGATTTTTTTTGCTTGGATTTAACAGTGCTTGGAATAAAAGCGCTGGGAAGCAGACACCCTGAGCTACGTGTGCTGTCCTCGCTGATGCCCCGGAGCCCGCTTTCCTGTGAGCCTCTGCCCACGGAGCGGGTACGCTGCAGACAAACGCTGAAGGTGAACGATGGGAGGTGCTGAGCCTCTCTCCTTCTCGAGCACGCTTGTACTCAAATCACTTTCTCTAGTCTCTCAGTGCTTTCATTAAGTGTTTTCCTTATTTTCAGAGCAGGTGCTTGTTCCCATTCTTAATGAATCACTCCGCTCACTTGTAAACAAGACCTTTATTAGCTCCACAAGCATGTGTTTTCTTCTATTTATACCTTTTCCATATCAATATTTGAAAGCACGCTACCCTGTGCTGAATTCTTTCTCCATGACCTTTTCCATCCCTGCTGCCTCTTTCCCACCTCTTCTTTCTATTCCCTGTCTGTTCACAGTTTGCACTCTCCCAGGTTTATCTGTGCTGACAAAAATCAACCCTAGATTTTATGTTTCCTTTGTTGGCCTGAACTAAATAATTGGGAACTTCCTTTCTGAATGATGTTCATCCAAAGGAGAGCTTCACAACCCTGCGTAGGTATAGTCCTTTACGTGCACTAGAAATTGGTGGGAACCAAACACCTAAATCCTCCAGGCAGACCTCTGAAAGTCTACTGTCCACCTTGCTTTGGAGAAAGCTACACACCTACGTCTTTACTGGATGCTTCTGCACCTTGTATTTTAAATTCTGGTCTTATTAGTATTGGGAATTAGTGTTCTGGGGTTTAAACACGTGAAAACAGGGTGCTGCTTCCCTTCTCCCACCAGCTGTATCCAGGGACAAGACTCCAGTTTCCCTTACCACAAGTGCTAGGAATAGCTTTGTAATGTAAATAGGCACTTGCAGTATTTTTAACAAGCACCTGCTTTATCACGCTGCCTAATGAGAGCCTGGACAGAAATGCAGTGAAAGCAAAGGAAGGTAAGACTACTATTTAAGCTAATTAACAGCAAATTAAATTAAACCGACACACATATATTTTGGGTTTCTGCATCCAAGCGGAGAGAGTGCTGCAGAGATTTCATTATTCACATTTCCCGTCATCTGTTTTCTCCCAGCACCTACCTACCCAATTACCTGGGGAAGGAAGAGGGAGAAAGATACTAAAGCCAATAAGATAATTCTCATTTACATAATAATTTTTCTGCATTGTGTTTAATAGTCTGTGAGTAACTGTAGAAGAATATATAGTCCATTCTTTAAAAAGCTCCAATGCACTAATTGAAATTAAATTACATGGAACTCAGTCTCCGTCTTCTGTTCGTTGGGAGATAATACGCAAGCCACAGTTCTGCGTGTTATTATTAATATTGATAGATGAACCACTGTACTCGCCACAGAGCCACTTCCCAGATGTGTTTCCCCTTCCTTCAGCTGTAGGTGAGCCTAAAATGATGTTTTTCCCCATTAAAATGGCTCATTTGGTGCACCCAGGATTGCAATCCTTTAGCATTCAAGACAGTCATCACTGCAGGTAGCAGCGCCTATTTGCGGCATTAACACCGGGTAATGAAACCGCATTCTTTTTTCACGTTACTTTGCATATGCTATAGCTCAATTAATCTGTCAGGGTGACATTTCCATCACAAACAAAATTTAAGAGAATTTAATGCTAAGGTGGCAGGCCTGGAAAATGGAGTCTAACATTACGTTCCTTGGAAGAGGCACGAATTCAGGACCCGCTTCCCAGCCAGTCGAGCTGCTGGGGCAGGAGCACGGGTCTTGCTGGTGCTTGTGGGAGATGCAGGCTACGTGGCAGCTTGCTCCTTGCCTTCTCTCAGAGGCTGCTAACAAGGGAGCCAATTAGTGCCAGTTGTGATGTGAGCACTTTTTCCACCAGGAGCTGGATTGAAGCCTTTAATTCATTTTGCACAGGCAGAGGCACATGAAATGTTCAAGCATGGAAAAAAAATCCACAAATTCTGAGGGTTTAGAGTATCCCCGTGGATTTTATTCTTCACTTCAGCCTTGCAGCTTTCATTAAAAAAAAAAAAAAAGATTAAAAGAGAAAGGTTTCTTGCCCTTCTGATGGTGAAACTAATTTTCTTCATCTAAATTAATACCGAGTCTCCCCGAGCCACTAGTGCTGAAATGGGCTTTCTCTCCTTGGTGACTCTGGGACCTTGGAATAACAAATTGCCAGGACTGGACATGGGTCCTCGGCGCTGACCACGCCAGAGACGGCCTGCCAACACTCCAGGTGCCTCGTGACATTTCCCAGCACAAAGCAGAATAACCAAGGAGCTCTGCGCTATTGTTTTCCAGCTCTTTATGATCTGGAGTGAACAACACAGGGATGAAGAGCCCCTCCATCATTGTCTCTGTCCCAGGTGGCTCAATTGCACCCCAAGCTCTCAGCAGGTTCTGCCGAGGAGCGCCTGGTCCTCACTTCCATCACATTCCAATGTGGAAAGGACATTGATCTGCTTCTCTGCGTCAGTGCTGCCTTCTGCTTGGACCTCTGCAGAGTTAAAGATAAGATAAACTGTCTCTTCTCCCACAGGGCTCCTCCAGGACCTGGTCTCTCTCCTCCTGCAGACAGACTTTTGCTCTGAGAGGATGGCGAAGGAGGTCCCCTGAGACTGTGCAGAACTGTCCCAGAGGATGGTTTATACCAGGCAGCTGTCTCACCCATGCCTGAGGAGTCCTGCCAGTGGTCCGGCAGCACTGCGGAGCTCCGCGAGGGGTGCGGTGTGCCAAGCACAAGGCTACCAGGACCGGCATTTTACGAATGCATGAGGTACCATGCCCAGCTCCCATCAGCAGGGCTTGGGAGAGTCGCCACTGACTTAAAGAAGGCTGGACCTAGTTTAGATTACCAAGTCCTGCCCTAAAGACCTAAGATCTTCTAGAAGGATGAAATTTCCGTTCCAATAAACTGATCAAGCACTGCTCACACACTAACAAGAGGGTATCATTTTCCATCAAGGTAAATGGGAATGCAGGCTCCCCCCTGTGCTTCAGATGAGTCATCAGGCAAACGCTCCTGAAAACCTCCTGTCAAATAGACTTTACATTAAAGGCAGCATCAGAAAGCAGAAAGTGTTTTTCTCAGGACATGTATTAAGTCCTGAAGCTAATTAATCCATGCATTTACAAAAGAAATGCTTGACAATACACACAGTTCAGCTGAGTTCAAGATATGAAAGAAAATATCAGAACAGGAAGCCTACACATCTCCTTTGGTCCGTAACGTATCTCCTTAGCAGCAAATCCCAGAAAGAAACTTCTTTCTTTTCCCCCTCAAGTAAAATACTCTGTGTCAAACCCTGGTTTTTTACTCAGCCCACTGAACTTGTGAGTGTGAAAACCCTGTGTCAGGACTTTAATAGGAACGCACTTGGGAAAGACCATCACCCCAGTGCAGTTCTTGGTGGAGATGCAGAGTATTTGGGTGCAGAGGAAGCAGTGCAGAACTTCTTCCTCAAACACACAGCAGATGTGCTTGGGTACCTGGCTGGCACAAGCATAAGGAGGATCCAGCTGGTGCACAGTAGAGATGTAGCACTGATGGCTGGTTCACTGAGGTCCAGCTCTTGGCTTGCGTGTTCACACCAGCATCTCATGGCTTTTGTGGCAATAGCGCAAGATTCTGTGCAGGGCTGAGTCCCTTATCCTTGGGAGGAACTCCTGGAGGAATGGATAGGTTGGAGAGACCTTCTAGTCACTGGAGATGATGGCTTTTGAAAGAGAAGATAGGTCTTATGGAAGTGGCTCTGTTAACTACCCCAGTCTCCAAGAAAGAGAGACCTGGTGAGGCCGCACCTCAAATACTGTGTTCAGCTTTGGACCCCCCAGTACAAGAAGGACATTGAGGTGCTGGAGCGTGTCCAGAGAAGGGCAACGAAGCTGGGGAAGGGTCTGGAGAACAAGTCTTATGAGGAGCAGCTGAGGGAGCTGGGGTTGTTATCCCTGGAGGTGTTCAAAAAACGTGTAGACGTGGCACTTTGGGGCATGGTTTAGTAGGCATGGTGGGGTTGGGCTGACGGCTGGACTGGATGATCTTAGAGGTCTTTTCCAACCTTAATGATTCTATTCTATTCTAAAAAGCAGACCCGCAGCAAAGGGAAGGGAGAGGGTTGGAAGCTACGGTGTGAAATGAAACTAAGGGCCTCTGCTTGTTACAGCAGGTGCTACAGCCATGAGACATCTCTGACAGCGTGACCGTAAGAGCTGTGCCAGCTCAGCCAATGCTCGCTGTAAGTGCTGCTGATCTCTGCGTTCAGTAAAGCCTCCCACTGTACAGACATCTCTAGCGATAGGTGGAAAGGTGTGAGCTCGCATGATCTGGGACAGACTAAGCTACGGATAACAACATACCAGGAGCATATTGACACTGGGCTTGGAGGAGGGAGAAGAAAGGGAGGTTGTAAGAGGTTGGAGATTTAAGAAATGGCAGCAGTCACAAATGTAATCTCAGAGCTTGGACTCCATGGGATGAACAGTGCTGCCCCTTGCTTTCCCTACCAAGCAGGGTTGTGCTCTGCCTAATTCTTTTCTGGAGTGGGAGTCAAATGATATCAGTTGCTGGTTCACTGGTTTTATGGGGCTTCTGTAGGCTCAATAACTCAGTTTATAGCTGAGTAGTACAGTTGTATTGCTCATTCCTTTTGCCAACAAATGAGGCCGTTTACAGAGTTCTGGCTTGACTGTGTGGGGTTTAAAAGCTGACCAGGTACGAGGCCAGTGGGAAGGATTACACAGACCCCCTACACCAGGGACAGTGCGGTTCCTTCTCCGCCACCAGTAAATGAGATCCCTGGCACAGTTTCACCTCCTAGCACTCACATCTGAGCCACGGAGAACACAGCCCCAGGCTCAGTCCTGATGGGATCCAGAGGGAAATGAAGTGCCTGGCCATCAGGGAGCCTGTGAAACAGCACCCACTGTCCCAGGGCTGGAGGCCACCCCTGTGCCACACACGCCAGCGCTGGCTGGGAGCACAGGCTGGCTAAGGGGCGTAAGTGACCCTGCCACATCCTCCTCCATGTGAGCCAGGGTTTCATTGCAGGGAACACATCAGATGGCCAGTGGGAGTGAAAAAATCCCACATATCGCCATGCATGCAGCTATGTCCATGCTTACAAGTCCCAGCTCTCAGGGCAGCCTTCCTATGGGGACGCAGCTCCTGCATCGCTGCCCGCAGCCACTCACCCCTCGCACGCAGGCAGTGCCGACGGAGAGGCTCTGCACCAGCCTGTGCCTCTCGGGGCAGACACGGACAGTGGGTCCCCATGGAGTGTGCAGTAAGGGGGGCGAAAAAGCAAAGACTTACTCTAATAAATACCTCAGATTCAGCACTGACACCATTATGGGTTTTCAAGCTACTGAATCTTTCTTTTCTAGCTTCCCAGAAACACACAATCACATATAACATTTGCTTGAAAAAACACTGGCTTCTAGTTCTCAGCAGATGAGTAAATATGGGAGAGATGAACAGGAGAAGATACAAATCAGCTACAGAATGGATTTAAGGATGAATTAATCCAGCCTTGTCATTTCTGTGTTCAGCAACGCAATGCTCCATCTACACAAAAGACCTGTGGAGAAGCACAGAGATGCTGGCCACCACGTATTCTTGGGTGCTCCCTACGTCGCGTGTGCACTGTGACTAACCTGCGAAGGCAAAGCAGCTCTGATGCACCCCGAGGTCGTAGGCAGATCCTGGGCCAGGAGTCAGTGCTATCGGGGCTCTGGCTGTGCAGGCCGGCACCTTAGGATGATGCTATTAACACACAAAGCTCATTTCACCTTTCCTGTCCAGTTTAGGCAGGGCAGCGTGGACTGCAGACAGCTGGTGCAGGGCAGCAGGGAGCCAGGACCACGCGAATGGTCTGAGGGCTGCTAAGACCTGTTACGTTGCCTCCTCATAAAGACCTCAACAGATGGGGAGGCAGGGGACAGAGTGGCTCTCAAGTTATTCCATGTAGCTTAATTATTTCATAACAACATCTTTAATGCGTCTTAGAAGCTTGGAAGGACTCCTTTCATGACTAATTGCAAGGCTTTCCAAGAAAGCAATCACTGCTCAGGCATTTTCCAAGGATTTTTGTCTTTTGCATTTGTAACATCAGTCAAGCAAACCACTATTCAGCAGTCTCTGTAGTCTGGCTCCCTTTTTAACCTCTTCTGTAAAACCTTTGGATATTATTGTCCTTTCCCTATTTGTTCATGTCCTATAAGTACAGATGCTTATTTGGAGCTTTCATTAGCGCGCTCGCCAAACAAAGAGAAGACATGAAAGGAGCAAAGAGAGTGGTTAAGTTGAAAGTCTCTTGGATGGGCTTGGAAGTTATTTGTTACCAAAAGAGAAGCAATCTTTCATCTGCTTTCACCTGGCACCGCTTCACTGCGGTGGGGAGTGGAGGAGGAGGGCAGGCATGGAGCCACAGGTGAGGAATCTCTGCGAACAACTCCAGCTCACGTCAGATGGGAGAAGGCTCCCTCAGGGTGCGCGTTTGAACACTTTATCCCTGGGCTGCAGCACTACAAAGACTCATGCTGAGCAGAGGCATTTTCACCATGTCAGTCACTCCTCCTGGCTTACAGGAACAGTAAAGTCAAGTCTAATACCCCCGCTGTGCGCGGGTGCACACACACGACGCTAGCAGCAGCTGCGTGCCTGGCTGCCTGGGACAGTTGGCGTGCCGAGCGGCTACAGCACCAACAGGAGCCCTAGCCACCATGGCTACTCACCGCAGAACAGCCGAGCCATGGGATGAACAGAATTTCCCCTGGTGCTCGGGTCACCCCAGCGCAAGGCTGGAGGGGTAGGCAGAGCTGGGTGAGGAGACGCAGCAAGATGAGCCTCACGCAGGCTGTGGGAGCCGTTCCCCCCAGTGAGCAAGGACGTGGTGTTCTCCATCCCTCATACCACAGTGGCTTCACAGACCTCCTGGGAGTAAACACACAGCAACTGTGACCTTTTGAAGCTATCTTCCACTGAGTAATAGTTCTCTCTAATCACACAACCATTAATTGTTTCGTAATAAACACATGCCCTCAGTAGTCAGTGGGAGTTGGACACGATGGCTCCACTGCTCATGAAGATCGCTTTGCTCCAGCTGTTCCTGTGGTACTGATCCTGGAGATACCCTTTGCGTGGGGCCCAGGCCCACTTTAAATAGAAGGACTAAAGGGGACAGGGCTACTATGTCTCATGTTGCTGGTGTCCCAAGGGACATTAATTCCCCTCCCAACCAGCCTAATTTGTCTGCGTTTTGTCTGGAAAGCCAGCTGGTGGCTCCTCAAAGTATTTGATGATTACTCCTCAAAGTATTTCAAGAGCCACTGCTCCAGCTGAGTCAGAAATACCCAAAGAGCTTCTCTTAATACCCAACCTGTACTTTCACACCTCTCATCTCTGCAGAGTAACCTGGAGACTATGTTCAGTTATGGTACCATCGGGTACGTCACTTCTTGCTGTAGGCAAACTGCATGCCCCATCACACATGAACCATCAGGCCATATGGGGTTCACAGCTGGAAGGAGGTGAACAGAGAGCCAGTGCGTCCCAGCAAGTACCGTAACCATGGAGCGTGACACTGCTTTGGCTTCAGTCCCTGCATGGCGGCCTGGAGAAGTGAGAGGCACTTGATGGTGGTGCCCAGGCCTGTGTTCTCCTGATCTGGAGAAGTGGTGATGGTGGGGGTTTCCTTCTGATGAGGTGGGGAGGAAGCATCAGGAATCATGGCCACCCTCTGAAGACCCTTGTTGTACATTTAAAATCCAACTTTTTACTGTAAAGAGTCAGGCATCGCTTTTCTAGCTACGTTTTCTGGAAAGATAAGCAGCAAAGCAAAAGACAGGAATCATACGAATGGCAAACCCGCACTGGAAATGGCCCTTGCACGAAACCCAGGGAAGTTTGGTCTCTTATCAGACAGCATCAGCCTGCCATGCTGCTACAGAGCTAGTCACCCCGTTTAGATTTCCTTTTGATCTGGTAAACAGAATCCAGGTCTGCACAAGGTGTCTGTGCACTCGTCTGCCACACAAACCCCACAGCTGGCACCCGCAATACCTCTGCTGGAACCGCACACAGAAGATACGTTGCTAGTGGTTAGGCTTTTATAAATACAAGCTCAGAAAGCCAAGACCTCCGAGAAGTGTTCTTATGAGAATGAACACAGGTCCACAGGGTACTACAGGGTACTACTGCTTTAGATTTGACGAGGAGCTGTTAATGCTCTTTCCATTCTCCATCACCACCTAACTAGGTTTCCTGACCATAAGATCACAAATCAGGTCCACGAGGAACATCCCTGGAGACAGTCGTTGCCATCAGACTGCTGCTTCTCCAAGCTGCTCGTTAGCTGGGCTTTCTGAGGGCTGCTGCTTTAAAACCTGAAGGGAAGGTTTTTTTCTGTGTAAGATTTTTTGTTTCTTGTTTACCTGTTCATTTTAGTTTGGGAAGGAGACAGATTCTTCTCATTTGTGCTGCGAATAGAAAGCAAACCATGGTTTCCTCAGGCCTGTGTCTCAGGAGGAATGGTGTCAGTGCCAGCCTCCCAGCTCCATCAGCGCTGCGGCAGCCAAGAGCACTCAAACATACCATGAATGCTGACTCCATACCTCCTGCGTGACACCAGCACCACACCAGCCCACTGGCCCTAAAGCAGGAGGGAGGAGTTGTTGCCGTACTTTGAGCTTTTAGCCAAGGCCAGATCTCAAGACCTCTCAGTTGTTCAGGAGAAGCTTCCCACATTTGCAAAGAAAACTCATCTGGCACGCTTTTGTTGGCTTTGTCAGAGTCACCGACACTCACACGTTGTAGATCTTGTCCAGAAGTTGAAATAACACCAGGCAGCAGAATTAGACATAAGGGAAAGGACAGGGTGCTGTTACATGATAAATCAAAGCATTCAGTCATGAGGCCAGAAACATTTAGCATCAGAGGGAGCTCAGAATAGAAGTGGAGCATCAAAAATGTTGGCCACTGGAGTACCACAAAGATCTAACAGCCCTAGTGTTTTCACAGCCGATTCCAATAGCCAGGTCTCTGTATCTTTGTTGTAACTCTGTAGTCAAAGCACATTACAAAGATTCTTTTCCTACAAGTCCATCAAGGGCTTCACCTGGCCCAGCTCCAGGAGAAAAGGTCCCACCAGATCTGGCATAGCTGGTTTTGGAGAATACGTAGTTGAGCAAGATCTGCAGGAAGCTCTCCATTTATATTAGTGTCATCCTTCACCTTGATGATAACTATAAATAAAGTGCTGCAATAATCAACTAGATTGACTAAGACAGATGCTGCTTTTAACATGTGTACTGTAATTAACTTACACAAGGCTAGAAAGCTCCATCTCGGCCTCTTCCCACAGTGGAGGAAGTTTGGCTTTCTAATAATAGGAGCTGGTAACACATGTTGAATTATAAAGTAATCAAAGTTGGTTTTGGCAGGAACAACCCAGATTTGTCGTGCTTCCATTTAATCTCCAAGTCTGACAGGCATTCATCTCCCAACGGACCGGCTGCTTTTCTCGTAGCTCCTTCTGAATTTCTTTCCTCTGGCATAAGGTAGGGCACAAATTCTTCGCGGCGGGAGGGGAGGATTGCTTTCTCTGACTGTCCTCTTGACAATGCATGTGCTGAGTTGCTCTCACATGCCATATGGTTTGCACACACTAGTTAGCAACCACACACATACATCGCGGCTCATCGGGACGCACGTTACGTGTGCACGCCCACACAAAACCTGGCGCAGCTATAAGCTATATGCTTCAGTCGGGGTGGCCTCACGCTGAACTGTCACACACGGGATTACACGGCACTGTCGGAGCAGCAGATGAAAGATGCTTCGCTGGCCTCTTCCATTTTCCAGCCTGCGTGCATGCAGTGT
This sequence comes from Balaeniceps rex, assembly GCA_013401315.1. Taxonomy (NCBI): domain Eukaryota; kingdom Metazoa; phylum Chordata; class Aves; order Pelecaniformes; family Balaenicipitidae; genus Balaeniceps; species Balaeniceps rex. The sequence goes on from VYZW01006717.1 coordinate 128,451, forward strand.
CGTGCAATGTCCTTTCGTTGCCTTTTGCTGCTGTTGACATAGACCACTTACCCTGGGGGACAGCCTTGACAGTTAGTTAGCACTTTCTAGGTTATTAACTTTCCTCACAAATTCTCTCCTAGCCCCAATTTTCAGATCCTGATTCCAATCAGCCTCAGCACCCTTCCTGGCAGCCCAGCTGCCTTAGGACCATCACTGGTACCACCAGCTCCCTCCCGCACGCCTGACCTTCTCCCTTCCTCTACAGCTCCTCAGCTGCACTCTCCTTTCTTCCTGGCTCAGCCCTTGTTTGGCCAAATCACACCGTTAGGTAGCGATCCAGCAGGAATGCAGTTCAGGCAGCCAGCCCCTTACTGGCTTTGATCTCATCAGCTCAGCTAACATCCACAGCAAGGGCTCCGGTGTATTCTAAACCCCCAAATCCATACCGAACTCTTAATTTGGGCTGCTAGACCATGTCCTGTGCCTTTTTGCTAGCGTTTCCTGCCAGGTTAAGCAGCCCATCATGCCCTCCCATCTCTAGCTTGCCTTGTCAAGATGCCCTCCCTCCCACAGCCAGTGCAGGCAGAGCATCCTGGAGGTAGCACAGAAGCTGCCCCTCCTCATCTCACTGCTTCAGATCAGCTTGACTGGCAATAACTGACCCTCACTCTGCTTTTACGTTTGCTGCCTGCATTTCCCTGTGCTCTCAGATTTGCAGAACAATTTATCCCAGTCTGACTCCTATTTCCACACATAAAAAACGCCCTCCCACAATAATGTTCGTGCACTCTTTGTGTGTGTGTGCAGACACCTGCTACAAATCCTCTTTCTTCAAGGGGCATCTCCAGGGCAGAACAGTATGGCTGCAACGGGCCAGGGGTGCACTCATGCAGACAGCGCTCGGCTGCGAAGCCTGCACCTCCCAAAGCCCGTGCTCAGCAAGCGTCACATGCAAAGACTTCACCGCACTTGGGGCGTTGCGCACACAAACAAGCACCCTCCCGAGCTGCTGCACCTCCACAGCTTTGTACCTTTGGGTGTGTGCAACTTCACAGACCTGCTGGGGACAGCCAGCATCTGGAAACCTCACCTTAGAGTCCTCAAATGTTAACTAGAAGCGAGCAATGGGGAGTTTATTCAGATGCAGTTAGAGGGTCATTTTAAAATTTTTTTCCCCCCCAGTTTTTCTCATTAGGATGCCAGACAAAAAGGTTTTGGCCGTGTCCACATTGCGTAGCATTGACCTGACTTCCACAAGCACCATCCACCTCCTCTGACTTCTGGGGAGGTAGAGAGCACTCATGCAATGCCCTGGGTGGACAAAGACACAAATGATATTTTCTGACTGTGCAGACTCAACAAATTCAGCCTTGAATTTACTTTGGTGTAAGACCTAGCCTGTCTATTGCCACTCGCTTGTTATTTATTCGTTATGTTTGGCTGTTGTGGTCACTCACAGCACAAGTACAGTGCTGAGGGGTCAGTCCAAGAGGATTAGGTGTAGTACATCAGCGTAGCTTTCCTTCTGACGCATTAAACAAGGAAAAGGCATAAAGCAGGAAAGCATTCTTGTAATGGGAGAGAAGGACATGCACAAAGAAGATGGAGAGGCGGGCTGTAACCACATTAACTAAACAAGCCCTGCAGAGTTTACTGTCCCTTGTGACTTTCATCCCTATCTGTTGAGCTTCCTAATGAGGACACGTGACTTTGCGATGCTCTCACGTCACTTCAGTGGGTGCAAATCAGGTTTGCTCCTGTCTGCTTTGTACGTTAACACCAGCAACAGGGAGGTCACGTCCCTGATGCCCTCATTAGAGGCAGCGTCGGTAGCCCTGGGCGATGTGGGTGCCTGCTTCGCTGCAGACACATCTAAGGAAGAAGGGCTTAGCAACCGGTCCTGAGCACTGTGGGGCATACGAGCACCACAAGCAGGTGCAAGTTTTTCAGCTTGCCCTGAAACTCAAGAGCTGCCTTTGCCACAGCAGCCTGCGTGCTGGGGTAACCCCTCGGAGCCAGTCTGCTGCGCGTCCGAGGTGCTCTGCGTGCCGTCCATGCCACAGTTGCTTTTTCTCCATAGGAGAAAGGCATCGTGGGGAGCCCATCAAAGCCAGAGGACCCTCTCTTTCGTGTTCCAGCCTTCTGCCATGCTTCCTCAGGGCTTTATTTACAGCTCTGCTCTTCACCACAGATGAGTGCTCTGAACTGTGCTATAACGCACTGCAGCTTTCATTGAGACAAGAAGCAACTGCCTATCTGGGATGGGGCGGCCAAATGATTGGACAAAAAGGTAGAGAAGCAGCAAACAGCGTCCTCACAGCACTACCAGTACCAGAGAGGGGCCGGTTCAGTTCGTGTTGGAAACCAAGTGCTGCATTTCAAAGCATGATGCTTTGATTCAAGCTAAGCACGCCCCTAATTAAAACAAAGTACTGGGACTTTGCTTGTGGGAGATAAAGGAATCTCGACAAGGGTCAAGTTTCATGGCATAGAAGTTACATATGACAAAGTACAACGTACTGGACATTTCTGGCATCCCTTGGGGCACTCCCAGCAGCACCTGCCCCAGGCAGCAAGGTACCAGCATTTGCTGTATTGCAGTTACATATGTGATTTTCCAGGGCTTATACTTCAGTTGAATCAGAAGTTTGCATCCGAACATGCAAAGGCTTCTCAGGTAGACCTATGTAATGCAAATGTAACTCTCCCAGCTCTCTTCCAACCCAGAAGAGAAGAATGACATCTCAGTTTCCTCAGGTGTGTGCCTTTGGACCAAGGGTTAACTAAAACCAAGCTCCAGCTCTTCCAAAGGGAAGTTAACTCCATGCATTCAAAAGGTGGAATGGAAACACGTAGCAGAGGCTCTGGCTGCTCTGACTTCTGAAGGTTTTGCAAATGGTGCCGGGTAGGAAACACTCCTCTGACCATTTCAGTGATTTCCAAAGAGAACACACACTTGCACATACAACACACACACAGTGAATGCCTGTGCAAATGGCAAATTCAACATTCATCCGTCCACTCCGGCCCTTTATTATAAGCTACTGCTGTTCCCTCATGCTTCTCACTGCTAGCTAGCAAAGGCAGCAGGAGAGCAGAGTCAAGGCAGCAGGAGTACAGAGCCTAAAGCAGCTGAGCAGGACAAGGCTGTAGTTGGAGCATTTTGTGTTCAGTGAGGGATCCCCCTTCCCCTCCAGTGGCAAAGAGGAACGGGGAAAACCCACTCTGCCTGGGCCAGGCTGTTTCTGGGATGAGCAGAGCCAAGAACAGCCCTGGCTGCCAGTCTGGGAAGGAACCTCTGGAACTGCCAGAGCGAGAGCACGGTCCTGTGCAAGAGCAACAGGTCACAGCTCACAGGGCGCGGGAAGGCGGCCGTAGCAGACTGGGAGAGGAGGCCCAAAAAATAATAACGAGGCGAGGGAGTATGGAGTGGGTAACGTTTTGGGGGACTAAACCATCAGAGATGATAGAGACTCTGCTGGGGACTGAGAGCCAGGACAAGGACAGGCTGGACGCCAGGGAATCCCATGTTCCCAGAAAGTGAGACCTCACAAGCGCTCTGATGGAAGGTCAGGTGCAGCCTCCCCGGCTGATCTAGGACCAGGTACTTGTCAGCACCGAGAAATGCCAAACCTCTCGACACCTCGAAATGCCAAGCCCTGCTGCTGCCATAGGGCCTCCAAGCCAGAGGGGACAGGAGCAGAGGACAGCCATACCAGTATTCTCTGCCACCTTCTCACCCAGGTACAACCACAACCCCCTAATACTGGTTTCCAGCAGAATTACCCTTTATGGCAAGATTACAGCATGTGGCAGCTGTAAACGCAACAAAATTTGGCTGGCTGCTTTTTCTAAGTTCTCAAAAGGCAGTCAAAGCCACTTTCAGCTAGTTTCACTTAAAAAAAGTCTAGCAAACCTGCGAGTTTCACACAAAACGCAAGCCACAAACCATCAAATGTTCTGTTAGGGGGTTGGTGAACTTTAGCAATGCCTTTGATGAAAATGGTCTGAGTTTCAAGTGTGTAATGAAACCCCAAATCATTCAAGTTTCACATGGTTGCAAATATTTCTCACAGTTCTGATCAAAGGTGTATTCAGCAGGGAAGAAGCTTTGATTTTGCAGTACAGGGGACGTGCTGAAATTTTCAAAGCCAGGCCCTGGGATTTCGATCAGCAGTTCTTCTTGGAAGCGATACAGCTAAACTTAGCAACACTTAGGGGGAAGTAACATGAAGATGGCATACTTGGATTCCTCCTGTTACCCCTAACCCCCTTCCCAGGGCGGAGTTTTAATCCCCCCACGGATGTTCAGGAGGGTGTGTGCCCCCGCAGCATGTTTGGGTTCAACAACTGCCCTCCCTGCGTATCCACTTCCAATACTTCCCCTGACTTCACTCTGTCAGCTGCTGACATTGCTGCTCTGCAGCACAGCACTTCCGAGGCACAGCTCAGGCAGGTTTTGAGGAGGCATTAATGCTGCAGGACAGGTTGCTGACCCACATTCCAGTAGGCAGATGCCAGAGGCACGCAGCACAGCTGGGGAGGTTTCCCCACTGCCCCTACAGGGTCCCTCCACAGCCCTGTGTCTCCCTGGCCAGCACCACCTTGGGTGGAACAGGAAAGCAGCTGCATCTTTCCCTGCACTCAGTGATGAGACCCAAATCCCCCCGGAGCCAGAGGCATATGTAAATGTCTGGTTTTAATACCACTGCCTTGCTGTGAAGTCTTCATTTGTGACAAAGATTTCCATAGCAACAGACTGATTTTGCTAGCAGGACTACGGTCCCCTTGGAAGAGCAGGTGGAAGGAGGGAATAGAGAAAGCACAACGCCGCACAAAACACTGTAGAGAAGCAGATACAGGTATTTACGTAACCAGAGTACCGGGCTTCGGCATGCCAAAGCTCCCAGAGAAAGGGGATTCACCAGGAAACCTGTGCAGAGGATGCCGTGAATGCATTAGGCTGGGGCTAAGGAGACATGGGCTCTGCACAGATCACATCTCATCTTGATTTGCCCCCCATGCGCAGCGCAGGGATCCTGACGCTGCTCTCCTTTGCTGGGACACCTTGCCTACCTAAAGGGACACGGTAGAGGTCCCTCGGAGGCTGAGGGGCACTTTCAGGTGCTGCAGCCCTCCAGCCAGAGGTGTGCAAAGCAGAGGACAGGTTATACCACGCACCAGCAGGTGTAAGCTCTTATCGCAGCCCTGCCAGATATTTGCTCTATCCCCAGATCACCTCACTAGCCTATTTCTGTCCTCCAAAGGCAGCAGCTAGTAACACTGTCCTACCAGACTGTTCCATAATTAGCCACAGACTAATCAATGTTTAGATACTGTCTTTAAATCCTTAGTTACTTGGCACTGCAGAAATGCAAAGCTTTGTCATGCTGATAGATACAACTCTGTTACACCGATACATTGCAGATGCTGTTTTCCTTAAGAACGACCCATTTTACAGGCAGCCTGGCATGATACTATGATTCATTCCCACATCCAGTTTCCAATCAGTGCAAGTAATATGCACATGCATTACAGAGCCATCAGCTGCTGCCTAAGAGGCAGTAACCATGTTTGGTCAGTAAGGGCTGGAGCAGCCAAGGACTTTTTTTAGGCAAGAGCAAGTTTTTCTTTCTAATGTGTTTTCCTTCCTGATAATTTTATTATTTTCACTGAGATATTACAGTAAGTGGCTTAGTAGCACCTTGTGATTCTGACAAATAAATCACATCACGGCAATTTAACAATGAAGGTAGCACCTTTGACTGGCATATTTCACTTTAATGTGTCTAGACGCATTTATGCAGAAAGCCCTGCAAAGGCAAAGCAGGTTTTTTTTCCTCCAGTCTCTATAACTCCCTATTGAGTTGTTTTTGTTGCCCAAATAAGAGGCTATTGCTATAATGGGTTCAAAGACAAGAAGCTTCAAGGGGGAGAGAACAAGATCCAGCATTACAGAAAACTTTAGTATCTTTAGCTGTAGTATTAACTGACTTAACACTTCTCCCAGCAACACCAAAACCCACTGCTCCTGAGATTCAAGCCTAATAAAGGTCTGAGTGCTTTTTGAGATAGTGACAAATATGCTGAGGAGCTTTTCTTACACAGATCTCTGAATTCCTGAATGCTTTCACTGCTGAAGGCACCATCACCACGAGCATTGTAACCGTTCCCTTTACTCTACTAAAGCCTGTAAAGGATGCCCCAAAAAGACATATTCAGAGCTTAGTTTTCAGGATGACTGTGTGGGTTCACAGATTTGTTAATAGTTCCTACATACATTCAGTTTTGTTCTTATTACCACCAGCTTCCACTTACCAGAAGCATCACCTTGCTGCTCATGTCTCCTACCCCATCAGTCCCAAAGCAGAAAGTTGAGTCAGAGGGTACCAGAAAAACATCCAACAACAACAAAAAAAACCCTTTAAGTGCAGGAAAAGCTTTTTTATCACCCCCTTGCAAAGCTCAGACATAGAGGAGCACTTACTAGCTAGCTCAAAACACACTAGATTTCCCAGCTCAGCAAACCACCTCTCTCTCCTCACACCAGCAAGACCACAAAAGTTTTAGGAGCCAGCCTTTTATTCCTGATGAGGGTGAGCAATCAGCCTCCTGCCTGATTTGCTGAATTGGGTATTTTCTCCCCCTTCATGCAAACGAGCAGTTAATTATTTACCAGCCTGTCTGTAATGCTCTAGTTTACATGCTGGAATTTCCATGATTTATTAAACAAAATAGCATTTTAAAAGGAATCCTGTCATAGATATGTCATCCCTAAAGCAGACTGAACATTTTTTTTTAAGAAGTAAATAAATTAAGGAATTGCTGAAGATGCCTTCTTTGTTTGCAGCCATTTACCCGCTTAAATAAATCATCTCCCTCCTCCCTTCCATTCACAGGTTTTGTGATGAAGTCTCATTAGTTGGCCAACCTTTGTGATATGTTGGTGTTGCAGCAGGAGCTGCTTCATGAAGAAGATTATGCATTAATCATGAATTCCTAAAGGACTGTCTTAAAAATCTGGGAAGGTCAGCTGGTAACGCTGTGTTGATCAGTGCCCCAGAGAGCACAACAGTGAGGAATTAAAAGGGTATTTAACCCTTGCTGGGGGATTTTCTTTTTTTTTAACCCAAGCCTTTTTTTTTCTGCTGTGAAAAATCGGATTTGGTCTGACAAAATATTTGGTAGTGATTATGGTGGATTGTTTGGATGAAAAGCCTTACAAATGTAGGAAAACGAGACTTCATTTTTCTATTTCAATTTTTTTCTTGAAACAATATCCCATTTAGAAGAAAACTGCTGCTGCATGTTCATGAACATTATTCATTACAGTCACAGACTGTGATGCTGTAGAGCCTGACTAATTTCTTACTGAGAAGTGCTCCACACTTCTCGGAGCTGGACTTTCTCTAAATTCAGAGTCCGAGCCTACAGGCTCCAAATGCAATTAGCTGAGCAGCGTCTCCCTTGAGTGGAAATAAAGCCTAATGCATTTAGGGCTGAGTCAAAATGGTTGAAACTGAACTTCAAATAATAAACATATCAATCATTTTTCCTTCATTGGATTACACCTGTATCTATCATGGTCTTCACGACAACCACAAAAGCACTGCTCCTACACTTCCCACTGCTTTAAGTATCAACGTCCTTGCACTTGGCACGGGCGATCCGCAATTGCTAACTCATTTTTTGTCAGGTAAAATGCCTTCTAATTTCCTTTTTTGACAAGCAGGTATCATCCATAACCGCTGAAACAGTGGGTCCATTTGTTATTGCAGGAAAGGATGTAACTTAGCAGAAGTTACCCTGTCAAATGTGTTTACAGGAATTTGGCTGTAGGTAAAAGCTAGATATATTCAAATAGAAATAAAGTTGACAATTGGGCAGTGGCAGTACTTAAATCACTGAGTCAGGTTACTGAGAGATGGATACGCAGTCTTTTGAACCGAGGTCCAGTGTCCTTTTCAAACACCCAGCTCTGCTGCCAGTCACTGGCTTTGATGTAGAAATCCTGGTGTGAACTTTGCTTGCCTGGGTTATCAGGAAGATCAGCGAGATAACCATAACGGTCCGTTCTGGCCTTAAAATCCCTGGCAAGCTAAAGCGGTGAATCTGAGTATGAATTCTTCAACACTGACACTAACGTCTCTCTCCTTTTGCGGAGTTGAGCTATGGAAATACTTGACAGCACCTGAATGGGCGCAGCAGCTCGCCCCAGAGCAAGTGGCTGTGGAAAACACTCGGAGCAAGATTATTGTGAAATATTGCTTTGCATCATGTTAGGGATGTAATCAACGGAGTGGATTATTTTCTTTCGTTCGAACTGTTGGCAGCAGAGGTTCCCTCCCAGCCCACTTGGTGCCTGGCTCCCCTCGGATTTTGGGCAGGCTGGAATTACTCTGACTAATGGAGTGACTCCAGGCTTTTGTGAGTGTGAATGGAGCGAGACTCCAGCTTCAGGGGATGCAAAAAATGAGCCGTGTTTTCCTCTAGCAACACAGGAGAAAGATGTGTGTGTAATCACAGATAAGGACATGCACCTGTTGTGAGATCTGAGCCCTCCCCAGACTGGTGAGATAAAGCTGTGACTGAACCTAGTCTGAGCTGTCTGTTGAACCCAGTTAGTGATGGGCCCAAGAGCCCCTACAGCCTTAGAGGACAAAGGGACACAGCGCAACAGATATGACGTGGGAAAGACAAACCTTTCCGAGCAAAGAAATGAGTCCCCTCTGGGTTGCAGCATGTGTCAAACTAGAGTGCTGCCACCTGCTTCTGTTCCCTATTTAATGAATATTCTCTGAACGAAAGAAAAGGATGAGCAAATCATCATTAGATGAGAGAGAAAAAATATCTCAAGACACAGTGATCTTCTTCCCCTGCCTATGAGGCTGAGTTAGACTTTTTGGTCAATAGGATAACAGCAGCAGCAGCTGTACGAGCTTCCCCTCCGACTGCCTCTGTGTGCCTGAGCTGTTTCCTAAATGCCCCATCTCCTCAACAAAATGGGAGTCTGGCATCTTGGGCCCAATTAGTTCTTAGCCTGGACTTCAAGGATGCCAGGCAGATCATGACAGCTTATTTGTAATGTAGGGAGAACCGAGAGCACCACTATATGCTGGTGACTTCAGTGCATGGCTGCTGAGCAGCCAGCAACTGGCCTGGGCCTGCGGTCAGCAAACACTCTGGGGAGTCACTGGGAGCTTCTTCAGCAACCCCGGTGGGCATTGGATTAGATTTTTAGAGCCTTAACTCAGACAGATCATCCTGCAATATCCTTCAGTCTGACCTGCGGGCCCTAGGGATGCTCAGGGGATGCTCTGCTGGCTCAAACCCTTGCTGACCCAGCCTGGGTTTGAGCAGAGATGGGAACGATGATGAGTTCCTAGCTCAGTCCTAGGTCTCTGAGCCCAGTCACTGCTAATGGTTTGCTCGTTTTCTGAACAGGTGGTTTGCATTATTAAGGTGGTAACATCCCTCGTTTGCAGCCATTTATCCTCTTCCTTGATTGGTAGTCAAAGGCTTTATCTCAGACAGGTTTTATATGGGCTTTTCTCGTCAGACCCTGCCTGCAGCATCCTGGAAAGAAAATGCTCTGAGGGGTGAGGATGAAGGTGCAACCTCAGGCAAGGAGCCTCGCGAGACCAGCAGAGTCCCCAGGACGTGCAGTGCCAGGTAGGTGGCTTTAGGAGCAGCTTTCCTAGGACAGGTATTTGTCCAGTATGTTGTTCTGTGATGCACTCGTAAAACAAGGCTGTCCTCCTGCTTTGTACATCTGACTGGAGCAGCTCTCGCTTCAGAGAGAGCATTGAGCTGGCAGAGGGGGAGATAAAATGTAGAAGTTGCTTTCGGCTCCAGCTTCTAATGCTGTCTTTGGAGCTGAATCCTCCTTGCCTGGGCAAACTTGGCTTGATTTTACACAGGGTCTCCTGATTCCCCCTCTCATCTGCTTCAAACATAGGATTACACAAAGCATTGAAATCTGGAACAACCACCAAAAAACCCTCAGCCATTGAGTAAACAAACACAGGCCTTCACAGGGGGAGATCAATTCCTGTTAGTATGCTGTGCAATGCCGTAGAAGCAATTCTACTTAGCTCTGCCTTAAATGCCGCTGTATGTCACATCTGCAGAAACTGATAGTTCCATTTTCAGCATGTTGATCTCTAATTAAATCAATGATTTTGAGCAAGTTCACCTGTCCAATCCCCAGGGCAGACTTGAGATCCCCAATCTGCAGCAGGTGTGTAAGAGAGGTCTGAAAATGTAATTGGAGCTGTAGATCGTGTTATGCTGCGCACACGTGAGCATCGCCAAGCTCCGGGCCAAAAGGGGCGTTTCACTTTGCTCATTAAGGAGCTCATTTCTGTAGGAGCACCCAGAGCTCCTGTCAAGCAGGAGCTTAGAGATGAACAAGGGAATCCCTTTAGTGACAAATGTGTATGCAGGGTGCGGCCAGCGACCTCTTGGTAGCATTTTGAGTAACAGATGAAGGCCAAAGAAGGAAAAGAGCTATTGAAGTGCGAGGAAAAATATGGCAAAGAACACAAAACAATTCAGGACTTCTTTATGAGAGGAAGACCTCACTGTAAACAGTGTTGTAGCAAATGTCTCTTGGTGCGTTGGTGAGGAAGTCACGCATGCTCTCTATGTCTGCAAAGTCCATGCAGAGGGAACCAAAACCCTTTCTTTCACCTTTGGCATCACTACAACCAAACGAATGTATATTGTATAAATGCCCTTATTTACGTGGTCTGAACGTACACCAATTTTGGCACCAATGTGCAAAATGACAAGAATAGTACCTTCCTTACTCTTTCAGTACTCAAAATACTAAATCGTAAAGGAAAAAGAGATTTGCCAGGGTTTTAGGTAAGATCTGAACATCTCACCACAAATCCAGGTAGGCAAATAACTCTCAGAAAGGTTAGAGTCACAAATGAGGTCTGGAAGTTTTACCTGTGGCTGAAGCGTGCTCTGTGTCCTGTACAAACGTGGCCAACTGTGCAGCTTGGTTTCAGTGGGAAAAGGGGATGTGGCAGCGATAGCAGCAATGGGCTGTTCTTACAGTTTGGAAGAGTCATTGTTTGCCTCGCTGTGCTTTGGGCACGGATCCAAACGCTCTAGGTCTGAAAAGGTGGTGTTCTAGGTAGACCAACCTGTCCACCGCACCTGTGTACCCCCTGCTCACTTGTTTTTCAAAGCCTGTGTTATTTCCATGGTGGTCTCTTGGCACTGTCCATCCCAACCTGTGGCTCTGGTTACACTTTGGCTTTCTTCCAGGCTGTGGCTGCCGAAATCACCCCCCTTACACCCCTAGAAAAGGGGTTGTGTCCAGCCAGATCAAGTCCCTGGTCCTCCTCGCTGCGTGTCCTCATGGACATTAGCTCTGGTGCAGAGAGGGGATGGCTCCTAGGGGTGGTCTCTGGGCTGAAGGGTTGGTTTCTGCCATGGCCTGAGAGAAAAGTAACAGCACTAGGCTTGTCCTTGGGAGCCGAGTGGCAGAGGACATGTCAGGGATGCCCAGCAGCTGTGCCCAGTGCATGGCCACCAATGGCAGGGACAGGGCCTCCAGGACTGCCTCGGGGCCAGCACCCCAAAGGCCTTCCTCCGAAGGATGCTGGGCAGAGGGGCAGTGGGCGGGGCTGCGGGGGGCCCTGTCACCCCCGTGTCACTGTGCCACCACCCGGCAACACAGCAGTCACAATGCCCCGGGGCAGGATAAAAGGGGCATCGCTGCCCGGCTTTGCCATTGGGACAGAGCTGGCCCGGGGGCAGCCTGAAGACACCCAAGAGGAAGCCCTTGAGGAGCTGGTGGAATTACTTGGAGGGGGCTGAGGGAGGAAGGCTGGAGGCTGCACAAGGCTGCTGGAGGTTCTATGCTGCAATGATAGCTCCTGGCAGGGCCACGTTTAAAGCTCATCTGATGGACTGAAATCCTGCCTCAGCCTTCAGGGAACAGATACCAGCTCCTCGGGAGATGAGAAGAACCACCAGCCCTGAGGTACCTAAGGCTATCAGGCCTTTTCAGCTGGATAGCAGTGGCCAGACAAGGGAATGCCTTCTTGAGGAGCACTACGGAGCTCGCTGTCCTCATCCCCTGCGGAGCCAGGGTCAGCAACAGTAAGAAATGGGATGCACAGATGATGCAAGGGGTCCCAGTGCTTTGGAGCACCCACTGGTGTCCTGCCAGGCATGGAAAGGATTCTTGCTCCCAAGGTCAATCAGGCCAGGGGCATTTTGCCACTCTTGGAAGCCCCGAGATGGCTCCAGGTTGAGGGAGAACAGGAGATGATGGGCATCTTCTGGGAGGCCTGACCAGCCTGTGGGATGAGGAGGCCGGTCTTGCTCACATGCTCAGGGAATAGCCGATCGCCAGCTCTGGGGTCAGGAAGGAATTTTCCCCCGGGGCAGATTGGCCCTGGTCCCCGGGGGTTTTTTGCCTTCCTCTGCAGCATTGAGCATGACCGCTTGTCAGGGCTCCTCTGGTCCATTTTGGCCAGGTTACTGCCTCCTGCTCGTGCACAACGAAGATGGCCTCTCATGCCCTGCAGCTGCAGGGAGGAAGGCTTTTTTTCCTCCAAGGTGGACTGTAAAATGTCCCTGGAGGTTTTTTTTTGCCTTCCTCTGCAGCATTGAGCCTGGCCCCTTGCCAGGGCTCCTTTGGGCCATTTTGGCCAGGTGCCCCTTGCTCGTGTCCTGCATCCAGGCGAAGGAGGCTTTCTTTGCCCCCGCAGCAAAGAGCTCTGCTGGTCCTCGCACTGAGCAGGAGCGTTACATCAGTGCTAAACACAGACAGAGCACCTCACGCTGAAGTGCTAATACCTTTTCCTGCAAAACCAAGACCTCCTGCGCAGGAGGTGCATTGACCAGGCAAGCCTGTGAGATCCGGGGACAACGTCGTCAGGAGTCCTATGGTTAGTGCACCCCTGGGACAGAGTCACCTTTTTTCCTTGCTGAGGGGTGCATTTAGATGTGCTAGATGCTGCAGTCTTTCCTCAGAAGAACGCAGATGCCTTAAAGCTTGCACAGAAGCTGCTAACATAAAGCAATCGCAGGTTGGAGTACTGGGGTAAATGAATCACTAGCATGACTCTGAGCCCCCCTGTACTAAGTACCGGGCTGAATGTGGGCACTCGACACAGCAGGCAGCAGCAACCCCAGAGCCCTGGGCTGGAACATTTGTGTTCCTGTTCAGTTTTTTGAAATGAATATAGCAAAAAGTACCGAAGGCTCCTAATGGCTGAGGCTGCATTTTATTAGAACACAAAATGATAAACTAGAACAAGACTAGCAAGGTTAACTACCATCTAAAAAACAAATCTTCCTTTTGGATTAGACCTGACTTTCTGGATTGAAACAAGTTCCTTGTGGGTCTTTGTCTGTCACCTCTGCTTCTGGGCTATGAGCTGTTCCCTGCTGCAGGCCAGGAACCTCCCCAGGCATCTCCCAGCCATGCTGATGGCTCCTCATCTTCTTCACCTGCCCTCTTGTTCTCAGCACTGTCTCCAAGCCAACATTATATCAGGGAATGAGCAACTCCATTCCAGGCGCTGGTAGCGAGGACAATGCCATCCAACAGCCTTTCCCTACCCACCTGGCTACACCACCACTTCGGCAGGATGTATTTGTCCAGCGACTATGAACAAACAGTTTTATCATCTGTCCCCTGCAGATACTCACAGACTCTCTTCTTAGTGGGACCTTCTCAGGTTATATAGAGGTGACAGCTGGAGAGCATTCCCATACAGGACACTGCTAATTATTGGGGTCAGCTGAGATTAATGACAATATACACCCAGAGACAGGCTGGGCAATTACTGAGGACCATTTTGGGCACAGGGGACCTTTCCCAGTGAGCCTGTTGGTGGGAGAACAGAAACACAGAGAGAAAGAAAAAAAAAAAAAAAAAAAATTGCCCATCTTGCTCCTTAGACAGAGCAGGAAAGCAGATGGTGCTTGAAAAGGGGCTTATGAGGATAAGTGAACTACCTGATGAGAAAGCTTCTTTGCCTCCTTCACTGGATAAACTGGGAAACAGCGCAAGTGGAAAACAGAGTGCAGGAGTTGCATGAAGTGCTGCGGCTGCATTCAAGATGGCTGAGTCTTAGACAATGTGCTTTTACGTCCTTCGTTCATGTGCTCCTGATGCTATGATGGGTTATATTTATCAAGCTCCTTTGACAGTCTCCTCTGGACTTTGACCGTCAATTCATCTCCTTTCACCTGCTTCGAGTTGCCTCCATTTTTTAAGAGCAGCCTGCCAGAGGAACGCGTTCTGCAGAAATTTGTCACTTCTTTCCCTCTGCACACACGCCCCTCTGAAGGTGAGCTGTAAAGTATGGCTCTGCTCTGTCGCTATATCTTTAATCTATGTGAGGCTTCGTGGTACAAAACAATCTCCCGGAGGGTGAACCTCAGTCCGCTGTGTGCTGCCCTTGTCTCTGTTAGGCCCCTTACGGCAGATGTGGGGCAAAGAGTGGTGAAGAGGTTTTTGTGGGCTTAGGGGGACTTGCAGGGGAGCGTGCTTTCTGTGCTCGGGTGTGCTGGTGTGGCACATAGAATTGTTTGGTTGGAAAAGACCTTTAAAGTCATTGAGTCCAACCGTACAAGTTCAACTCTACATGAGGTATGCGGGGAAGCAGGCGGCCCAGAGCAGGGGATGTCTCTTTTCTGAATTGCAGAACAGATACGTGCTCGCAGGGTCAGGACTGCTCCAGCACTGTGCCAGGGAAAACAAAGCAAGGAACGAATGGTGGGCGTCCAACACCCATGTGAAGCTACACAGAACAGGCTGCAGCCCATAAGGGCTTGTCAGATTAGGTGCAGCCTGAAAATGCTTGCTGTGTTGCTGTGGCCTGAGTCAATGCTGTTGTGAAGGTACGGAACAACATCCGACCTACCAAGTCCTTTCAGATCCGGGGTGACTTTGCATTGTGCTATCTCCGGCAGCAGTGCTGCTTCCTTGGCACAGTTTCGTTCCATAGGCATCTTCTTATCCCTGCCTCCTACCCTCTGAGCCCTCCATGCACTAACATCGCTTGCACGGCAGTAAAGAATGGTCTGAGAGGCACAGGGGGGTTTTGATCAAATATGTATGGAAAGTATCTCTGATGCATTTGTTATGTTCTTACACACCTGCCTTCAGCAGAGTCCCAGCTCAGCAAACCCAGCTTCTCTCCATATTTTGAGAAACTTTAGTGCAATCAGTGTATTTCCTAGTAAATAAAGAAGTACAACTTGCTCAGTGGGGATTAGAGCTAAGAACTTTAATCTTTCCAGGCTGCTTCCTGGGCCCATGACAGGTACAGCTCCGTCCCACCCAGCGGCTGCTTTGTCCTCGTTCTCCCCACGCTCTTGGATGCTCTGGGGAGTCCCCTCTGAAGGCAGGCTTGAGCTCCCTGCCTGGGCACTGCTGCTGCAGCTGACAAGCTGAGTCCAAGGTTGAAAGCCCAGAGGGTGTTCAGAGCAACAAATGAAAATATTATGGAATAGGAGAGTATTTTCCTCCTTTTCTGACCTATTGTTAGTGCAGTTGTGGGGGAAGTGGCAAACTCCGCTGATCTGATCGGTGCTTGTAACAAGCTCTCCAGCACCCCGCAAGGAATTTTATTTTAGCTTGGTGGGGTTTTGAATTTAATTTTCAGTGGTTCAGAATTTGTGACCCTCCAGTGCACGTGAGCTCATGGAGTACAAAAGCATTTGCTGCTGCTCCTCACCACACAGAAAGATACTTGGCTGAATTTGACTTCTAAGGTTTAGAGCTGGATATGTGAGGTATAAAGAAACTAAAGTACTCATGAATATTCTTTTGAACCAACTCTGCGTATTCCTAGAGCTGGGCTTCAGAGCTTTTCTGCTTACTTTCCAATCATTTGTGGAAGATGGGTTTTCTGTTTGCAACAAAGGTTGGCCAAAGCCAAACTCTTCTGAATACTCGGAGTCTCACTGCGTCCCTGTGGTAGCAGGCTCACAGTGCTGGATCCCATCGCAAGCCACAGCTTTTCTTATCACACCAGCCAGGGGCAAGTTGTTTCCATCTTCTTGATGGACGGTCTGCAAACAGTAAAAGTGACCATGTAGGTTTTGCAGAGCATGGTGGGCTCCCAGCTAAGCACAGAATGGCCTGGAGGCGAGGGTTGATAACTCTGATTTTACTGGTTTTAGGAGAGATTGTTTTCCCTGGCCCACACCATGCTGCCCAGGGTGTGTGTGGGCCAGCACTGGTGGCACTAAGCCTGCTGTCCCATCACCCTGACTGCCCAGAAAGCATCGAATGCGGTTTAATATAGTGGAGACACAGGGACGAGGGACCCCACTCAGTGGGCCAGAAACACCATGAACAGCACCTTGTTACTGCCCATTCCCCTTTGGAAAGAGTTTACCTGCCAGAGGATGGTGGCAGAGAGTATGGGCACCATGCTCACTATAGGTTGGTAGGACTTGCTGTGGATCTGAACATCCAAATCCTGCTGATTAAATGTGTGAGAAATCAGTACTGCTGGACTGTAGGATATTTTTTCTGTCCCAGCCCAGAGGAGACTCGGGCAGACCTGGCTGCGGCCCAGAGCCCCACTGGGGGAGCAGCCTGGCAGAGCCCCTGCTGCTGCAACCGCCACACTCTATAGGGCCGGATTTATTTACAGATCCTTTATTTCCCTTCCATCTCCTGCTGAGTCTTGCCTGCTTCATGGATCCCAGCTGCTTTTGAATGAAATGTGGCTCTGGTGCTGACAAAACCCTCTGGCAGCATGGCTCCAGGGAGGAGGAGGCCGTGCGAGTCCGTATCCAGCCCTGGCACTGGCGTCTGCTGCATCGGCTCCGGCCCACGGCTGCGGTGGGAGAGGGCAAGGCAGGGCAGGGCTTTTCCTCAGAGTGTGCCGAGCTCAGGTGGACCAGGAGCAAGAGCCTGGCTTCCCAGTGCTGCCTCAAGGCTGTTAAGAAATGCAAGTGGAGAGAAGCAGCTGCTGCTTTAAATGGCAGGATCCCCTCGCCATGCCGTTCCCATTAACATGAAACTGGTTTTATGACAGGTGTTCAAAGCTCTTAAATATTTGTGGGCCAGGTTTGAATCTTGCTTTTAATCCTCTGACATAGCTGTCTAGACCTTGAGCGGCTCCTGGGCATTGTTTCTAGAGCAGGGCACGTTATCCCTGTTCTCACCCTCCTCCAGCACAGGCAAGGCAAGAAGCAGTGCCAAGAGCAAAGGTCGCCCAGCGCTTTGTTAAAACTCTTCCTTTTGCCTGACAAATAAACAGGAATGAACCCGAAAGCGGTGACAAAACTGCAACTGCTTTGGCATTGAGGAGACGTGGTGGGGTCCGCCGCAGGACGAGCCGTTAGCGTTTGGCTGAAGCAATGCTAATCCGGGCCTGAAAAATATGCAGCCCAATTACTGCAGCTATACCACCGAAGTAATGGGGAGCTTGGGAGTGGGACTGATGAGCGGCTTCATAACGGGCTAATGAGCAGTCTGGCTGCTCTCCATCAAAGGCCTAGTGGAAGTTGGTACAAGACCCCTGGGGTGGTACAGGAGGGGAATGTGCAGACTGGGAAATGTCCAAATATAGTGTTAAAATACAGCGTGAACCGGGTGGAAGCTTGTGCTTAGCATGTGGATAAAGCAACTTAAATGTGACAGGTGCATGAGAACCGATACGTTCTCAAAAGGGGCTATATTTGCATGGTACAAAGCACAAGGAATAGATTAAGTGTATATTTAGGAGAGCCGTTTTAGACTTAGTGCTTCTGGGCGGCTGGAAACACCTTTTGTTCCAGATAGTGGAGGAAGCTGCCAAAAAAAATCAGCCTCTTGGGGTTTGATTATTGAGGAAGAGTAGAGAAAAGGGAAGAGCTGTGGGTGAAATAGCAGGTATTGGTGGTGGGAGGTGGTTTGGGAGGAGTTGAAGAGGACTTCAGGGAGAGGCTGGGGATGCCAAGAAGTATCTGATGCACCTAGAGCTGGGGCTGGAGCATTTATATCTGCTGTATCGTAAACAACCAACAATCACCATCTCCATCCCTCTGTACTGGAGGTCTGTGAGAGCTTTAACAGCTTTCTACTGCTCCTCATTAAAGGTTGACTGAAGGACTTGCTGTGGATGTGAACATCCAAATCTTGCTGATTAGATGTGTGAGAAATCAGTACTGCTGGACTATAGGATATTTTTTTCTTCTCAGCTTTTAATTTTTTTAGGAATCCATGAGCTGAGGGCATTAGTAAGTTGGCAAAGTCAAGATCTCAAAAGTTAGGCACTGTCTATACATCCTAGATTCGCCTCTCTGATTATGCATGATGCAATTCATTTTAATGAACTGTTCATGTCCATGCAAGAGCTGACCTGCACCTGCTTTTGCTGCCTCCTTGTGCTCCTGGCAGCACAGGCCCTGCAGGTGTTTGGTTATCATCTCTTCTCTTTGTGGCTGTGCAACAGGAGGTTACGTGGCTGATTAACTGTGATGCAAGATACCTTTCCTTGACAGGCAAATGTTTCAGCATGTGCTAAAATGTGTTGGGGAATCCTGTCCCAAGATAGGTCAGAATTGGAGCCCCAGAGGACGTAAGTAACTTAACGTTCTCCAGGATGAGTAAAATAGTTGATATAAATCATAGTTATTCAAGAGAGGTTGAAAAGCATCTGTCACAACAGCACATGTAATTACGCCTGCCTAGCACACGGGTTAGGTCCCTGCCCAGAAGTGCTGATGATCTTTCTTAATCAGCCTCTAATTTCTTCCTTGCAGTTTCTTGCAACATAATGATCTGGCTGCACATGATCTTTTATTCCTGAGTGATCCCTCCGAAGCCTCTGATGGTGCGTTAACAACCTGAGAGAGGTGACTTGTTTCGAAGTGGCTGGGTGATGATCTCAAGAGGGATGTAGAATAGGGCAGGGTATTTTGCAATGTATCATCAGCTGCTGCTAAGACACTAACATGAATCCCTTGCCAGCCATAGGTTGCAAGCAGCAATCAGATCCTGCCTGTTATATTTTTGATGAGGGAAGTTGCAGTGTCTTGGAAGTAAAACTACCTGTGACTGACATATTTTGCTTCAGCTGCCAGGGTAATAAGTTATTTCTGTGCAAAAACTGAGATGTAATTATTCCTAATGGTGTCATGTTGACTTGCTTCTTGTACTGCTAGGCAGAAAGGTAGTTTCTGTAAATAGAGGAAACTAAAACCAATTAATAATAAAAAGGATGACTTCTGCAAGTGTATGCCTGAATGAAGAAAGCAGAGATGTGTGTGAACACTTATTCCAATCAAAATAACAAATTTTCCAGCAAGTTATTTCTGATCCTTTCTGTCCATTCCTCATCAGCATTCATAGAAGTAGATATTGTTTGTGAGAACTTCTGTGAGGAAAGGAGTATATGAATATTAATGGGAATTACAAGAAATGACATGCAACTGCATGTGCAAAATCTGTATGAGAAGCGCTTGGGTGCCCAGCACGTGATCTTGGTAGATTTTGCAGTTTTGCAACATCTCTAGCAACAAATGTGGGTGCAAATGTAGGATTAGGTGACTGAATAAGCCCTACAGGCAATAAGTAGCTAATATTCAAACTAAATGAACTGTAGGAAAATCCTTGGCTTAGATCTCTCTTGCCTACAACATTTAGTTCAGAAATAAATATACACATATTTTATTAGGCTGATAGGTAGGGAGTGGAGAAAACACCTACTGCCTTGAACAAGGTCAGGTTTTCACCTTAGACTGTTCAAGCACAACTTGTGAGCTGAATTTGCGAACAAAATAGAGCTGAATTTATTAGTTAATCCTGTGACTGAACAACTATGCAGGGTTTTATACTTGGGCCTGGGACTGCTGCTTCTGCTGCTTTCAAGTAGAAAATGAATTAACAACGAATAGGGCAAAGCAACGACTCTCTGAAGGGGCTGGGGGGGAAGAGACATTAATCTAAGTATAAAAATCAACTTTTTAGAATTCAGGATTGTTTTCCTGTTTTGCACGAATACGTATCTCAGATGGTCTGGCACCAAGAGGTTATGGTTTCTGTTTCATCCCTGCTCTGTTTCCCACGCGGTCAGTGGGGTGATCATCCTGATGCTAACCGAGGTGCTGTTGGTGCACGTACTATTAATCTGTGTGCTATTAATCCCTTTACTCTGTGTTTCGGTATTGCACATGGTTGCTCCTGAGCTTTGAGCTAAATCTGAATTGGAGATGAATTTTTAGTGAGATCTCTGCTTAACCAGCTTGGGCTGCTCTCTGGTTTTAGACTGGTGCATGTTCCTATTGGAGTGCATTTTTCAAAATGATTTCCTAAGGGTTTTTTGGTTGTTTTTTTTTTTTTTTTAAATGATGCTCGCCCTTGACCTCTTTTTTTTGTATTGAATGACAAAGTGTTTGAAACTGTTTCACTTCATTTCATTTTGACGGAGTGCTAATAGCTTATCCGCATTACTGTTTCTGCTCCTTTATTGAATGGTCCACCTTGCTTGTAGTCTCTGAACCTACAGGCTCCAAATTTGCTGTCTGTGGATGTGATGTAACGTCTGGTTGAGTAAGGTTGCTTGTAAAGTGCTTCTCAAAATAAGAATGAAAAAAAAAAAACCCAACCAACCTATGAAAGGGCAAAAGTTAATTTAATGGGGTGTAAGTTCATGGGAACATTTGGAAATATTTGTTTGGCTCTGAAAGCTGTGGTTCAGAGGTCCTTTTCTCTACAGTGCCTTGGGAAATAGAAGCAGGAACAGGAATAATCAAATTAAAGGTGGTTAAAGTGCTGCCACCTCTTGGTACAAAATTAGGGAGAGCTGTTGCCAGCACTCCCTTGGAGAGAAAAGTCTTTTCAACACCTTAATAGCGGTGAAAAGGGGTTACCTGGCTGTAACCGGCTGGACAAGAATGTCATCCTGTGTAGCTGCTTTTCTTTCTTCCTCCTCTGTGCGGTCCTTCCTTCTGTCAGTTCTTTATTTGCCTGTTGTTTTCACTAACAGTTTCCACACCGTTGTTTGTCATGTTTGTATCTATGATGAATGCAACATGAAACTGCTCTCAGCATCCCGCAGCCTTGAGAAAGGATGCTCTGATGCTTCTTTTAGGAGGAGCAGTGGCTTAAATCAAAGACATGTAGCAGCTGAGCAGGTTGTAGAAAATTGCTTGACGTGGAAAAAATGACTGGTGTCTAAGTGTTGCTTGTCTCCTGGCACTCTGGAGCGAGGATGTGGATTGAGCTGGTTTATCAGTCTCGCTAAGAGTCAGTGGTAATACAGGGTTCGACTTGAAACGCTGCTTCTTCCCCCATGCACAGAGGGACAGAGATAAAGGGAATAGCGTGTTGCGTTCGCGTGCAGTTTTATTTCCTGCCACTATGTGTTTAGATGCTTCTGATGAAAATTTTATGCCGTTTAACCCATAGGAGAAGGCAGACATATAGACAGGTCATAGGAAATTTTTTTCAGTGCGGCTGTTTGCACAATTGAAGGGACATGGGACCAAAGCAGAAATCTCACTTTCTCTCAGAAGTATGTTTCTTGGAGGGGACAAGAGACGCCATCCAGAGACATGCTAAGGTCACTTCTCAGACTTTGGGATAGGAGGTTGGCGTGCAAGTATCTGCAGGGATCTCTAATCCCTCATTACTGGATCTTGTAGGAAGGGAGGCAGTACCTTAGGAAACGGCCAATGTCCCCACAGAGCACCTGCGCAGCACTGGACACGGATTTGCGCTGGGGTTAATCCTTCGCTGAAGAAAGCTCTGCAAGCTGTCAGGGTGTGCTGGGTTGCTGGCTCTCCCCGCATCGGGAGGTGCTGTGAGCAGCAGGCTGCAGACAGCTAGCAGGTGCCTAAGGCTTTTAATAACCATTTTCAGGGTTGGTGAAGGCAGTAATATTTTATTAAGTGAGAAAGCTACCCATTTCTTTACTCTGTAGGCTCCAGCTCATAACCGATAGTTAAATAGTACTATAATTTTACTTTACAATACATTCAGGACCTGTTTTTACAACTTTGAGTACTTTCTCACAGGAGTAGGTTCCTTGACTTTAAAGACAACGGTCACATGAACAAAGATGCAGAATCATGTCTTACGTCTGTATTGTACCTGCAGCGTGTACGTTATTGGATGGATGCTGTAATTATTATTTCTGTACATGTTATGAAGCCAGTGTGATTGCTTCTATCCCAGGGTAAGAGTACTGATAGTGAATAACTGAGAGGAAGCTACAAAGGAAGCACAGTTGATATGCAAAATACAAGATGTCGAGATCTGACATTCTTCACTTATAAGAAGACATCTAATAACTCATAAGTGAATGTAAATGTCATATCACTCCTAAAACATTATGCATTCTCTATCAACCAGAATAATGAATGATTGCGAGTGTTCCAGCACACAAAACACCAACAAAACAAAAGCGAAGCATGAAATTAAATTAAAGAAATAAAGCAGAAAATAATGATAATGCTACTACACCTTGCTTTATTAAAACTTATTGTCTGGAAGGATCTCATAGCTCTGTGGGCAGGATGGCTGCTTGCTGGCTCCAGACAAATCTGACCACGTATATATAAATACTCATACATCATTTATATACAGCTGCTGGCACAGAACAGGTTTTTTTTTTCCTAATTCTTTGTGGACTTGCAACGAGGCAGACATAGTATTCTGGAAAAAAATGAAATGCTTTTTGAAGGTTTCTTTGCAGTTGCAAGCACTGGAAAATTAGCGTTGGCAGCAATAGCATTTGTAATCGCATGACTCCAGGAGCTGAATCCTGTAATACCTCCCTTGGAGTGATCAAATGGGGGATGTTCCGTTTTCTGAACATCCTACAGCTTTTCTGCAAGGCTAGATGAAAAAGGGAACAGCATAACTTCTTAGTTTTTCTTATTTCTGTCTTTGTATATTCTGCGGCCAATCTTCTTTAAACATTTTTGTCTCTGCTGTGCCTGAAATGTCCGTGCTATAATTTTCACCTTTTTTTTCCTGTCCATTTCTAGTTTCCTTTGGGGATTTGGGTAGAAAAGACAGTTGCTGTTGTTATTTGTCATATTTGGGATTTTTTACTCAAATGATAAGTTGTTGGGTTTTTTTTTCCCCCCCTGGTAACTTTGACAAATGTTCATCTGCAAAATGTCTTAATATGCATCTGAAATCTATGAAAAAAGGTGGTTTTAAAAATTGTTCTTCAGATGCTTAGATTACAGAAAATATTGGGTCTATACGTGTTCCCATGCTCTTGGTGAGCTCTGTTCCTTTTAGCAAAGTAACAAAGCTAAGTGGTAGTTAGGAAAAAGTGTATGTTTTTTCAATCGCATAAAGGCAAATTCAGAGACTACACAGAGGCATCATAAGCCCAGCTCCTGCTGACGAGTTGTGGGGTTCTGGTACCTAACTGCAGGTTGCCTGTAAAAAAAATCTTCTCCCTTGCCATACATTTCAAAATGAACATTTCTGTCAGGGCAGGAGTAACTGGGCTAAGCTGGCTGCCGGGACAGAGGAAGGTGATCATTAGACACCTTTCAGCAAAAAACATCGAACGCTTTACACTGACCATATGCTTCTGAAGCCTTGCTCCTAAGGGTCGTTTATTTAGAATAAGCACTCCTGGGCAGATATCCTGGTAAAAAAATGAAGCAAGCAGTTATTTCACGTCAGCACTTACTGCAGTGGCTGTTGCTGTTTTCACGTGTGCCTGTGTAACGCAGTAACCGTACAAACAATGACTCGGAGCTTGGAAAGGGCAAAACTGTCCCCAGGTAGGTTTTAGAGCAGATCCCAGGCTGAGCGGCGGTTCAGCTGCACGTGCTATGTTTGCTGGTGGGGTGTGAGTGGGGTGAGTTGTGCAAGCGTGGGTTGGCTTGCGACTCCTCCCTGATGCTGTCATGTCATAGTAAATAGCAGGAAAACTCCACGGGGCGTAGATAAACCTGGGTCTTGGACTAGCTTCTCCAGTAACGTTTGCTTCCAGCCCTGTAAGTTGCCTTTTACATGAGCAATATACCCCAACCTTTAGCTGTCTTTGTTGCCAGCGTTCTTCCTCTCTGATGCTCAATTTCTGTGCCTGTCACTGTCAGACGACCTTTCCTTCTGTCTTGCTCTTGCTTTGTGGTGCCCTCCTGGGTCAGCTCTTCTTTCTTGGCTCTTTCCTTCCTCCAGATCCATGAAACCCCCTGTCCTAAATCCCTTCTCCTTCAAGAGAGGAGGCTGCACTCTTCATTGCACTTTCATAACACCAGTTGGCTGCAACCTCTTGCCCCTCGAAGGGAGAAGGAGCGTTCACTAGGGGCTGGCTGTGCCAAGCTGTTTGGCTTCTTGTCCCAGAGCGGGAAGAGGAGAGGCGCAGCTGGTAGTGGAAGAGGGAGAGTATTGCAAAATTCCTGGTGGCCAGCCAGAATCCAGAGGAGAAGTGAAAGGAAAGGGCTGGAGATAAGAGCAGACAGAAAAAGCCTAGGGCTTTGACTTGGAAGTGTCCTGTGATCATGAGAATCTGTATTTTGGGAGCCTGACCTGAGCTTTCTTAAACAATGACTAATTGTGATACAATGTTGTGTGGATACAAAAAAAAGGGTGTGAATTCTATTTACAAGCATCAGCTGTTGGGTCCTGCACCCCTGCAAAGCCCATGCCCTAATCATCCAGGCTCTCTGCAGCAGCGCTGGGAGCAAGGCGTTGTTTGTAAGTCTGTGGAAATCTGTCCCCAGGCCATGAGTTTCTTTAGTAATGGTCTCCTGGCAAAGGGGCAATTTCTAGGAGCTCAAGTCCTTGCTCAGGAAACCCATACGGAGGTACCCTTTCATCTACCCTGAAACCAGTCCATAGTCTTTCAGAATCACCCTCAAAAATTATATTACTGTATTCTGTTAACTCATGTAGGATCTTAACATAATTTGTGTACAACATTATTAGTTTGTTATCTGTTAGTTTCTTAACTCTTTCTCTGCCATGAGATGAGAAGCCCAGTGATTAAAGCCAGTGCATCCGAATGACTTGGATCCTTCCTCCAATTCATTCATTTTCCTACTTCTGTTTTAGTCTCTTTTCAGATGTTTGCTCAATGGATTGATCGCAGGCAATAGGCACAGTTTCTGTCATAGCTTCATGCAGCGGCCTGGTGAGCCACATGGCTTCATGCTGTTCTCCTGCTTAGAGAATGCATTATCAACAACGATATTTGCAGGGTGAGATTTGCCACCTCTGCCCCCAAAGTGGCCAGAACTACTAATGCTGATGTGCACAAATGTTTGTGCACACAGTGTTGAATTCATGGCAAGGGGCCTTTTATTTTTACTCCAGAGCTGGTGTATCTGAGGAGCTGTGCTGGTATAAGTTCACAGCATGGATTATGACTTTAATAAACCAACATAATTTTTCCAGAAGACGCCCTGCAACAGCATCTTGACCTTGTTCCTTCTCCTTGCCTCACACAGGGAGCATTTTCAGAATTCCCTGTTTATAGCTGCTGATAACATCACTAATGAACAAATCTTTTGTGGAAACTCTCAGGCAGACAGCAGTGTTTATAAACAGAAATGACAATATATACTAAACCATTCAAAATGAAATAGTTAGTACACCAAATAAAGTAAATGCATTTTATTATTGTCTCATTATAAATGCTTAATCGCTTCCAGCAAAGTACTGTATATGCAGATATAAATATTAGATACCTATTTAAAAAGCCTTACGGGAAAATAGACAAACCTGCAAATTAAATATATGCCGTAAATTCCATACGGTTCAACAGAGGTTGCCAGAGCAGTCACTGTACACTAATATTTATTGAAGATGATGCCTTTCTGTGATAGGTAGTAAACTTAGTGAGCTGACCTCAATTTCTCATTGTGATGCCGGTCAAGTCTTTTTGAAAGAAACAGAAAACTGTATTCATTATGCAAAATGTTCATAAAGCCTTTTTTTATGAGGGAGGATGGGTTCACTAAAACAACAGGCTGCTGGGATTTAGTTGAAAACTGAAGCGTGAGGAAGGGCGAGGGAATGGTTTGGAGCCATCCCAGCTCCAAACCTGTCCATCAGCAGTGTGTCTCTTGGGAGCTGTAGTTCAGACCTCCCGTGTCCTCTTCTCCTGCAGGCCAATGTTCTCAACTAGCTGGTGTCCACCAGTGGTTGACCTAGGGCAGGGACTCTCCTGATGTGCTGTGATACTTGCATGGCAAAAGGCCTGCGCTGCACCGTGGGAATGGCTGTCCTCCGTGGTGGAGCAGCGCAGCAAAATGCGCGGGTGGTTACTCACTCCCACGAGGTACCGCGGTGGCAGTCAAGAAGTGAGAATTCTATTTTCAAAGAAGAGCTTCTGCTCTTCTCCCCCAGAAAAGTGTATGTGGGGCACGCCCGCAGTGCAAGCGCCCAGGCACAAGCAGAAGTGCCAGTCCAAGTGCTTGTAGGCTGGAGGAAAAGGGAAGAGGTCTGTACGTTGTCTTTGCTGTCCCCAGTGAAGGGACTTCCGTCGGGAGCTGGGAAGCGCAGAAATACTTGCTGATGGTACGTGCAGATGTGGGGGAATGGAGAGACTTCTTTCTTGGGATGTATCTTGGAATGACACGCCTGCGATGTGCTGGTTTGGTGACGGGCAAGCCTATCCCTGACGAGTTTACAGTAGTTTAGCCTGTGGTCTGCACGCTGCTAAACTTCAGCCAGGACTGAATTTTCATGGGGAACTGGAGCGGATTTCCTCCAACATTCCTCAAGGTATAACGCTAAGCTCAGGAGATCTTGTTATAGCTTCTAGTTACCAGTAGGGAAACTGAGGCGTGCACAAGTGGCATGAATTGCTCGGGGGTATTCAGTGACACAAACACAGCCCCCACGTGCTGAATGTCCCCTCAATCGGTGCTCCGTTTCTCTCGTACACAGCGTTTAGCAAATAGCTGGAGCCTGCTTGCAACCTGTTAGTTGTTACAGCACACTCACGGGCAGTCCTCAAGGACTAAGTAATGAAACAGCTCGGTACCTAATGTATATCTGGGTTCTGATTTTTTTGGAGGGGAATTTGATAGCCAGGCTGTCAGTCCTGCAAGTTGAAGTCTACCTNAGGGTGATTTCAGTGCTGTTAAACTGATGGCTTTTCTGCTGAAGCTGATGCAAAGGACACCACTCCTTTTTTTTTTTTTTTTTTTTTTTTTTAAAGGCCCAGAAGGAGGAAAACAAGTGCAGGTAAGCAAATACATCAGGCCTAGGCAGTGCTTGTCACTTGTCTTTGTGAGCCCTGTGATATCTGATGTTCCACAGATCCTGGAGATAATGTGACTATACAAAACCTTTGTTTATTAAAGACGGGCCATACCACAGGATGGTAGAAACACTGAAGCTTACCAAGCCTGGCTTTATGGGAGTCTCCACACTATTCTTCCCCCACTCAGTGTCCCCTACAGTGGCATCCTCCTGCCACCTCCATTGCTGTCCTTCATCCTGTAGCTATTAGCAAACCAAGAGGCTGCACACCGCTTCCGAGCGAGGTTTAGCTGGTCAGCTGCTGAACTAAAAAGTATAGCAAGGTGTTCAAGCTTTGTCTCTGGTGGGTGCTAGTGTAGGTCTCTCTCCTCAGTCCCGCTTGTGATTTTTCAGGAGACTGAAGAGATCATTACATACCTACAAAACATCTGTTCCTTTGTCAAACTTAGTTAAAATTTAGCCAACCTTTTCAAAAAATGTTTGGAAAATTGGTCTGGGAGGACCAACATGGGCAGCATAGCTACGCAGATCCAGTTTCCTTAGGAAACTAGGCTAAAAATGTCTCAGAAAAGGCTCTAACGGTTCATTAGTGCAAGGTCTGCACTGATGGACAGTGATTAACTATCCGTTCTGAAAAACACCTGAAGGGGATTTCACTGTGTACTTTGGCAAAAGCTGAGTTGACAAAGTCTCTCTTGGTGGAGTGTCACAGATTTAGGGACATACTATTGACGCTGGCGTGTTTTCTTTCTATTCCCACCTCCCAATCTATAGTTCCTCCTCTGATTCACATGCTGCCAAGGCAGCTCTTTAAATGTTGGATGTCAAGTTGGATGCATAAAACATTTTTGGAGTAGGCAGGTTTTAAGTAAAATCTGTGCTGAGTGCTCCTCTTCACTTGGCTGCTAGATGAAGCATTCGGAACAAAATCAGAAAGTAGCTTTAAAAAGTAAAAATGTCGAAGTCCCTTTTTAAGGATAAAGTGGAAAGTATTTCATTGGGTACCCCAGGGATAAATGAAAAACTACCATGAGATCATTCCCAACCATGAAGGATGAAGAAATTGGTGAAATCCTGGTTGTAAATCTCAAGGTGGTGCTAAAACCACCTTTGAACGAAGTGGGAAGGGTCCTGGGCTTTGCCTGAAAGGAAGCAGGACTCGGGTTTGCTGGATTTTTCCTTCTTGATCCAGGAGAATTGTGCCTCTTGGTGGAAAACTCTGTGAGTTGAGAAGTGCAGCATAGTAAGAGCTGGGCTAAAGGTTAATATAGAAGTGTTAAGCTTTCTGTGCTTGGACTCCAGCCTGGAAATTGCCTCCTAGCTATATGGATCGTTACCAAAGGGAGGTACATTATGGAGGTCTTCGTGGTTCTGTGGCATAAAAAGATAAGCAAGTTCTGATAAGATTTTCTCTGCTCTCCAGTGCAGAGGTTTCCTTGCAGAGTTGCTCTCAGATGGCGTAACAGCAGGCAAAACAAGATGAAAATTAAAATAAAGGCAAAATTTAATTTAAAAAAAATTTACAAAAGCACACATGGTTAGCTTTGTGAGTAATTCTAGTAAGCAGAATGCCATAGCACATGATTATACTGGATATAGTCCTTTCCAACAGCACTTATTAAGAATCTCAGTCAGATTTCTGTGATTACAGCATGCCCCACAAGCCAGCACTCACGTAAGGTTGTCGTTGAGTACACACCTAGGCTATGCCCAAGGACATGCAAACCTCCGATGTTTCTGACAGCTCCAGTGTTGCTGAAAGAACTTGAGGCTTTCCAAAATAAAACACTTTATCTTCGGAAAAGTGGGTCTGAAACAGCACATCTGAGAATGCAAATCTGGGATAATGAAAGGTGATCGAAGGTGAATGCGGTCTGTTATGAAGAGGGGGTCTCCTCTGCTTTTTGCTGTGTGCTGGCCTCGGCAGGAGGCAGGATCCCACCCTTGGACAGGCATCGGACAGGAATCTGGGGCAGGGGATTCTTGCCCTGCTTCTGTCTCACCTGTTTGCAGTTCTGAGAATGTGACTATAATTGGGAGGATATATTTTTAATAGTGTTTTTGTGAAGCCCTTTGATATGAGCAAATTAACTTTGATCTCCAGCTGCTAAATGAAAGGCTTTTGCCTGGATCAGGTGGAAGAAGTTCCCTTAAATAATGAGGATGAAGAAAAACATGAGGGTGATGGGGGTTAGTAATACTTCCAGCATCAAAGTGGTAGAAACACAATGAATCCTCAACACAAGCTCAAGGTAAGGAGAGCTTTCTGAACATTGAGGTGGGGGGACTGGCTCACCGTGTGAGGTCAAACCTCAGTGCAAAAGCTGAAATGATAATTGCAAAAACAATTACTGTTGATAATGGTTTGAGTATAAGCTGTACTTCTGCTTTTACTGTGGGACAATGCAAAGTAACGGCAGAACTTCTTTATTATGGACAGGTAGATTGTCCTCTCCTGGCTCTATCTGTGTGGTGGTGAATGGTTGTATCCTCACCTACCTGGCCCACCCGAGGACAGACAGGCTGCTCGTTTAGTTGTGTGATCAGCTCCTTCTCCTCCTCGGTTACTTTAGTTCTTTTTCCTTTTTCTTGTATCACTGCCCATAAATTGGTCCAGCAAAGTGCACGTGTTGATGTCACTGGTGTTTTAATTAACGCTTCTGGTTGCTAGAAGTTATATGGAACCGAAGCAAATGTGTTGCCTCGTGCCAAATACGCAGCTCAGTTTAAGGAGTACTTGGGGGTGTGTGTCTGCATATGAGATCTCTAAAGAGATGGGTGGTATAGTTCAAGACGTGAAATAGGATATGGAAAAAGCAAGTTCTTTTTCTGAGCTACTTGAGATTGCCCATTCAAATTGTACAATCTTGCAAGAGCTGGAGATTTTTAAGGACTTCTAGAAGTATTTCAAGAAGTGGCCCCGTAAGAGCCATTTCATTTTTCAGCATGCCTGGATGTAAGCAAAGCCCTGGTCTCACTAGCATGCTGCCATTGTCTTTCCAAGCAGAATTACATCAGATGAGATTCTCATATGAAATGGAAATGTACACAAGGGAAATAATCATCAGACAGTAGTCATGGAGGAATTTTTAAAGAGGTCAGATGAAATTTGGCTTTAATAAAGTTTTCTTTAGCCTTGGTTTTACTTGACCAAGACTAAGAGCTTCTTTCTACCCACTTTAGTATCAAATGATCATTTTTTTCAGTGCTTCATGGTGGGAGGTGGTCTCATGTGTAGACTGTATATTAGCTACACAGATAAAAATATTTTTAAGGTGAAGAATATTTTGTTGTAGTTGAGAAATGCCTGCTTAGTGATTTCACTTAGTATACTATTATATAGCAATTGCTGTGAAATAGCAGTAAAGGCATGTTTGTGAGACTTGGCTCCTATTCAGATCTGCAAATGAGCATGAGATCAGTGGAGCAAGAGATGTTATTTCTCCCAGCTTGGTGTGCTCACCCCTGCCAGCAGGTATGTGGTTCACTTCACATCCCTTTAATTAAGGTACTTGCGTTATATCAGGGGAAAGGGAAGTTGTTTGCAGGACAGAAAGAATTGATTAAGAACAAGCAAATCAAGTTACCAAGTAAGATGGGCTAAATCAAAAGCTTTTATTGAAGCCTCTGTGTGTTAGGATCGGTGATATTAATCAACTCAGATCTTAACCATCTCCTGCCTTTGTACTTGCAGAAGACCAGCTATATGTGACCTTGACACTGGCTTTCTAGCTAGATGAGGTTTTAATACAACAGCTAGAAAGGGCAGGCACATTATAGGTGAACTGATTCCAACTGGGGCACACGGATCTTATTTGGAAAACTTGAATTCAGTGTTACAGACCTTGATCACCCTGGGAGGAGTCCTCAGTTATCACATAGCTGTCTTGTCTAGGTCGATTGCTGTAGTGATCTGCTCAGCAAGGACCGAAGGACATTAGCACCGACATGTGCCTTTGAAACTCCAGACAAGCAACTCGGTGTGCCATTCTTCTGGAGAAGCAGCTCAGCATTTAAGCGTTGCTTGTAGTAAACCTCGAACCAATTAAGCTAACATCAGGTTTTTAATTGCCTTGGTTAAGCTGGTGCAGACCTCAGTGTGCATACTCATAAATCAATTTAAATGCAAGTTGTACCATCTCAGTGAAATTCGCATTAAAGCAGCACAATTCTTGCCCCCTGCCTCCCTCCCCCAAAAAAAACACTTCACCAGACTTCCTTTTAAACAAAAACAAGAATCAAGAGGAAACAATTCTCAGTGACCCTTTGCAGATTCCCTGGGACTTGGCACATTGCTCCAGCACTGGCCATTTTGTTGTGCCGTAGCTGCTGATGCAGTTACTGAACGTGGAATTGCACACGGAGATGTGCCTTGTAGGGAAGGGGAGCTGTGCCGCAGTGGGAGCTGGAAGCGAAAGCCCAAGCACTGGGCTATGCAACGGGCAGCATTGCTGCTGAGCCCTAGGGGAGCGGCGAGATGAGCCCCGGATGCTTGGGGAAACCTGGCAGAGAGGAGCTGTTTGCAGCAGCTGCTGGGGGGTCCTGCCCGTCCCCCCCTGCTGCCAGCTCCAGCTTCCTCAGCAGAGAAACAGGAGCTGCTGCAGGTCTCCTGTTGGTCAGTGCCCCAAAGCATCCCCCTGTGTCCCACCTTTTAACACACCACAAGCTACAATAAGGTGCTAATCCCTTCTTCTCAGGTGTGACCGTGGCAGCTTTGCCTTGGGCAGAGCCAGCTGCGGATTGCCTTTCTTCCCAAATCCTTGTGCTTTCACCTCAAGTCTCTTGTAAGTCCAGCTTTGATTCAGTGACTTTATCCTCATGAGATTTTCTGGATGGAAAGGGGGAAAACAAGCCTTTCTTCTCTCTGCCACGCTCCATTAACTTAAACCTCCCTGCGTGGAGTTTCCCTCTCAGTCCCCTCAGCCCATCTACTCTGCAGACTGTGTTACTTCTTACAGCTCCTTGGGGAGAGGAGCAAATGCTGCAGAATTCAGAGCAAAGCTGTGATCAGTCCTGGAAAGAAGGAAAAAAGGACACTTGTTTGCTCCTGCTCCCACCTCCACACGGCAAACCAACGCAATGGGTATGCCGGGTGAAACAGCCTACCCCAAGCCCCTTGGTTCTCCCTCTTACTCGAGTTTTTCTTTGGTTTTCAGGATTTTGTTCTTAGAGTTAATCAGCCAAAGCAGTCTGGCTGATTAACACAGCCACAACAAATTATTAAACCTTTAAAATGTGATTTGCTGTGCCGTGCTGCTCTCGCTGCTTGCTCCCCTGCCCGTGTCCGACAGCCTGACAGACCCTGGGGCGCAGCGCTGCTGAAAGTTAGCAGGCACAGGGACAAGAGCAAGAGGAGCATGTGGAAGGCAGCGCTGAGCGCACCTCTTGCTCATCTAGGAAAGAAGTGTGGGGAGAGGAAATTTTCTCCTGAAAAGCTATGGAAATTTCTTAGGGCAAGCTTCTGCCTACGTAACTGCTCAGCAGTGGGGAATCCTAGTGTCTTACAGCACTGCAGTTTATTATTTTACAGGTATGTTATTTGTCAAGAGCTTTTTTTTTGCGTCTCTATTAATCCTAGGTACATAAATAATCACTGCGGAGAAGGACATCGAGTACGCAGCAATCTTGCATTCGCTGAGGTCTCTAGGGCTGGGATTCCTACAGCTGTGAAGCAGCTGCAATGTCTCCTTAGTTCTCGTGATGCTCAGCTGTGGGATCGGATAATGATCATTTAATAATGCGCGTAAGCCTCTAGTACCTGGCTATGATGGTATGAAAAATGGCATCCGTCCGTGCTAGAGAGGACATTCTGGGTTTGTGTAGCTAACATATGAAGGACAAATAAATGGGTTACTGTGAGTGAACTGAGCTGTTCACTCAACTGAGTCCATGTGTGAGCTAAGAGCACACGTAAATGGTTGTAGTAGCACAGTCTTGCTCATAACTTGCTCGTGTAAGCGATCCTAGAGCAAGCTTCCTTGAAACACCCATGCTGGAAAGGGCAGACAGGACAACCAAAGGAAATTTATTTCTGCAAGTCAGATGCTTTGATTAACAGACACTGCCTTGAGGATTGCTTTGGGTTTTGGAACACCCTGAGTATGCTGGAGGTGGTAGATGAGATGTTACAGGATCTGCCAGATTTTCTCAATTGGATTTTGGGTGGGTGCTGGAGAGTAAGGACCCACTGGAGGAGGGTTGCCAGCCTCATCAGCTGTGTCAGCCAGCAGGAGCGGGAATGGATAGGTAGAAAAGAAACCTCAGATAGAAAATGCAGAGGGTTAAGGATTACTTAATTACTGCCTTCTGACTGGGTTTTAAACTTCTCTGAGATGTCACTTCATTTTCCACCCACATTTTCCCTTCTGACTCTTCCGCCAGCCGTTTCCACAGAAGCAGTTATTTTAAGGTGGTGGCTGGAGCGGTACCTGCGCTTGGTGAAGGGGAAAAACTCTGTTCATGTGAGGACAGCAAATGTTTGCCAGAGCTAGGCTGGAGCTTGAGTTGTGCTGGTCCAGAAGGAAAGGAAGAAGAGGTGTCTTAAAACCGAGTCTTTGAATGGCAGGAAGGTCGTCTTGTAGGCACAAAACCTGTGCGAGAAGCCTGCAGATGAAAGTGGACGCTGTTGTGCAAAGTTGTAACTTAGGGACTTTATCACAAAGCAATCAAGCAAGTGTCTTTTATATTGATATCATATTTGTATATTTTTTTTTCTTCCCCCTCCCCCCCTTTTCCTTAATTGGGTGTCAGCCACATGGCAAGGTTATTCTGTTAGACAAGCTGGGAAATGACAATGACAGGATTATAATTAAGTGCCAGGACATGCAGCCAACACAATTACCATGCTGTTATTACACTGGATGATGTGCTAAAGAAGCTCATAAAAAATCCTGTAAAGAACATAAATCATGGGACATGTATACAGTTGGGGAAGAAAATGTTTCCCACTTTGCTAATACCCAACCAGCGCTAGGTAACTCCAGTGAAAGAGATGTTTTCTTGCACTGACAGATTTCCTACTTTCAAATGGCTCTAGTAGCAAGCAGTGGTTTTTTTTATTATTTTTTTTTTTTCCTCAGCTTCATGCATGGTGCTGCAAAACTTAATAATTTGTAAGCTGGTATTTTCCTCTCTGTTTTCAGCCATTGCTTTCCTTTGTACCTGCACCATTGTCGTGTCTGGCCAGCTCTTACCAGTTGTCAGGCTTCTCTTGGCTTTGCGCAGGCATCTGTCACTGCTGGCAACACGATCCTGTTCTGCTGATTTTCTTGGTTGTCTTCTGGATAAAATGGTTAAACCAAAGCAAGTCCGAATCTTCTCACTGAAGGCAGAAGACCCAGGGAGCTCCTGTGAAAGATGCCTATTACACAAAACGCTGATTAATAGCATATACCTCCAAGTCCTATTTTTAGTCTCTTATTCTTCAGATGAAAGGTGAATTTGAGGTTCGTGCTTGTCAAAATCTACCTTGAGTCAAAAAATTTTGACGTGCAGTTCAAAAGCGAAGCTGATTTGTTAGTCAGCTCCTTGCCCTCACAGACCTTGGGTCTGGAGGTGAACATCTCTAAAAAAGCAAACACCCCGAAGCAGGGCTGCTCAGGAGGAGCTCTGGGGCTTTCTACAACCAAAGGCAATTCTGCTGAAATTGTAATGCTTGGCCACCGTGCTGTTTTGATAATATTTTGGTTTTGGATCATCTTCTCTTTAGAAAGCTAGCATTCTGATATCTTCAGAAAAATGAAAAAAAAACCCTTTTTCATCTTTTAATTGGCACGGCTTTCTGCTGCACTGCACAAAGCTAAAATTTCAAATGGTCAAATTTTATCAGTTTGAAAAACCCAGCACTTTGAAATGAAGTGTAAAAGAAGTTGAATTTTCTCCACTGTCTGTTTTGATTTTTGATCTAAACATTCTGGTAATTTGAACGATTTGAGGATATTTAGGGCTTTGAATTCTAGACTAATGTGCTAAATTCACAGCCCTTGAAGTGCTCGTGGTATCTCAGATCTGCTCCCAGCACCTCCAATACCTTAATTCCTCTTTCAAGGCTAATCAAAGACAGTTTCAGTCTGAACAAATAAATGTCCAAACCACAGCCTGGTCCCCTAACTCTGCAAAACACCCTACGCTCCTCTTGAGCAACATTGCGGGATCGGGCCCTGAGGCCTCCTGGCTGGACAATTCATCTCATTAAACTGAAATAAAAGGAAAGAAAGGGGGTTTCTGCCAAGCCTGTATTGGTACAAATTTTGAAATATGGAGCTGGTGAACTTGATTTACTGTCCCAGCAGTTGGTACTTAGCATGGCTATTTGTAAACGTTGCGCTGCCTCATCTCCGCTCCTGGGAGTTTCATCAGTTTAATCTGGCCCAGACGTTAGCAGTTCCTCTCGCTCTGAAGTTACCTGACACGTGTTCTGGGAGCGTGGTCTGAGCTGGCTCGGGGAGGCAGGGTGGCTTGTGGGACTTGAGCAAAATCTCCGAGCGCCCGTCTGTGCTGGCCCCAGGGATGCGGCGGCGCTTCTCTGCAAGCTGCCCTTGGGATAAGGGGTTGCCGAAGGTATGGGTAGGTGCCTTGGTGATAAAGGGTTTGCCAAAGGCTGTTGGCAAGGCCGTGTTGTCTCTGGCTGGATTTTTCTTTCTGTAAATTCTTATCACATTAATTCGTACATAATGGAGAGAACTGCAGAGATGACAGGGCTTTATTATTACTTATCATTATTTTAAACTTACCCTTTTATAAAAGGCAGGACAAGAGGCTGCTGCCTGACATTTCAGTCAATTCCTTTACTTCATATCTTAAAACATAACGAGGAGCCTGATGTACTGACTGGCAGCTGCAGGTGAGCATCTTCCTCGTCAAAAGATTTAAATGTAAGGCGAGTTGCTCATTCGGCACTGACCTCCTGCTGGGACGCAGCAGTCTGTAGGGAACAAAATACATCTGTACGTGCCGGGAAGGATTTGCAGGTCTCTTCTGTAGGTGCAGGGATTCGGGCATGAAGGGGAGAGCACAGGGGTCACTCATGTAAAAGTGACTTCATCGGTGCCATGGCTGGCTGACGTGTGCGAGGGCATTGGCATGGGGTGGTCTCTGCATACGTAAGTGCTCCTATGGGCTATAAGGGCCGTGGAGCAGTTGTGGGTTCAGGGCTGTCTATGTCTGTGCTGCTGCCTGAGGGATGGACGCAGAAGCTTGTGCCTACATGCCAAAATCAGAAAAGACTGTCCTCATACAGTGGTCATGGGGTCCCTTCCCAACCCGGAGGAGTTTGCTTCTGCCTCCGCTCCTGCTATGATCCAAGCGCCCACAGCAACAACCATAAAGCCATGGTTTGTTTTTTTTTTTTTTTTAAGTTTCTATACTGCCCTCCATACGTGGAAGGGAATGGATGGGCAGAGAAGCCAAGGATTTTCTGAGCACAATGGTGCTTGGCTACAGCTGGAGGTGCAGCAAGCAGGCAAGCACTGCCTGCCACCTCCCCTGCCCACGCACGGCCGCTGGGGTGGCCCCTCTGCGCTCGTCGCTCAGCACCCGCTGTCTTTGGATCTCGGTAGCTTTGCTACCCTGCGGCCGCCTCCTATTCCCAGCACTACCCCTCTTGCAGGGCCCTGTTTCTGCTGATTCTGTTCTTTCTGTTCCTGGTATATTTTTGTCGCTGACTGGCCGAGTGGGCGAGTGACGCCGTCTGATGCGTTAGCGCTGTCTGTAACGCGCTCGCGCGGGAGGGGAGTGGGAAGCTGCCAGGCTGAGCCGCTCGGTGGTGCGGGGACGCCTATGGACTTGCCTTGAGCAACACTCGCTCTCCCTGGCTTTCTCGGCTCCCGAAACAGATTAGCATCCGGGCTTCCCTTCTGTGCTGGAGCAAGAATAGTTGAGTTACGTTTCTGGAGTAACTTTGGTGAAAGGGAAAGCTATTAATTGACACTATAGCTGCCGAACACTGCCCAGCAATGCGGTTTACTGCAGCCATGCTGCAGGAGTACTGGAGACCAAAAAATACCGGGGTCTACATGACATGTTCCAAAGGATATATGTGAAATACCACCTTCGTAGGAGTGTCATGGTCCCTGTTTGTTTCTTTACAGAACTTGTTCTTGTCTTTTAACGTCCCATCCCTTGGAAATGTGATTAAGTATGAATTCCAGCTTTTTCTCTTCGTTTCCTCTTGCCTCTAGCTGACTCTCTGGTCGTCTTGGTTGTGTTTGGCTTTGAGATTTGAACTTGCAAATTCTACATTATTTGTTTCCCCCCTGCCCCCCCCCCCCAACTTTGTTATGATTTCTGGACGCTGAGGGTAGGCAGATGCTACATGGGATCCTTTCCCTTGGCTGGACGCTCGTATATCCCCAATTAGTCCATGTGGCAACAGACACTGCTGTGCTCAGATGATGCCTCTTGGACTGTGAGCATCACGGTGCTCAGCTCGCCCTTCTGCCTGCTGTCTATGCCACACAGCAAGGAAGAAAGTGAGCAGTGATGAAGGCAGGAAAGATCGCTGAGTCTTATTCAAACAGGCTATTTGAAAGCTTCCCTTAAGTATTTTCTGTTGGGGTAAGGGTGGGAAATGTCTGGAGGCGAGTAGCAGGGACTTGGCATACATGGCAGCTGACATTATTTTCAACATGTCACTGACCCTGGAAACTTTAAGCATTCATGACGAGGGATCTTGTAAAGACTTGCGGTGTCCGAGGAGCTGACTCTGCCTTGGAAAGGTTCAGGGAGGTTTTCTTCTTTCACATCTCCTGCCATTGGCTGAGTCTGAAAACGTTTGTGTTCCCCTAACTTTCATGTCAACTGATAAATAGTAGTGAGACAAGAAGCGTCAGTGGGATCCAGTGCTTGTGCTTGCCAACCAAAAGGAACTCGGGGTCAAACTTCAGAGCTGAGTCATTTTAGAGAGGAAGAAAGGTGGAGAGAAGAGTAAGATGGAGAGCTGGTCCTCACTGTGGCTTGAGTCTTACATCCATGCCACTGCTCTGGTTTCAGTGTTGAATCAGAAAACCATGGCTGAGATTCGGGCCTTTTTCTCCTCTCTTTCTTTCCCCCACAAAGATTCAGAAAGACAGCACCAAATGTACTTCATTAACTACGCTAATAAGCTGCAAATCCTAATTCAGGGGAGTGAAAGATCAGTACAAACAAATCCCTTGAATCACGGGGGGCTGCCCCTGTATGTCCCCAGGGATTCCTTCTGCTCAGGGGGAGGGGGGGGACCCCCCCAAGTTCTGGCCCTTGTACAGCTGCACAGGAGGAGGCCGGAGCCCCAGGATGCAGGGGTGGCTTGCTGAGATGGGGGTAGCTCTTTGGCTGTCCTTCATGAGAAAGTCAGAGGGGATGGGAAGGACCTGGAGGAGAAGAGATGTTGAGGGAGGAAATAGTAAGGGATGGATGGGAAGATTGTCTTTCTGTGGACTGGAACCCAGGGAGGTAGTGCATGGTGGTATATGTGGGGGTATTCAGCCAAAAGAGACCACCGCAGTGCTATCCCCAAAGGGGGGAGACAGCTGGAGTGCTATCAAGGTATAAATAAAAGAACAGGCAGAATAATTACTGGTGGCATTCAAATGGGAAACTGAGGCAAATCTGTCACAGACCATCAAAGGGTGCTGCCAGCGGAGGTCTACTTTGCAGCCCCTTAAGCAGTACGAACAACAGACCAGTGTGTGCTGGCCGCAGGGATGCTCGAGCTGTGCCCAGCTTGACTCTGTTCAGAGCCGCCCGTGGTACAGCTGCAGCACGGGGAATTTGTCTCTGTGCCATACCCTGCAAATATTTGAAGGGTCCTGTGGTTGGTCTCCTCCATGGACCGGCACAGCAGATGCTGAGGTTTGGACTTGCTTGAGCAAGAAGCGGTTCTGACCAGCTGGTGTGACCTGCAGCGTGCGCAGGGCCGCAGATGGTGTACGTGGTACACAGCTTCGCAACAGCAACAGAGCCAGGGGGACTCCAGACAGCGGGCACAGCCCTCTGTGCCTGTTGTTTTGTACACGGTGTAAAAATCGGTCAAAACAGGAGTGATTTACGTACAGAGCTGGGTTGGATCCTCCTCAGGGATCCCGGGCAGAATATTTACAAGTCTGCCATTTTCCTCCAGTCGAAGAGTCGTACTGAGAAACAAGTCTGAGCTAAATCGGCAGTGGATTTTGGGTCAGAGGCTGTAACTAGATGTGCTGTCTCTGCTAACATGCAGACAGTCCCTGCTGCTTGCTTAATCTTTCCTCAGTAGGTGCGATACCAGTGTGGATGCAACATGTTGTCGGTGGCCATGCAACACTCGTGCGAAGGAGGCTGGAGGGCAGTAGGTCAAAACGGCACGGCCACAGCGAGCTCTGTGATATGGTGAGACCTGGGGGGCTGAGTCCCCTTGCCTCACTCCTGTTTCTCTGTTCCCCTAAGAGCTTTTTGTTTAGAAATTCAGCGAACAGCAAACACAGCCCAATTTGCCCAGTTGACTAGGAAACGGATATTCCCAGAGCCTGCTCTCAAACAAATGACCTACTAAAAATAGCTCTGGTTAAGAGCAGGTGAACAATGCTGCTGCAAAACCTGTCTAGATGTTTTTGTAACTGCAGCTTGCTGATCTTGGAGGCCAAAGAGTTTGGGTGTTGCCTCTGTTGGAGAGCAGAGAGGCAGGTATGGTGTTGACTTCCAAACTTAGGGCCTGCTGCTCTTTAGCTTTTATTTGGATATATGGCTAACCCTCTTTGCAGCTATGCTACAGCCCTCTCTCACAACTCAGCAGGCCAGGCAGGGGTCTCAGTGATCCCATGGGGGCTCTTGAAGGAGCTCCGAATTGTCCGTCCTGTATCCAGCACGGGAGATGTGTCAGGCTGGGGGGAGGTGGGGCAGAATTTTGAGGTGATCCTGTTGCTTTAGTGTTCGTAATTCTGGGCCTTACTAGCAACTGACGGGATAAAGCTGGGGTCTGGTAGACAATGGGAAGTCTTGGCTTGAAAACTTGGGCAGCTGGATTTGTTTGGCTTTTTCCTATCAAGTTCTGCAACTGAAATGGCTTCTGTTGTGTCACCAGAAAAAAATGTTTCTCTAGACTGTAGTTCTTGTGCTTTTAGGAATGGAAACTTCTGTGGCTGTCCCTGACTGTTCAAAAGAAGCAAATCTGCAGGCAGATCTTTCTTGATTTTTTTTTTTTTTTTTTTTTTTTTTTTTTTGTTCTTTGCCCCCATTTTTTTTTTTCTCTTTTTTATATTTTAAAAAGCTTCAAAAGCAGACTTGGTATGCTATTTAGGTATNCCCGTCTTTTTAAAAAAAAGCAAACTTGAGGCAATTTTTTTTTTTTTTTTTTTTTTTTTTTTTTTTTTTTCATGGCTCTGCTCAGCACTTTCTCCTTCAGCTCTTGATAGATGTGCAGAGGGAAGGTCAGGAAATGCTGCGTTTGAATCCTTCCCCAGCCACCGCCTCTCTCTTGCTCTCCATGGGAGATGCGCTCGTGTGCGATGGGACAGATGTCACTTCATGACTAGCCCTTGCACCGGTCTCCTTTGGAGAAGTTATGCCTGATCTGAGCGTGATGTATGCAACAGAAGAATAATCCTGTGATTTCTTAGCGTTTTAGGGAACTTGTAGCATGTCCAGGACTTGTCATCTTTCAGCAGTTGTATTTGTTGAGGTCTGCTGTAGGTGCTGAGAGAATCCTGGCTGCCCCCTTGGACGTATTCCCACTTTACATTGCCTCCTTTATGCACTGTCCCCTACACTACCCCTACACAGATGTCTTCTGGCATGTCTGTTCCCCTCATTTGCAGTCATGGGAAGATGCCTGGATGTCAATAAGCTGCCATGGTGGTGGAGTACAAAACCAGCTCGGGTATGCGCAGCAAATAAACAGTGCTCGTGGAGGCTCTGCAGAGCAGATCAGTCACCCCTCTCCTCTGCCATGCCTGACATCTGGCCTGCGTGTTCAAGCCAGCCCTTTTCTAAATGACTTGCAGGCCACCACGGAATGATAACTGCTTAAAAAAAAAAAAAGCAGGCAGAGTAGAAAACCCTCTGTATGTCCCATTTTTAGACCTCCCTTTTCTTAAAAACAAACTAGATGAATACCAAAATCAACTGTTTGTTAGTGGGAATGCACCGAGTACAATGTAACTGAGCAAATCTGAAGGGCTGACTCCTCACAGAGTGCTGTTCACGAATAGTTTGCTTAATGGTTGTATCTAAAGGATCTGCCCTGGGATGAGGATGCAACTTTAAAAGGTGACTCACAAATTAATATAATCAATGAAGGAACATAAGAATTGTGGGGCTGGATCAGAACCTTCTTGCTTAGATGTATATTGTGATTTAAAACCAAAAGTAGCTGCTTCAGAGCAAAGTATGAGAACTTAATGGAAGCAGGCGTGGAAGAACTCGCCCACACATTACATCTTCCTTATCTTTAATGATTAACAACTAGTTTCAGGCCTGATGAGCAAAGTTGAATACCCCACCCACAATACTGTTGTTGTAATTGATACCTCTGAGTATTCTCTATTAACATAAATGTCAAGACTGCTTTCAAATCTTAAGGTTTCTCCCATCTTGCTGAGTGGTGATTGTGCTCAAACTCACTTGGGACAAGATCTGGAGACGTAGTCTCTGGGTTCCTTTTGCATCCTTTGGCATTCCCACCTTTGACTTCCAGAACTGTTTTCTTTTGTGGATATTAATCAGCAGAGCTCTTTAATTTTCCTAATATAGTAGCACGCACCCATTCCTTGCTTTAAATAAAAAATATTTATAATGCCATTATTTGTCTGTCTTTTCTATGAATTCTTGCCATCTCTGCTGTCCCTGTTTTGAGCCAGGATGACCACTACAGTTCTAGTATTAAATTAGACAGCCATGTGTCCAAAGATGTGGTAGCTTCCTTGAGAGAGTCAACAGATTTTGGTGTCTTATCTATTCTTCTCTGACTCCTGAAGATCTCAACCTCCTTCCTCTGCTCTGGGGCATTCTCATTATTTCATTTTCTCCTATATAATCTTTCTTTATTCTACATACTGAAGAGTTTTTGGTTTCCCCTACTTCAGAAGCTGAGTTAGACAATCTGCAATACTGTTCTTTCATGGTG
Organism: Balaeniceps rex; assembly: GCA_013401315.1. NCBI lineage: Eukaryota > Metazoa > Chordata > Aves > Pelecaniformes > Balaenicipitidae > Balaeniceps > Balaeniceps rex. Next base: position 170,669 of record VYZW01006717.1, read on the forward strand.
AAGCCGAGCTACACGAGAGCACTCGAAGAGGGAACAAGCAAACAAGCTCTGTAGACTGAAGAACTCCCCACCCCTCTGTGTGAAGCTGCCAGGTGTATCTGCACAAGAGAAAACACAGGTCCTCAGGCTGGAAAAATCTCAGAAAAAGGATGAGAGGAACAAAGGAAAAGAGCACAGAGCGATTCCTGACAAAGCCTGGAGAAAAGCTGGAGCTCGGTGCTGCATGGATGGGATTTGTTTAATTCTGTATTTCACACTCAAACCCCTCTCGGCATGTAGATAGTCATGCTAGAGAGCCCTCCTGGGCTGGGCTCGGTACGTGGAAGCTGGTGGCTGAAGGAGCATGGCAAGAGGGTAGTGGGGCTCATAGGTGCATGCCCCAAGAGACGGATACTGCTGTCCTGCTCCAGGAGTGAAGGTGGTCTCCGAGCCCCCAGAGCTGCCTTTGCTACTCCTCTTGCTGTCGGGTTCTGCTCTGGTTCCTTGCTGCTGTGCTTCTGATTTATGCACCTTATTAAATCAGTCCCTGTTTTCTCTCTTCCCTGAGAAGGCTCCTTGCTCTTCTCATTTCTGGGAATACACCTTCCTTCCTGGATTTCATGTAGATTGATTTATTTCACCATCACAATCCCATTTCTGCATCGAGCTCTAGTTTCTGTTGATTATCCAGCTGTGAAATAGCAGGAGAGGAGTGGAAGAGGACCAGCAGCAGGTTCATTTTGAAGCCCCAATCCAACCTGCAGAACTGGAAGATACGAATCATTTAAGTTGTGCTTTGTCAGCTTTTTTAAAGTTTGCTACTTTGAAAGTAGCCTGTTAGAAAGTCAAGAGAAAGAGTTCCAGCCTTTTGCAGAAGGAGTCGGCGAGTCACGATGTTTCCTGCCAACCTCTGGGAAGCATCAGGACTGAGCTGCAAAGGTGGGTTTCAGAGGGCACAAGGATGGCTGAGATTAGAAGGGATGCATCGTACCCTCCCCAGGACCAAGCTCTCACAGCTGTGCATACACAGCGGTCGTGCAGAACATCTTTTGTCTCTGCCTTCTAATGCACCTTTCTCTGACCTACAGCAAGACCTGCACTCACAGTGGTTTGGCTTTCCCCTGCCGCATTAAAACACGTGCAATTCTGTCTGTCGTACAAGGAGAAAACGGGAGAGCTGGAAGGATTAAGCACCGTGATTCTGCCATGCTCAGTCACGCCGAGTTGTGTGAGTTGGTACGGGAAGCTGGCCGGGGATGCTTTTGGATGAACACGATATTCTCCAGCTGCAGAGCTCCTGTTTGAGACACAAGCAAAGCTGTAGAGAAACATGAGGTAGACTTGGGAGTTCCACTTTTTTACAGTGCTTCTGTTGCTCAGTTTGGGAATAAAAACTACCCAGCCATATGAAAGGAACAACCTATTGCTGAAGGTCTAGGTGCTAGGACAATTGAGGCATAGTAACATAATGGACTAAAAGCGGGGGTGCATGGAGGTGAGTTTGACAGGTCACTTTGTAGATAGCCCGGGTGGCTAGAAACACTTCTTTGTCCAGCTGTGCTCTCAGTGGTGCAGATGGTCAGCTCGCCAAGGGAGTATTAGGAAAGGGGAAGGCAAGTGTTTAAAATCTTCCGAAAAATCCTCCCTGACCACTCTTAACTGTAGTTCTGGAGATGCTGACATTTTAACTCTTTGGCCCAAACCCTGAGTATTTTAGATGGAGACAAACAGAATCTGTTCTTCGCTTGCCTTACTGACGGCGTACATTTCAAACTGGAGCAGATGCAGTACCTTTTTTCAGACGCTGTCAAATGTAAGAACATTGTTTGAAGCACTTTAGAAAAATCAAAGTGTTTAATCTAGAAAAACTTGAGACATAACGTCAACGCATCCATCCCCCTTTTCTTTTTCTTACAGGACTAACTGCTGATGCAGTGAAAGTCCACGTAGATTTGATGTTTCTAAACCAGCATGTTTGATGAGAAAATTATTTCTTCCCAAATATTAACCTTTTTCCCTTTGCTTGCATCTATTGGTGACAAGCTCAGACTGACTCAGATGTTACTGGCGATCCCGTTTTCTTCACTGAGATACTTTATTAAACTGATTTACTCCTCGTGAAAGAAATCTAATAACTTTTAAAGAGGTCGTGTGCTGGTGCGTGTGCTGACACCGAACAGCCGTGTAATCGTGGTGCTGCACCCTGGTTCAGTCTTGATTCTGCTCAGCAGTTTCACCTCTTATCACCTCATCTAGCTCTTGCCTGGTTTTGCCAGAAACAGGTTTGGCCCGATCTGGTAACTCCTGAGGCTTCTTCAGTTTCATCTTTTTCTTATGCAAAAGAGGAAAGTCTCAGGCTCCCTCGCTGTATGTGTGAGAGTCCAAACCAACCGCATGAAGTCCTCAACCCTCCATTTTAATAGCGGAGTTCTGTTTACATCTTGTAAACAAGATTTAATATTCTTTTACAAAAAAATCTATTCAGTGTTGAATATTCAAACTTCATTAAAATACTAAGGCTCTTCTTGTTTCCTAAGTTCAAAGCCTTGGAAGTCCTGGGTTTGAGACTCCCACAGACCTGCTATAACTTGGGAGAGGACACTCTCCTCCTCAGCTCAACACCTACTATTTCATTGGTTTTTTTTTTGTTTTTTTTTTTTAAATTTTTTTTTTTTGTGTTGGGAAACAGCAAAGACAGCTATTTGCTCTCCATTTCCTAGCGCTCTCAGGACTCTGATTAACCTGCTGCTCATTCCCTTTCTAAGGTAAATTCATGCTTCTCTCTCTGCAGGAGAAGGAGAAGAATCATTCCTCTTACTGCTCTGGGAATATCTGCCAAGCCTGTGCGCGCTGTTCTGCGGGGCTTGGTGGACAGCAGGCAGGTCCTGATGAGGTTAAGACGCTGTTTTGTGTAGGAGTATTGTACTGCTTAGTAATATTTGCCATTTGTTACATACAGTAAATTCCTGTTGGCCACAGAGCCAAAATACGAAATGTTAAAATGAAACTTGTAATATAGCGTTGGACTCTGCAGAAATAACGCGTATATGGTACACACCATACAAATGACTGATTTTAAAGCTGTGTCTCAAATATGACTCTCCACTGGGCAGCCACGTTCAAATTAAAACCTTGACATCCCTAGGGCTTGGCATGGCCGGGCTCTGAGCAGTGGTTGAAATCTAGAGCGTGGCCCAGGTCTTTATAAAATCAGGACTAAAGACCTATAATGACGAAGCAGGGCTGGGATGCTGCAGTGTTTGCTTGCGTCAAATCTCAACATGCTCTCTGCAAATACGTGCCCTTTCTCAAGTGCTCCTGTTGATCTCTCGCATCCTCCATGCGAGGCAAAGTCGTGCGGAGGAGATACCACCACGTGCGGCGGATGTATGGGCTTTCTGCTTTGCTAAAATCTGTTCAATTTACACCCATTATCATAACATGCAAATTCCTTGGCTAAGAGGAGAAGGAAATGCACATTTCTTTTCTTCTTCATAATCGTCTTTGCCAGTCATAGGGCAGTTGGAATAATGTGTTCTCTTTCAAATGAAAACAAAGGCATAAAAATAGATGTCCAGAGCCTAGAACAGTGGCGAGAAGATCTTTAAATAAAACCCTTCAGAATACCCTATTTTCAAATTTGCTGCTTCAAATAGATTCACCACCTCGCCTTCCCTCCAGAAGATGCTTTTATCAGATCCAAACCTGAAGGACATTTAGTCAGAAAACCTTTAGTGATGCTTTTCTAACAACTGACTGTAATACCTTAGCCAAAATCAGACATCTGTGTGTGCATGTGTACATGCAGTTTCTTTGCAGTTTTCACTGGGTGCAGTTGTCTTCATTCCTGGCCACTGCTGTTAAATTGCTGCTGCATTTCCCTGCAGAGAAGGCTGCACTTTGGTGATATACGAGGTGATTCCAAATAATCCGTTGTCCGTGGCAGTAACTGTTTGTCTTTAGGGAAAGCCCCTTAGCTAGAATGTGAAGCTTAACAAAAAAAACAGTGCAAAAATCACTTGTGGATAAAAAAGGAGGAAAATCTCAGGAAATAATTGATTTGATGAAATTAATATATTTTCTGGGCAATGTCCATCACCTTATTTTCTCGCACTGTGGGTGAGGATGCGGGTCGTTGGAGCAGGCGGAGTGGCTGCTGACTACTTAGGACCAGGTATCCTTGTGGTTGTCAAGCAGGAGAGCAAACATCCTCGGGATGCAGCCTTCAGGAAGGCAAAACCATCACAGAGTTCATGGCCCAGAAAGCTGGGTACCTGAGCTGCATCCTCGGTTCACCATTAAGCACCCTGGTGACCCAAATATGTGTCTCAGTTCCTGAAAATGAGTTTCTTTCCCTTTTCTCTGTGGCTAATGAATTACCATGGACATGTTAGTGCCTGTCCAGCGATGCTGCTGACTCTTCTCTGTAATTCTTTTCTGCTCAAGGAAAATCCTGGATTTCCTGAGCAATGGAATAGGTCAGAGAAATAAAAACATTGCCAGGTTGGCAGCTAGAATTTCACACTCGAGCAGATTGTTGTTGCCATTCCAGCACCTCCAGCAGCGGGCTGGCTTGAGCACGAATGCTGGAGCTCAGCAAATCTAGCTTTTGGTTCCTGGCTTTCCTACAAACTCACTGTGTGAATTTTGGCAACTCGCTTAATTTCCCTGAGCGTGATCCAAAACCTGGGGAAGTCAAGGAGAGTCTTTCCTGGAACTTAAATATGCTTTAAATAGGCTCTTTAGGTTTTTGTTTCTAGTCTATAAAATGGTAAATGCACCCTCTGTATATTGGTTATAAACTCTGCGTGACAGGGTTTGTTTCTTACTGTCAGCACAACAGAGCCCTGATTTTGGTTGGCATTCTGTAATTTGAAGGTGAACATAACCTGTGCCCACTCTCAGATACAGGAACTCGGCTGGCTGGCGTGCATCGTGCTTCCAAATTTTATGCTGCTCATGCATGGGAAAAAGCAAAGCTGATTCCCACTGTCTGGAAAAACAATTCAGACAAAATTAAAAACCACAGGAGAAAGGGGTCAGGCACTTCTGTTCTTTATGGCTGTGGTTTGGCTGCTGCTTACAGATGCTACCAACCTACAGGAACGATCATGTTCATGCAAACGTTTCCCTTTACCTCTTTTATGTATATTTTGTGGACACAGAAGAGCTCGCAGGCCCTCTTCGTGTTCCCCAGGCCCTGGTCCGCACTGCTTTCAGGAGAGCTCGGTTCCCGTTGATTTCGGTGGCACGGTGTCTGGCCCGCGTCTCATCAGGACCCCGGGAGCACAGGCCGGCGGTGTAAAATTGCTGCCTGCCAGGAGGCCAGGTGGCTGCAACAGCCCCATCCTGTGCCCTGCCAAGCAGTGTTTACTAATTACTGAGCAGATCACGCGTCCTGAATAGAAGGGCTTGGACGGCTTGTATTCATGCACTACAAAAAAAAAAAAAAAGACACCCAAAGAGGGTTGCAGTTAGTCTGGTTGTAGCAGGTTGCGCTGGTAGGGGAAGAACAAAGATATTTGTATGACTCAAACAGAAAGAAGGATCCGTGCAGGCATCCCCCGGTCTGTAAAGGGCTTTTGCTTGCACAAACAACGTGGCAGAGCTTAGCACAGCATCCTTCATGTCAGACTGCATTCCTTTTCTGCTCCACGGTGTTCGCCATCAGGTAAAGACAAAGCTGGGACTGCTGCCTACTGGAACCGGGCAGAAACTCTTGCCTCTCCCTGCTTTCCTCCCCTCCTTTCCATCTTCTGCAGGAATCCACAATCAAAAAATGTCTTCTCGCACCTCCTGCACAGCCTGATGAGCGGAGCTAAACCCAGAGGTCTGCTGTGCATTCCTGCAGTGCTCAGGAAATGTTACGGTAGGGGAAAGCCAAGTGATACTCGTTCCCAGCAAGCCACATGGCTGGGGACATTAGCTGCAAGCCAAGTACGTTAGAATCCAAGTCCCTTCTTACACAAACTGTCCTTATGGCCTGGCATAAAGGAGACCATGACCATCCTGCTCCTAAGGGGAGGATGCAGCTGTGAAGCTGAGCTGGTGCTAGTGTCCAGGCTGGCTGGAGTTTCATTCGTTTGGTCCCATATAGATTTGGGTCCAAATGCTGGAAACAGTGGTGTTATCTGGGATAGAGTGGGAGGACAGGAGGATGGATCTGAAGTGCTTTGGATAGTTTGGAGGATAGATTTTGGGTTCTTTAGTGGCCAAGGAGAGGACTATGTGGGACTGGAAGAGGGGGAGAGCTGAGGGCTCTGGAGTCTTGAATCTCTGAGATGAGTAGAGAGGAACTGGGATGGAGAGGCGTGGGGAGTTAAAGCCTGTGGGCAGGAATGGTTAGGAAGGACATCATGGGGACATTTCTATGTCTCAATATCAAACCAGGACTCAGCATGAAGCTAAGAACTGCTTTCCCTGTGCTGTGTACCTCCATTTTGCTTCTGGAAATTCAGTAGCTCTGGGCATTCTGGCGTAGGGTGTTGTGCCTGAGTACCTACATGCTTCACAGTGGTGAGAGAGACAGAGAAAGGCTACGAAGCCACGTGGTTTCATGCCTTTAGCTACAAAAGTCTCCAGGTCACCACATGGCCTAGCCAAGAACAAGCAGGTTTCTCCAAATTCCTAGTGTACTGCTGCAGCAATTTATGGCTCCCGTGAACTTTGCTCATTTAAAAAGTGTCCATGAAAGCATTTCTCAAGAAAAGTCTTTCTGGCACATTTTAACAGAGAAGGGGTGGATGTACTTATCTTATTTAAGCTGTGCACTAGAAATCTGTTCCATGCTTGGTGGGGAGTGGTTGCCCACCGCTGTGACGGAAAAGAGAGGAAATGCACTTTTCATTGTGAACTCTTTATAACCCAGTGAAGGACCAGCCTATGACCAAGGAACCCACTGCACTCGCTATCATTTTGGGCTCTCCAGAGAAGCTTCTAGTTCAGATGGCTTTTGCTTTTGCAACTCTGTTCCTGAGGTCAAATCTAAGGTTGCACAACTTTCATTGTCTCCTGAAAAATGTAGATTTAGGATTCTTTTTGCTCATTGGCAATTTTTATTCTTTCACTGCTACCATAAGTTCCATTAACCTGGAGTTAAGGTTATGCTGTTGGATGAGCATAATAAAATGCTCTACCTTGACTATGGAAAGCATTTCTTTCACGATGCTTTAAGAGGTCTATAAAGCTGTGATTAAATGATGTCTAAGTTTAGCTCTTCCGCGGCGTTTTGCGAAGAGCAGAATCAAAACCTTGTTGGGACCTTTTCTTTAATATGCTACTGTCACAGCGAGGTGTAGAACCACCAGACCTAGCAACTCCGCTTATTTTAAGCCAGCAACAGCTGAGGTGCCAGTAGCCCCATTGCAAATGCTTGCAACATGATGCTCCCGTAAGTAACAGCCCAGTTCATTCTGCGGTTCTGGGGAATGTGTTAGTCTGTGCACGGGGAGCAGCTGGCGGCGGAGGGAGGGCTGAGAAATGCCGTGCAAGCAAGCGAGCTGGGCTGAGCTGGGTGCTTGGAAAGGCCCAAGCGGTGCAGAGTTTGTTAAAGTGAAACAGCTGCATGGAAGAGGGAAAAAAAGAGAAGAATGAAAAAAAGAAAAGAAAGCAAGGAGATCTTTTGTCCAACCCAGTGGATACTCGCGGCTGTTTTGTGCGGAGGCTGCATTGTGTTTGTGGAACAGTAGCGAGATAAATCTTGCTTCTTTGCTAGCGTGTTGTTTTGTTACGCGAGTGTTTCAGCTTCCTTGTGGTTTGCTGGGAGGAAAGCGTTCCCCTCGAACCGCGCCTGTCCCTGACGTGCTGCACGGCCAAGCCAGTGCAATGCTCGTCTCAGCTCTGCGTGCCACTCGTGGCCACCACGCTGCGGACCACTTCTGAGGCGACACGTCCATGTAAAGAAGTAGGCTCGTGTCCCAGCCAGTGCAACACAGGTTTTCAGGGAACCTGAGCACAGCGGTTGAGTGATCACAAAGAATCACTGCTGCTTTACTGTGTGAGCTGCCAGATGTAGCAAGGAGCTGAAATCCGTCATTGGGGAGGGCTGGTGATTAACACCAGGGCTCAGGCTCATGCAGCCAGAAAACTTAAGCAAGACTTTCTCCTGGAAGCGAACAGAGTGGCTGTCTTTGAAACTGAAAAAGTAGAGCTTGTTGCTGTGGTGTTATTTTAATACAGGTTGTGTAACTCCACCTTGTTCTGAACTCCAAAATCTCTCTGGCTGGGAGCAGGAGCGCTGCCGTAGCACGAGCCTAGAAGCAAGAAGCCTCGGAAACTTCCCAGGAGGGCTGGTGAATCAAAGATGTGCAGCTTAATATAGAGACAAAGTTTAAACGGGTAGCAAACCAGCAGGGTCTTAGATGCAGAGGCCATATGAATTCACAGTATTATTCGCTTTTGCGGCTTCCTCTCCCTCAAGAGAGGCAGCTGGGTAAGGATCTCTTAATCTGGCAAAGAGAGGGGCAATCAAGTGGTTCCTGTAGGAATGATTTGCCCGTGTGCGGCCAAGGGCTATACTCCATCAGACTAAGTCCCCGTGGTGCTGTGTATTTGAGACAGTCCTTGCCCAGCGAGGGAATAGTCGATACGCCGTGTACGATGGGAAAGGGGATCTGAAGGCAGAGGAAAGGACAGCGACCTTTGCATGGTCACACAGAGGAGTGACGGAGCAAGGCAGAAAACGAGAGGGGACTTCACATCATGGGTCTGTCCCAAAGGCAGTGAGCCAGCGGGCTGCTTCCGATTGCGAGGATAGGGAGGGGAAGGGTGAGAAGGGGAGGTCCCCCTCTCCTGTCCCATCTGTACTTGGGTGAACGGTTCTGCCCACCTCAGTCCCAATCCTGACACCCCATCACTGTGCTTGGAGCAAAGTCTTCTACTCTCCTAGGCATTCCCAGTGGAGACCTGCCTCACAGAACGTGTCCAGCCATGTGCTGTAAATCCTTCTCCTTTCAGCAGAGCCAACAAATCATTTGCAAGTAACTTCTAGTCCCAGAAGTAATTCCCTCCAGTCCCTGTGACAGCTCTAAGTGTTTTAAACTGAGCAATAGGTGTTATCCACACAAGAATCTTGAAATCACAGTTGTTGTGCAGGATGTGAGAGGGACCTGCTAGTCGCAGGTCATGGTCGTGCCCTGCCAAAACTGTTTGAACTCAGGACCGTGTTACCAAACACAGGCTTGCTGGGGCAGGGCACTCTTTTCACTACAATTGCTGCTTTCATACGGCTTAAGATGGGAGGCTTGAAAGAAACGTCTCTTTCTTTCAAGTGAGCCTCCTCCTGGAATACTTGGCTCAGCTGCTAAATAGACAGAAAACTCACTCAATTGAAAAGGACTTTTTGTTGCCCCCGTAAAGCTTTCATCTAATGCCCTCCAAGAGCACCAGAAGAAATATCAAGGCAAAATCTTTTATGAGATCATCGCAGAGATTAAGAGGTATAAATGTCAGCCCATCCACAGCTCCCTGTTACTTCATTGAGCTGCTGGTCCAGCAGGCAGGGAAGGATGGAAATTCTTCTTTTCTGTCCTCCGCAAGGACCTGTTCCTATGGAAAGCAAACTGCTCCTCTCATGGGAGAACTGGCAAGATGGAGGGGGCAACAAGGTGAGGTTGCTGCTCTCCTGAATGGGGCAGGAACAGCCCCAAAAGCTAGCTGGTTTGATGTGTCCAAGTCACGTCTAGGCATCCCCCGGTGGAAGGGAGTCCTGCTCACAATTTAGACTTGGCCACAGGGAGACAAAATAAAAGAATCAGGTCTGACCTTGCCAAAAGATATGGGATAAGCCCTTATGTACGCGTTCTCTTAGTCTGCCCTGAGCTGTTCTTGCGGGATGCTGTGGCTTTCGCTGTGGTTCCGCTGACAGTCATGAATCCTTGCCGTGCATACTGGAACGTCGTCTGCCCAAGGAATGCAGCACCGTGTGGTGGGACCTCCGTCTGTGCTAGGGTAGGATCTTCTCATAAGACACGTTCTTGATGCATAACAGAAACCAGCCACAGGTCAGAACAGTTTCAAGATCTTGGAGAGCAACTCCTAATACCATAATTCCTCTCTCTGGAACATATTGCACAGCTTCTGCCTTTGGCAAGCCAGTCCGAGCCATCCACTCTGAAGCAAGTGAACAGAGGCTGAACGTTGCTTAGAGCCATGATACTGGTTGTTGTAAATACTTGGTGGTGAGAAGAGATGGAGCTGATGTCTTGTGGCTGGATGCTCTGAGCTTTGTAAGCACCTGCTTCCAGGGGCAAAAAGTAGGATCCCTGAGCGTATTTCCTAATTTTCATCTTTTGATGTAGGTTAAACTGTGGCTCAGGAGATCATATTTTGATCTTAGCATTAATGCCCTTCGGAAGAGACAGCTCCTATTCATCACGAGCGAATCATCCTATTGCCCCACTGTTGTATTTTGAGGACTATCACTATGTCCAGCGCATTTTTTTTTCAGTAATGCCACTTCTGTGGCTAGAACGTCTCAATTGCCAGTCACATGCGTAAACATTTGACTAGTCATTTATCTAGTTTACAATTTGCAAAGATGACATGTAATTTAAATAGTGTATGTAACGTAAAAATCCTGGTACTGATTTAGTAGCCTTATTATTACCCTGTCAGCAAAATTAATGTTCTATTTGCACAAAGCATCAGTTCAGTCTTCCTATCTGCCGAAACAGAGAGGTTGGGATATGGGCTGAGGTGTCTTGACAACTGAGAAGCGTGTTGTATGCCAGCGCCTGTCGCTGCTGCGAGCAGAACAGGCGCTTCCCAAGATTGCCTTGCATTAGAAATCGCGCGTCCCAATTACCAAGTTAAAAGGACAACAAGAGTGGCAGACAGACTTAAGTGTGAATCCACAGGCACGATTCACCCAGCAATTGGCTCCTTTCCAACGAAACGGTTGAGATTTTTGATTCGAATAGAGGAGCCTAAGGGAAAAGCACAGGAAGCAAAATATTAGCAACAAGCTCTGCAAAAGCAGAAACAGCTCTCCTCTGTTTTATAACAAGAGCAAGGGAGATCCTCTCCCACGTTCCCCCCTTCTCTGCATTGTGCTTCCCAACAGATACAGTCAGTTATAAATTGCTGCTCCTCGGAGGAAGACAAGCCAGGAGCGGAGTGTGACAAGAAGGCAGGCACGGGGAACCGTCCTGCTGCAGTCCCTCGGGACCTGACCAAGAGGAGTGGGTCCAGTAGCAGTCGCTAGGGTCAGCCAGTCATTTCCAGACAGGTCCGTAGTGGCAAGTCCTTGGTCCAGCCGGGAAGCCAAGTCAGGATCAGCAAGGTATGAGGCCAAGCACAGGCTGACCTGTAGTTAGCCCAGGCAGGGACCACAGAGAAGGGCTTGAGCAAAGTGGGTGGCTCCAACGAGGCTCCTCACAGCTCTTTCCCAACAGCCTGATGCCTGGTTACAGCTGCACCATATCGGAGCTGGCTGTTGAGTACAAGCAGCCGGGCACCTTGCGGCGTGCTTTTTTAGATACGGCTTTTGAACTCTTGTAATGCGGCATCTCTATTTTCAATACACTGGACAGGTTGGGAGCAAATCAGGGGAACCGCAAGGAGACTGTGCGCCCTGAGAGCCTCATCCTCGATGCAAATTGCATTTCTCTACCTCTCCTTTCAGTGAGAGCGCATATCCCATGAAACAGTTGTCTGGAAGAATGCATGGGCACAGGGGACAGATGGCTGTAAATATTCTCTTGTGTGATGGCAGGAACCTGTAGGAGGGAAAATGAACTGTCAGCTTGAGAAGTGAAAGAACAAAGCCATTAATAAGAGCATCAAAAAAGACTGTGGAGCGTGGCACTGCAGCATGGAAGGGCTGCCAGCAAGATGATATCTACTGCAGCTTTCCCAGAGATCTCTCAGGCCAATAGAGCCTTTCAGCAGATACCCTTGGTCTTTGGGTTGGACCCTCTGCAGAAGCCCTGTGATGATGGGTAGACAGACAAAGACCTCTCAGAATAAAGTTGGACTCTCGTAACATTCTCTGTGCTTCTTCAAAAGTGAGGATACCTCTGAGAGTATTCAAAAGGCATTCATGGCAAGGTGTCCACTTAAACCTCTGGTGATGAGAAGGGCTGAAAAGAAATGAAACACTGTAGAAAAGCCAGTCGTTAAAGCACGTTAATTGGCAAAGTAACCAGATATTTATCTTTTTGGAGCCATTTGTGGCAGACTATAAATAGAGGAAAATTGGAACAGTTTGAACTGGTTTGCCATCTTTCTTTACACCCGAATTTTGATGAAGCCTCCCTTAATCATAAGGTTTTTGTAAAGCAATTGATTCTGCAATCTCTGTTTAGTTACCCGCAGGTTTCCAAGCCTTTCATATAGTCTTGGCTGAAGCTGTTCAGGCCCTAGAGTTGTGAAGCACCAGAACAGGTTGACTATGGGGGTTGTGGTTTCAGCTGGGACAGAGTTAATTTTCTTTCTAGTAGCTGGTATAGTGCTGTGGCTTTGATTTAGGATGAGAATAACGTTGATAACACAGGGATGTTTTTGTTACTGCTGAGCCGTGCTTGCACAGAGCCAAGGCCTTGTCTGCCTCTCACCCCACCCCAGCAGCGAGCAGCCTGGGGGCACAGGGAGCTGGGAGGGGACATGGCCGGGACAGCTGACCCCAATGACCCAAGGGACGTCCCACACCACATGGCATCGTGCTCACACATGGAGCTGGGGGAAGGAGGAGGAAGGGGGGACGTTCGGAGTGATGGCGTTTGTCTGCCCAAGTCACCATTACACATGATGGAGCCCGGCTTTCCTGCAGATGGCTGAGCACCTGCCTGCCATGGGAAGGAGTGAATGAATCCCTTGCTTTGCTTTGCTTGTGTGCACGGCTTTTGCTTTACCTGTTAAACTGTCTTTATCTCAGCCCATGAGTTTTCTCACTTTTACCCTCCCGATTCTCTCCCCCATCCCACCGGGGAGGAGTGAGCGAGGGGCTGGGGTTAAACCACGACAACATTCTTGGAGGTTTTCAAAACACAGTTGGACAAGGCGCTGAATGACCTGATCTAATCTTGAAGCTGTCTGCTTTGACTTTTTCTATGATTCCAAATTCTCCGTGCTACCATAAGACTAGAAAAGAGATGTTTTATTGAAAGCTGAAATGTTTATTCAGTCTCTTAAATCTGCGCACTCAAGAAGGGAGAAATGATTTCTTTTTATTTATAATACAATTCTGAGATTTCAGGACTAATCTGATGAAGACTTTTATGTTTTCTCTGCCTTCCATTTTTTCAGTCCCCAAATGCTATGATAAGGGCTTTACAGATGAAAAGGACAGAAATTATTTGTAAAAGAAGCAAGGAAAGTCTGCTCCTGGTGACCTTTCCTTTTGGTCCTCAGAGTACGTGTTGGAATTTCAAGCTGCCTTGGAAGCTGACTAGAAGGAGGCACCCCAGGAGCTCGGTTATCCTGGAAATGCTCTTCGTGTGGGAGAGGAGAGAGGAAAGCATTTAAGGACAAGAAAAGTGAGTCAGGGAAGAGCAAACTTAATCATCAGTCAAATTGTGTTTAGGGCACGGTTCATTTCTGTCAGCATTGGATCTGCCACTGGGGTTTAGCAGTGCTAGCTACATCGAAGGGAAAAGCGGAGTGGCGTGTCTGCACTGACTCTCTGGAGCTGGCTCTGTTGGCATCAGCTCCCCTCTCCCAGGGTACGTAAGATGGGGGCCATTCAGTGCTTTTAGGCAAGACCGAGACCTACTGAAATGATCGAGTGGTGCAGCTGTGCAGGTCGTGGTGTCTATTTAGCTCTTCCTGACCCGATGGCGATCTCTCTCCTTGGGAGGTGAGGTGCGCGTATGTCCTCTGGAAAAGGAGCTGAGATGTGTCAATAACTGCTGGGCACCGAGGAGCGGTGGATGGGCAGAAAGGCACATGCGCTGTAAGCTATTGGGAAGAGGAGGTTTATGGTCAGGTAGGAGCAGTTGCACAGTCAAGATGGACCAGGAAATGTCTGAGCGTGGTATTCTGGAATGATACGGTTAGTGTGATGGTGATATGATTAATTACGCAATTAGTATATGAAAGGAATGGGGTTTCCCCTTACGCTTAGCATGAAAATAGATTAATTAACCAATTAAAAAAAAAAAAGTGTGATGCGTAAAAGGAAAAAACTCCCAAACTGGAGAATCTGTAGCTTAACACAGCTGATACATTGAAATGCTGCGCAAGGGAAGAGAGGAATGCCATTTCTGGACTCCCTGTCTCCAGGTAGTGTGACCTCTCCACATGGAGAGTTCTTTGCAGCTGTACTTGTTGCCATGCTGCCTGACTGAAGGGACCTGACACACGAAGTCCCGTCTTGCATCAGCTCTGTGGTATCGGTGGGAGTGGGGCAAGTTGGCAGCTGGAAGAGGACACGCTGGAACACACGGTTAAGTCTGGTTAATGACCAAAAGCGGAGCATGGAAAAATTGAAATGACCAAGATCCTTGACCGTGAGCCAGATGACAATGGAAGGAATACAGAAAAAAGTTATAGGAAGAGCCTGGATGACCTTTTAGAGAAATGGTGGTGGGGGGAAGAAGGCTTGAGAGAAGATTCAAAATAAAGCCTGCCATCTGGAAGTAACTTAAAAGGTCAGTCTTGTGCCTCTTTTTCTGCAAATGCAGTGTTTTAGCAGAGTTTTTAAATTTTATTTTCTTTATTTCATATTAATTTCTTTTATTTTAAACTACTTCTGGGTTTAAGCTTCTGCTGCTGTCTCTGATTCAGCCCCAAATGTGTGTAGAACCTAACGTCCCTGTGCATGCTTTCTATAAGAACTCCCACTAATGCCAATGGATCTACACCAGCACAAGCTCCTGCCAGGCAGAGCCTTTTGCCACTCTTTTGGGCAATATCTGTACCTATTGAAGAAGATTCAACACAAGAGACCAAGAAGCTACCAGAGAGCCTGGCACTCTGGGTCCCTGAAGGACAGGGACATGTTTATAAATTATCCTTGTTAAAGGTAGCAGTCGTACAGGGATAAACGGGCAGAAATTATCCAACTCCACATAAAGCATCTTGGCTTGATGAATACCATAACTCCCTCACTGTGCTGTCTGGTTACTGGGATGCACAACCAGCACTCCTGAAATACATGGCAACACAGAAGAGAATGCTTTTAAAGGTTCTCACTCTGCACAGCTCTTCTCTCCATCTCTCTAGGCCAGCAATGCCACTAATGGTAGTAAATGTACCTGTTTTCCTACTCTATCTCGTTAAACTCCTGCTTATCTCTGCTGCTGCATACAGAAGATGTTAACTTGAGTTCCTAGTAAAGCTGGAGAGCTGGGCACAGAGGAGAGCAAAGAAGAGGTTGGTGGGGAGGCACCCAGCAACTGAAGCAGAAAAAATGTGACTTTATAAATCCTTTATCACCTACATCTTCCCAGAAACATTTCTCAGCAACTTCCTTATGGAAAATTAAACTCTGGCAAGAAAAAAGCTCCTGTAACTTCTGTGCTTCAAATCAGTCTAGCTCTGTCATTTATTGGGACCAGGAGAGCTTGCCTTGGCTTCTTTTCTTGGTTTGCCTTGTCTCGGAGCAAAATTAAACTAAGTAAAGCATCTTTCATCCTATCTGAAGATGTAGCCTGCAGGGTACAAGAGCAGAGAAACATCAGAAAATTAGTTAGGAGCTTCTGGGACCATCATTTCACGTTAGGAGGAGTGCTGCTGAGTGCTGATCTGCCATGTGAGGCTAGCTAAGATTACCGTTCATGGGCTGGCGTTTGGGTTTGTGCCAGGTTCCCTGCACCCCCCAACCCTGTCCATGTGTTTCCTGGTGAGGAGCTGACCATCCCTGTGTTTGAAATACTCAGAGGAGACTGGAGATGAGTTCTCCTCCTGTTTCGCCTACCTGAAGCCCTTCTGGAGTCTCTGCCAGCATCAACGGTGCGTATTTGTCTGTCTGAGAGTGCCAGCTCTCCTGCCCTCGCTCCCTCTGCCTTCCCTCCAGGTAGCTGGGGCCGTCGCCATCTGGCATCAGTGGTGCTTCACTCATTCAGGTAGAAAGGCCAGAGCTGGTGCAAGCATTTCATAACCCTATATCAAAAGCTCTCATGGGATTTACCAGGTATACCAAGTCCTCTGGGCAGGGACCCTTGAGCTGGAAGGTTTGATCATGGGTCACTGGTGCACTGGTATAAAACTTGGTGTTCAGTGGACATCAGAGTTACAATCTTTCTTACTGAGTAAGTGGTTCTGGAGAGCCACTTTGAGGCCATATAGGTAGCAGCCTTGTCCTGGATAGCTACCCGAGAGCATCACTGATGGCATGCACTCATCAAAGCACCCACAATTCAAATACATGAGCATCGCTGCAAACAAAATGATGCATAAAAAAAAAAAAAGAACTGAGAACTGTTTGTTCAAGGCAGTTGCATGAGAACGTCACTGAATAGGTCTCTCTCCAGCTCAGATAAAGGGCTGCTAGGACCCGGGGAGTCACAAAAAGAAGATACTAAGAGGATAAGACACAAAGAGAACACAAATGCAAGGTGTGGGCAGACTTGGCCTTTGACAGAGCCTGGGGATAAGCAGAGCTGCGCTGTGCATCTGCGGATAAAAGCATCCATGGAGAAAATTGCAGTCGCAACTTGATGAGCAAATCTTGCGAGCTTCCTCCTTGGTTTTAATCACAAGAGGTCAGTTGTAAAAGGAACAATCAGCCATGCTATCTTTCAGGTTTATAGTTTTATAGCCCATGCTGTAGACCCTCACCTTTCTGGGCTTGAGATGAGCAATAACTTGGTGCAGACCTGGAGTGTAACATTGGGAAAGCCAGTATGGGTCTACATCCATTCTCATCCTTGGTGGGCAGACCATGTTGATTTGCTGTGACTGGCCACTGACTCTTCATGTATTTTGGAGAAAAGTGAGTGACATAGGATCTGGGAGACCATCATTCCCCTTCTTGCTTTACAGAACAGTTTATTCTTTCAGTCAGCTTTGTTTAAGGAGCTCAAGGTGAAGGAAAAGCTGTTTCCGTAGGACTAAGATGTACCACATTTGATTTTCAAAATTTGTTGTTGTCTTTGACCAACAGCCAGTGAGGTGGAGCTGCCAAGGTTGGCATCAAAAACAACATTTGAGAGAAACAGAAGTAGTGCAGGTTTTGCCTGAAGCCTTCAATACCCTTTGTTTCCAAGGGACGGTGCCCTCAGCCGATTCCCTGCCATTGGTTGGTGTAGAGCGATGTAGAGGATATCTGCTCTTATTCCCACTTACGGGGCTTTGCTCGTGCACCTAATGGCAGACGCAGAGTTGAGAGTGAAACTCTCTCTGGTTCTATTGTGCTGCTCCCTGTATGGCAGGAAATGGAGCCGCAGCAAACTTGAACTGTAAGTTAAATGTTTTTACTTACTCTTACCAAGTGCTAAACATCGGAGGGCAGGTCTTCAACTGCTGGAGAGTGTCCCGCTTCCCTTGGCTTAAGCGAAGCCATGGTAGTCTATAGGAGTGTGTGGTTCCCTTCCAGGGTTCTGAGAGCCCAGGCAGGAGGGAGTTCTAGGCTCCTTCTGTCTTATGAAGTGACGCTGTTGCGGTATTTATCTGTTACCAAGGTTTTGCTGATGACACTGCTACTGAAGAGTGCTCTTGTCACTCTTGAAAAACGTGCAGTGTGTTTGCAGTGACGAGAGGGATAAGCTTCCACGTACACTCACGAGAATTGACTGAAGCACCACTGAGCTGATAAAATACAACCCCTGCTTGGCCAGCCACCCACAACTTCTACATTTGTTGATTGTGAAAGGAACTGATGAGCGTAGCTGCTTCAATTGCAGTGGTGTTATTTGCGTAATGGACTTTGTACATTGGCCCGTCCTTCTGCCCCCCTCCCCACCACTGCTCCTGCTGAGCCTCCTTCCTTACAGGACTAAGTGGCTGCACAGGAAAATCAGACGTTGTCAGGCTCAGCCCTTGTTTTTCATATTACACCTTCCCTGAAATGATATAATTACCCCCTCCCCCCCCAATTTCATCAGGCTTTCAATCATGCCGGTGCAGTATGGTTGCCTTTCATTCATTTATCTAACAAGTAAAATGTGCACCTACCTCTAAAAGCTCCTTAATTACAATACCATAAAAGTCTTTAGAAAAAAAATAATTGCCCTTCTACTGAGCAGATGCGCTTCTTGATAACTGAATTCTGCAACAAGCTGTATCCTCCTTGTCCTTTTTTTTTAATGGAAATTTTGCAGTTTTCCTCGTGTAGGGCAGTTTGTGTTCTACAAGTTAATATTTTTCTAAATGCTCCTTTCATTTACGCTTTCCTCCAGAAAGAGATGAGAGGACATTTACACCCCGCACAAACTAATTCAAAGGATAACAAAAGAACATTCCTCAGATGCAATTTGCTTAACACTTTACAAGTAAGGTGAACAGGAAAGGGAAGAAATTTAGTACGGGAGTTATTGCTAATGTATCTCTAGGTTTGGGTGATTATTTTAGAGGGGGAAAAGAAAAAAAAAAAGGAAAGAAAAGCTGCGTTTCTCCGTCTTGTAATTGAGAGGCTGGGAGGAGCAGCAGTGATCCTCCGCTTTCTGCTGCCTGAGTCGCCCCTGCTCCCGCGTCCCCGCCGTGCTCTGCCCCGTCCTTGGGTGGGAAGGGGAGTGTGGCTGCAATCTGTGTTCCGCAGGTTGTCATCCCCCTTGATGAAACCTTACGCTTAGCTCAGGGGCCCAGGTCCCCTGGGGCTGCTGGAGCACACGGTAGCTCCACCCAAGGCGTTGCTGTGACCTCCCTGGCTGCTGGGAGTCTGCCTGCAAAAATACTTGGAAGGGAAAATTCCAGCCTCCAGATGGTGGTTAGGTAGGAGTAGGTAGAGCAGGAGCTGCTTTCTTTTCTGTTTCCTTTGAGTTGTTCTATTCACTTGTTTTTCTTGGTTTTTTTTCCCCCTCCAGTAGATAATGGGAAAAGAAAATTTTTTTTTTTATTTATTTATTTAAAGATTTATTTCAGTGGTAAGTCATTTAGCATGACCAAGAAAATGGCTCTGCAATCCAGAATGTTATCTTTAGACGGAGAGATACTTATTTCCCACAAGAATATTTTCACATATAGCCCTACACAGGAAATGTATTTGTATGGAGAATATGCATTGCAGAGCACCTACTTATGCATCAGTCTGACTGTGTTATTATCACTGGAGGAGAGATTCAAGGATCCTGGACAGCCTGAAATGTCCTGGCTCTGAGGGCACCGGGGAGCTGAGCACGCTTTCTGTGCTTTTTTTCGTCTGGTGTTTCCAGCTTGGCCTTGTCTTTTAGATATTAACAGTAAAACATGTTCTGCTGTTGAAAAAATAGCGTTGGCCCTCAAATGACCCTGTGAATGAGCTAGTGAAATACCAATACCTGATTAAATCTGTCCTGTAAGCCGATGAGCTATAGTGATGGGAAAGGAGGGGGAATAGAGGGGTAGGGGGGAAGGAAAGCTCCGTTGGTTTTGGGGTTGAAGGCGACTGAAGGATTTGCACAATCTGTGGACGCCTGCAGCGGTGTCGTGCCCGCGTGGCCGTCTCTGTCAGCCTCCAACGTGCCTCGCCTGCACTTGTGCAAAGCCTGGTGGTGTGTCCCCATGTCTTCTCCCAGCGCATTTCCAGACAGGCCACAACTGTGCCAGCGTGTTCGCCTGGGCTTACAAACCTGTGAAATGACGGACCTGTGAGGCTTTATAAAAACGGAGGTCTTCGCAGTGAGTCATGAATCACTCCTCCTCATCTGTCCCTGCAAGCCACACGAGTTCTTTAAAAACCAGCACAAATTGGGCAATATACCTAATAAAAAATGTATTCCTTAAGAAAAATAGTTTCTAAAAATGTATTCACAGGACACATTTGTTGAATCTAAATGAGAGGTAAATATGAACCTCGCTGTCTGCATTCTGTCCTCAGACAAAGTGAAGCAAAAGGAGTTTTCTTTTTGCACCATTCTTGGCAGTTTTATTCTAAAATGCAAGCAAACAAGCACGCCAAATTGTGCTCCTGTTCCTTTCATCCTTGGGCGCTTCAAGGAAGAGCTCTTAGACATTTTCATTTCAGCAGATCAAACAGCAGAGGTTTCCCCTTTATCTTTTGCCTTCCTTCTTCCTCCTCCTGTTCCGATATTACAAACCCGATCCAACCCTTTTCACCTGAAACACGGGCAAGTTGAAAGCGGCTTAGCGGCGCGAGGCGAGGCTGCATCCGAGCCATTGCAGCGATGGGGGATTAGTGAGCGCAGGTGGACGGCGAGGGCCGTACATGGGGAGGGCATGTGTCCGAGTGTCTTTACAGCAGTCGTACGAGATGCCGCAAGAACATTTGCCTGCAAACAGGCTATTATGAAAATTAGATGTCCTGGAAGCAGAGCTTCGCAGAGCTGGGATTCTCCTTTACTTGCGTTTCAGAAAACATCGTCCTGGGAAGGGTTCCCAGGGGCAGTGTAAAGTAGCCGAGTTTTAGAGTGAGTTTGCTCAGGATCTGTAAAAACAATGCAATGCCTTACAAAGAACTTCATTTTCAGGCCTGTGATGACTTGGCAATATCTATGAGTAAATCAGTGAGTCGGGGTGTGATCTGAAGCAGAACTGATAGGAAATGTTTTTTTCAATCGTTGAGACCTACACACATGAGAAATGCTGCAATGGTCATCAGTCCAGCGGCTAAACCACAGGGAGACCCGGGTTAAGGTCACTGCCTTTACCGTAAGTCCCCTTTCTTCCGAAACGCACTTTCAGTGTCTCTTACAACTAGCACATACTTCAGATACTCTTGTAGGATGTCCAGAGATGTAGGGCAGCCTTAACCCAGGGTTTTGTAGCAGTAACTCGTGTGGCACTGGAAGAAGTAAAGAAACCTCAGGTGGATTATGGAAGAATAATTTTGGGCAGAATGGGAATTCAATGTGTGTTGTATGTCTACCTAGTGTCGGTCTTGCTCTAGTTTTGATAGGAAATTTCATCCTGGATTTCAGAAACTGTTCACCACGGGCGTTCTGCAGAAGCTGATCTATTCTGTGCAAAGTTTGAGGCTGAAGAGCTCAGGATCTGCCGATGAGACAACGTCTGCTGTAGAATTAGCAGTCAGGTGTACACAGAGTACTGGGTGTATTAGCAGAAATACATCAGGTGATGTTGTCTGATGGATCTGTCCTCAGAGGATACGAGAGTCCCAGTTTGCGTCTGCCAGGGGATTTCAGCCGACAGAGCGTCACGGTTTGGGAACTGCCGAGTGTGGGTTCTTGTCCATGCCCTTTGCATGTGATCGGTGTTTACAGAGTTACTTGGTTGCTCGTGGCAGCACACGGTTTCTCTCCAGGGCAGTTTACTCTCAAGTTAGAGCCCTTTGTCTCCCCGAGGTGTGGGAGAAAGCCCAAGATACTGCGGGTGTCAGGTGGAGAAACAGCATCTCTGCAACAGCGTCCAGTGGGGACAAGCGTAAGCTCTGCCGCAGGGCTGCCACAAGCTCAAGGCTCTTTTCAGCCTTGCTGGGAGTCTGCAGAGGGGCTTTCTTTGCTGGTCTTTGCTGTTGTCACTCCATCGATGGAGTCAGTTCAAGATTCTTTTATTTGGGAATTTCATCACTTCTTCCATTAAAATTGTTCCAAGTGCAGACCGTGATGGGCTCTGTCTTTCTTCCACATCTCCTGATGCCTAGGACCCACAGCAGAGTTGTTGGCTGAGCTCAAGGAACTGGTACACAAGATGCAATCCTGTCCAACGTGACCAAGAGCTGCAGAGTCACAGCACACACAGTACCAGGAGTCCAAGCGATGTGCGCACAGTCACCTTAAGAGCAGGATTGGTCTCACCAAGCTTTAATCATCTACACATCTAAATGAGACCGCTCAGCTCCTTTTAGCGAGTATTCATCTGATCTGAAGTATCTGTGCAGCTGTCTTCGGCATCTGCCATAGTCCCTGGCCAGGAAAGCATCTCCAGTGGGTCATGGAGAGTCCACCCAAAACCTGCACTGCCTCCTGAAGGCACTTCTTTTTCCTCATGGATCAAGAAAAATCCCTGACCCCCATCCCTGACATATCTACCACATCTGCTGTGGGAGCAGGACATGCTGCCTGGGCAACGGACCTTGTAGTTTTCAGCATAGGAGGCAATTCTAATTATGTATCTGTTGTTGCAAGGACAAAGAAATTACTTGCATAGAATAATAATCTTTAAGAAGGTTTGAGTACAATCTCATTCTTTCCGATGTTTTAAGTTTGATATTGTCTTCACAAACGCAGCTTTTCTGCTGTCTAATTTTAAAGTTCCAGCTTTGTCAAGCCTTGCTTAAGTACTAATTCTAGATCGCATCCCAACCCCAAATTTAGCAAAAGTCAGAGAAGCTTAGGGATAGACTGAATAATTGTAAGTTTTTATAGAATTTATACATGAAGTACAGTTATAATGAAAGAATATATTAACGATATATTAAGCCCAGTGTCAAACAGCCATGAAAATAGGTGCGGTTTCAAAATCCAGGCAAAGAGATGGCAGCTTATGTAGCTCCCTGCTGAAGCTCACGTGGCTTTACGTGCTCCGTGGATGTTGCTCCCATTACCTTGATTATTTCACGCAGCGACCGGCTCTGCAGGACGTTTTGGCTTGCCGTCGTACTCACTTTGCTAAATCTCACAGCCAAACTCTTGATGTTCTATATCCCACAGAGGCCTCCACCAGAGCCTGGGTGGGCAATCTGGGTTTTGGTGGTATCTGAGATCAAAACAAGCCTGGAGTATTTCAACCAGGTGGGAAAACCCCGTCTTGAGGGGGAGCTGGACTGGATGGACTCTTGTGGCTTTTCTGTCTACATCTGTGTTTCCACCGGGTAGGAGTTCTTTTTTTAAAGGTGTGAATCACAGTTACTACCTTCTCAGGAGGCTATTGAGTGTTTAGAAGCTGTTCATGAAGTTCATGGGGACTTTCTCTCTGGGAATATAACCACTTCTGTACTATAAAGCTGAAGTGCTATAAAGCAGATAGCTCCAGAGAAGGAAATACGACTGTCCTGGTCCTATCTCCACTCATCCCAGCAGGTGTCCTTGGGGTTGTAAATTTATGTGAGGGGAAGGTAAGAACAGTCTGAGGTATCTTTAACCTTATCACAAATCTTTCCCAGGGCGGAAAGATTGACGTCGCCATCGATAAAGGCTGAATTGCGGCCCGGGTCCCTTTTCCCAGAGTCAATTGCTCTGGAAAATGTGGTTTCTCTCACTTGGTCTGTGCGTGCCGTCTGGCGAGCGGCTGGCCATCCTGTGCTGCACGCAGAGCCCTAAAGTAAACCCCAAGCAGATATGTGCAGTGAAATGCCTAATTCCTCAGAGGTTTGTAATTCCACAAAAGATAATTTGTGTGCTCATGCTATTACAATTGTTACAGTTTTATTGCGGCCAGACCGAAAAGTCATCTCGGAAATGAGGTGGAATTATCCTTATTTGTCACTTTTGTGGGAGGAATGAATCGTTCCGGGCACTTGCCATAGGACCCTCATTCACCACAGCGCTTTACGCTTGTGGATATATGGTCTAATGGTGTTTCTGCGAAGGAGGTGCTCAGGCTTGTGATGTGAACGGCTGCGTGGCGGTGGAGAAGCAATTGCTGAGTTTGCCACTCGCTGCTCTTTCTGAAAGAGGTATTTGTGTCTGAATAGGCGCTTTCTTATTGTACTACCCTAATTTTTTTTTTTTCACCATTCTCCATTAAAATGAGGATTTCCTCTCTCACCCCATCATGTTGTCATGGGAGCTTTTTCTTTTTTTTTTTTTTTTTGAGAAATCCTGTGGCAAAACATGCTCTGCCTTGCCAGCAGCTTGTGGCCAAAGCAGCTCCGTGGAGCTGATGAAAGCTGGGACATGTTCCACCTCTGCTTCTGGCACAACCTTTAGTGTCTTCAGCTTGCTCAGGGGTAAGGACCTCTGCCTGGCTTTTCTGCTCACTGTCTTGCTGGAGGGAAACCCCAAACACTTTTCCCACATTTTAGACCCCTGGTTCTGTTGATTAGTGCACTGAATTCCCAGCTACACGCTGGGACCACCTTTGATTCAGAGGAACATCACCATTTTTTTGTCAAGTATTGGAAGAGGCTGCCCAGGGAAGTGGTGGAGTCCCCATCCCTGGAGGTATTTAAAAGCCGGCCAGACGAGGCGCTTAGGGACATGGTTTAGTGGTGGACAGGTACGGTTGGACTCGATGATCTTAAAGGTCTTTTCCAACCAAATGATTCTGTGATTCTATGATTTTCTAGGCCTGGGTCTCGCCCTCGCTGCCACCTCCCCTTCACCCAGGGGAGATGCCAGACACAGGCCGGGTGGGCTTCACCTATGGGGCAAGGACTATAGGGAGCCCTGTCGGGATCATCCACCCGTGAAATGGGAGAAATGCTGCTTCCAGAGAGGAGAAACAATAAAGCTATTTGTGCTGGGAGCAGGGCTATGCCTCATCTCTGGAGCTACTTTTCACAGCCCTTCTGCAGCAAGATTCAGGTCCTCCTTCTCAAAGAGGAGCTAGATAAAACTGTCAGCGGTTTTTTTTGGAGGCAGCCCAGTGACCGGTGCTAGGGGCGAATGACAGGTCCCAATTCCTCTGGACAACAGTCTTCCTCCTCAGGCAGTGAAGGCCTTGAAGAACATGAGCTTGAGGGTGTGAAGCCCCATTCAGGAAGGCTTTGGTGCCCTCCATGGGCTGTAGCATCACAGCAGTGAGGAACCTCAGGAGGTCAGGCTGACAGAAGTGATAGACTCATACTCACTGTACCTCTCACTTGTCCTTGAGGCTGTATAGTTGACAGGAAGAGGTCTTGTGCCACACAAGAAGGATGTCCCATTGCTATGGGATGCCGTATCCTACCACCTGAGTTGGTTGCTCCCAGCTTTTTTTTTTCCAGGGGCTGCGTCACCATTGTCTCCCTGCAAGCAGCGGCTGGAATAAGAGCAATAGGTGGTCAGGCAGTGCCTTCTGTTATCGCAGGGCTTTCAGGATGTCCAACTAGCCTTGTCTGGAGTGGGACCACCAGCTGGGTACCCAGATTCCCCAGTGTGGGAGTGAGAGATTATCCAAAGCTTTGATTGCTTCGTATGCGCAAGGGGCTAGGGCTATCTTTCAGACTGACGCAAACGGCTTCTCACATGCTGGGTGTCAGCAACCTCAAAATGCTTAAGCAAGGATGAAATTGTCTGTCATCCACTTTGGACTGCAGCTGTGGAGCATGCTTTTGGCCACAGGAGTCCATGAGCATCCAAGTGAGGCCCCTCTGAAAATGCCAAATATGTTCCCATTTTACCACCTCGGACAATTCTTCCATTTGCAGGTGAATGGGGAAAAAAGAAGTGCAATTCCAAAGTCCGTCCTTACCATTGGATATCGTGTGTGCTCTGAGTTTCCTTTTCCAAGGCTGTGGGAGCAATTCTTCTGACTCTAGGGAAGAAGGAAATGTATGTATGTCTTATTGTGCAGCATGTCGGGTGGGGGCAAACAAGGAGGTGAACAGACAGCGATGAGGTTCCGTAGAGAAACACGGGTAGGGAAGTCAATGACAAGTCTGGGCTGTGGATGATCCTTGTGAGATTTTCCTTTAGGACACGATCGCTGTTAATGAGGACTAGGTTCCCATGTGCCCACCCCGAAACTCGGCAGAAGCGTACCTAATTTTCCTGTGCTCACTGAATGCATTTTCCCCTTTTGCCAAAAAAGCACCAAATGACTTAACAAACATATTTCTACCAAAGGGAGAAAAGCCCAGCAGGCAGATACAAAAGATAACAATCCCCAGCACCTGAATTAGAACAAAACAGTCTACAGCCTTCCCTTCTGGAGGGCTGGTTGCTGAGCTGGCCTGTGCTTTTGCCCTCCTGCAGTGACCTTCACTTCCAGCTAAGGGAGCCAAGTCCTGCAGGACAGCAAGGTCCCGTTGGGCTGAACGCCGCAGCGATGTGTTTCTTCGCTGCTTCTTGCTCACGAGCTGCCTTTCCACCTACAAGCCGTTCCTGCGAGCCTTCCCGCACTCCCCGCTTCGCTCCCTTCGCCAATTCTGGCAGCCTTGCTAATAGTTGCTTATTTTAGCTGTTTGAAGAACACGTGTGACTTTGAGAATTAAACAAACTCTCAGCTCACGCAATTCTTTCCAGCATTTTTTTCTGCATGCGCTAGAGTCTTATTCCAAGTCCTTTGTCCTCCCCTGTTTTCTAGGCTCTGACCTTCGCACCTTAATATTGGAAACTGTTGTGCTACTCTAAGCATCGTGAAAAGAGTCCGTGTCCTCATTTGAACCCTCCGCACCCCAGGAACTGCTGCTGGGATGGTGGGGAGGTGTGAGGTTTGATTTAATTTTGGTGCTGTCTCTTTTCTCTTTTATGTGTATAAACCCTCCGTAGAATGAGTCGGTGGGCGTTGAATTAGGAAACGCTGATTACCAGCAAGTTTCCATTTTGTCAGCAGTAAGGGCTCTGACAGGACAAGTTCTTGTGTTTTTCTTTGACGTACTTCTGGCACAACGTCTCGGTGTGAGAAGGTGGATTCACATTTCTGGGGCTCCAAAAGCCATGATCTGAGAAGGACCATAACGGTGCAGGACATTCTCATAATTTTAACAAAATTTGGTTACTCTCCGTCAGCTCGCCAGCACAGGTACTGCTGTAAAAAACCTGCAAGCAACACTTATAGAGAAAAAGGAAATTTCAGGCAAGAAGTCCATTTTTCTTAATCGAATGTTGTAGCTTTTCTGCAGAAGGTTTTAGTTCTCCCAAAACTGCACCAAATTCCAGTCAGGGCTTTCCTGGGAAATGACTATGGCCAGAAGCTGGAGGAGACAGGCAGAGGGACCCCATCCCAGGACGGTTATATGTGTGGATGCTCTTTAATTCAGTGCCTGTAATCACTGTAATTGTGCAGGAAAGTGCCGCAACTGCTGTGCACAAATCCCCGCTGGGGTGTGTAACTCGTTATTTGGGTTTGTGGTTATTAGGTGAGTTCCCGTAACTTCCTCCTTCACTTTACCCGGTGAGAGACGCGAGTGATTGCAGGCTGGGGCACAGATTTACAGGGACAATCGAGGAAAATAGGAGTTGTAGATTAAGAATAAAACCCTCTCTTCAGGAACTGCTTTTCTGCAGCTTCGCTGATGGATAAACTGAAATAAAGTAATTAAATCAAAGGGACTGGAAATAAGCAAAGAGGATCCGGAAGCTTGAACTCATGTAATAAATACTTGTCTCTTAGATCTGCCTTTGGTTTGCAGCAGCCAGGTCTGCACGGTGTGTTAGCAAATGAGTGCATAGAAATTTGTATTCCCAAGCATTTTATTTCTCCTGTAGTCATTTAAATAATGCCAAATTGAGCGTGAAGCTGACTGGATGCAATTGCTGTCATCAGAAAATAAGAGTCAGTGGGCTGGGGAAGGCTATCCTCTCTCCCAGCAGTTGTCCAGCTGGGAAAACCGCTCACAGGCGGAGCGAGGACATGGAGATGCTATTGCTTGCGTGGTACTGACATTCGCCGTCAGTCAATACCCATCGATGTCTGATGGTACGTTGTTTAACTTCTGTAAGTCAAGCAGAACGTGTTAGCTGGGAGACAGAGCTCCTGCTGCAAATGAGCATAAGCGGTCCCGCACGCTGCCCTCGCACCCGTTCCCTATCTCCTGACACCACTGATACTAATGGAGTTGTGTCTAATGAATAGCAAAGTGAACCAGGGTCAAGCCTGTGTTTTGCGGGAAGCACAGTCAGGTGAAGAGAGCAGAGGCGAGGGAGAGAAAGGATGTTCTTTTTCCTTTGGAAATTGTCTGAACGTCAGCCCCTCAGCTGAGCACCATCAGCGTCTGTGCTCCTGTTGGGCTCCACCAGCGGAGGAGCTCACCCCAGCTTCACAGGTGAAAGAGGTTTAACAAGATTAGGAAAAACAGTCAGAAAGACGTTAAGGGGACTCCACACTGATCAATACTTCTCATTTATCACCACATAAATAGTCCTGTTGAGCTGGCTAATGCCTGTTCCACCTGCCAGATAGCGCTTGCAGTAAATTAAATCTGTATGTTAATGGTATGCACGTAGCTGCCAGGCAGGCTAAATTTGTCTGCGAGAAGTGGATGTTTCCATCCACACCTGGTTCTCGTGAAATAAGGTCGCCTTTGTCAGCAGGTAACAATAACAGGCAGGTGACATGTCAAGGTCAACTTGCACTGAAAATATTCCACGTGGAGAACACTAGGGCAGCGCGTAGTCCAGGTAAGTTCTGATTTAAACATATAAATGAAATTCAGGTGGCTGGCTGGGGTGAATCTCAGCCTTTGTGAACGATCTGCTTGTTGCACAGGATTTGTCAGAACAAGAATTTTTAAGAAAAAACTGGGGTTTTTTTTGTAAACAATGTAGTAGCAAAAAAATGGCTGAGTTCTGACCAAATAGACCTGTTTTCCTGGCAGTTTTGTGGCAGGGAGCTGTGCGAAGGCAGTTCAGTTTTTCTCACTTTCCTTGTTGTTTCCTGGGGTTAAGTTAAGCTTATCTGGGAGTCCAGAATCCTGAACATTAATTTACCCTTTTAAATCAGAATTTTATCTTGGAATTTTTATTTGTTTGTGTTTTTTTTTTCTGTACTTCAAAAATAATGACCTCTTGATCTTAACACTTGGTTACCAGTATGTTTTTCGTCAGAAATTTATTAATGAAAGGAATGCAGATAGCCAGCCAGCACTGGGGGTCAGAAAAGATCTTGGCCTGAGTGAGCCTCACTCTTATATATTAAATGTGAAATAATAGCACAGTCAATTTTTTTTTGCATTAAAAAAATAATGAAAAATGTCTTTTCACTCTTGAAAACGTGCACAAGTATGTATGCTGCTTATCCCAGTGAAAGATGTTGTTTTGCTTTGCCTTGTCTTGATTCTGCTGCCTGGATATCCCAGCAGCCTTTAAAATGTAGTGAGAAACCCCAACGCTAGTGAAAGGAACAGTAAAACAGTTTTTAGCTGCTCAGGGCCAGAATTTAATGGTATTTTGGCAAAAAGGAACTTTTCCATAACCTAACTCATAGAGGGGGGGAACTCACGTACACTTTTATTTCCCATCCACTACAAGCATCTTCAAGGGAAAGGACAAGACAGCATGGAGGGTGATGGATTTTGTGTAACCTGTTGTCACTTCGCTCAACTACTTACTGCTCAGATGAAGTTTATCTGCACAGTAGACGTTGATTTCACTGTATGAAGTTGTCTGAAGGTTTAATTAATGTTATGATCAATCTACTTTATTTATTCCTGTCATTGGCTTTAAATCGTTCGTGCTCCCGGCTCCCTGCACTTGTATTTGAGAGAGATCAGCGTAGGAATATTGTACCCCTTCAGTCTGCAGTATTGCAGCCATCGGCCTCTTCAGCACCGTGTGTCATCCAACATGTTTTCTGAAAAGTTAGTTTTAGCAGTAAATACTGAGTTTTGTAAAGAGTTCGTTTTGGGAACTCCACTTTCACGTCGTCTTCTATGTATTGTGTGTACTTCTGTAGAAGGAAATATGTATTTCTGTATGAGCTTTCTATAGGTACTTGTGGTGTTTTGTTTAGTTATCGTGCCTTTTCTCATTGCTTTTTCATTTCCATCTTACCCATATATTTTGGATCTGAACCATTCAACACCATAAAGGGGATTTGTGGTGGATTGGATAGGTTGTGGTACTTTTCCATCTTTCCCACCAGGGCTTGGGGAAAAAACAGAATTCAAGATAGATTGTAATTTTTTTGGCAAAACCTTTCCTGGCAAAACCAATCAACTTCCATTACTTAGGATGTTTTACAAATTTGAGTTAGTCAAAGGCAAAAATGGAAGCAGGGGGGAAGGTTTGACTTGACTTTCCAAAATAAGATGCCAATTATTTCAAGTCTGCTGGATTTTTTTCTAGAAATATCCTTCAGTTTCTTTTAGAAATACTTTAAAAAGCCAACCCTGAAAACATCTTGTGGGGCTGAAAGGAAGCTTGCATCTCCCTAAATCTCGGCCTGCCCCAAGCACAGATTTGCCATTTTCTGAGTCTGTTCATGTTCCCAGATGCCATGTGTTTCTTACTGAGAGTGTCCTTCTTAAGAGAAGGAGAATGATAGTACCTTTATTTGGTGTAAAATGTCCCTACAGGGAGCGCGTGTACATACTCTCCAGGCTGACCTTGTGAAATGGTGCAGTTTCATGAGTGAAAGAATAGCTGAGCGCTGTGCTGTTCAGCTCATGCTTTTGAAACTATTGAAAGACGGTTGAAAAGATTTTGGAAGAGAAAAGGGGGGAAAAAAACCCCAACCAACCAACCCAGCAAAACCCCACTAATCAAACCTAGCCTGGAAACGCTGCTCCGAAAATAAGTGGTTGTGTTATGCCCCCACATAGGCTCAGCTCACGAAAGCCTGGCCCCGAAATGCTCTATGTAAAATAAGTGCTGGTCCCCAGATGGTACCATTAGTGGATGGTCTCATCCTCAACTCGTTTCCAAATGGCTGGTACATTATTAACTTGTGCTTTTGCCTGCTACCAAACCCTGTGGTGTTTACCTGTAGAAAAAAAATCTAAACAGGAATGGAAGCAGTGGGTTCAGAAGGGAGAAGCTGGCTGCCGAGGCCGGGCAGGCAGTTGTCGCAGGGACGGTGCCCACGAGCCAGCCGCCCCGCTGGTGTGGGAGGCAGGAGAGGAAAAAGCCCAGGTTGCTTTGCCGTGGGTTTTGGCATCTGGGGAAGGCGCGTTTGCACTGGTGCTGGGGCAGGAGTCTCTCCTGCAGTGCTTACTCTGAAAGGACCTGCGTGAGAGATGCACTCCAAATACAGGTGGTGAACCCTGCCGAGGCAAACACCCTCCATCGCGTGGCTGGTTCAGGCTTCTGTCCCTGGGCTGATAGTAAATCAGGGTGGAGGAAACTGCTTGAAAGAGCTCAGAAAAAATGTGTGCGAATAACCAGAAAACCAGTGTGGTGCTTCACTGGAAACAGGGTGGGATCCTCCATTTGGGTACTCGCATCGGAGCAAATCCGGGGTGCCACTGGCACCATCAGCACTTGGTGCGAGAGCCTGCGCCGCAGTGCAACGCTGCGAGGAGCAGCAGACGTGGGGCGTGCGGGGCTGCAGCACCACCCAAATTCTCTCCCTCGACCCCATCAGTTTTACTACGCCCTCCTGGCTGCTTTTCTGCTTCCAGCAGTTGGATGTCTCAAAGTTTGATACGGTGCCAGCTACCTAAATATAATGAATGTGTTTTGCAGGGGGATGGGGAGAGTAGCGCAGCCTACTGGGACACGAGGTTTTATCACACATCTGCCAACACGGAGAGGAAGCATTCAGCACTGAAATCTCCATGCTTGCTGCTTTTTTTTTTTCCCCTTCAGCAGTTAGATCCTATAAGCAAATGATACTTCCAAAAGGCTTATTGAAGGAAAATATTAAATGCCCTGAAACAGGTTTTAGGGTAGTACCAAGGGAACAGCGTAAACTGGCTGTCTAGTAGAGGTGACTCTGTACCTAAAGGCCTTATACAACTGTAAGAGCAACCTTCGCCGCCTGATTCTTGAACCTGCGACTCTCTTGCCTTTGTCCCAAGGCCCCTCCTGCTGCTGTCCCACCTGCAGAGCACTGTGGGATCTGCTCGGATCCCCGTATCAGCCTGTAACAGCATCCCACAGGGAAAAAAAAAAATTAAAAAAACAACACACAACCCACAGAGCCAAGCAGCTTCATGGAAGGATGAAACTTATGCAAACAGAGATCTACAAAAAAACAGAATTAATAAAATATATCCTGCCCATGCATTATGAAACACATCTGCCTGCAGAGTGAAATGCCAGCTTTGATTTTTACTTTGGCTTGGGGGAACTGGTCGGGATGAAAATGACTGCATGCATTGGTGAGCAGCCACCTGCGAATGTTTGCACACGCCTTCTTTTTCCCCCTCTTTCTTTTTTTGGGTGTCTGACTCCAGCAGAGGATTTGTGAAAGGGGATGGGTGTGCACAGTTGATTTTTTTAATGCCTTGGAGAGTTGAATTGAACAGTCTGTAATCCAGATGGAGGCACAAAGGAACAAATGCAGCAGCTGAGACTGGTGGTCCATCTAGTCGGGGCAGGTTTGTTGGGTAGGGCTGTAGGAGCGATGCCCTCTCTCCTTCCCATTGATGGTGCAGTATGTCTTGCTAATGCTGTGTGGTTGAAAAGCAGCTGTGAGGCTTCACAGCCCACCTCTGTAACCAAAGCAGCTATTTCCAGGCCAGTGCTTTGTGTCTCGAGTGTTTCCAGAAGAAAAGTATTATGGTGTCCTGGTTTCAGCTGGGATAGAGTTAATTTTCTTCCTAGTAGCTGGCACAGTGCTGTGGTTTGGATTTAGTATGAGAATAACGTTGATAACACACTGATGGTTTAGTTGTTGCTGAGCAGTGCTTACACTAAATCAAGGACTTTTCAGCTTCCCGTGCTCTGCCAGGGGCACAAGGAGCTGGGAGGGGGCACAGCTGGGACAGCTGACCCAAACTGCCCAAAGGGACATTCCATACCATACGGCGTCATGCTCAGTATAGAAACTGGGGGGTGTTGGCCGGGGGGCAGCGATCGCTGCTCGGGGACTGGCTGGGCGTCGGTCGGTGGGTGGTGAGCGGTTGCATTGTGCATCACTTGTTTTGTATATTCTTTTATCATTATTATTATTATTTTCTCTTCCTCTGCTCTCCTATTAAACTGTCTTTATCCCAACCCACAGGTTTTACTTTTTTTTTCCGATTCTCTCCCCCATCCCACCGGCGGGGGATAAGGTGAGCGAGCGGCTGGGTGGGGCTTGGTTGCCGACTGGGGTTAAACCACGACAATGGCAAAACATACGTGGGCCAGAAACGGAACAACTGCTCCGTGCAGGAAAGTTCTTCTTGGTCCCTGCCAGTACCTGCCTTGCAGACAGAAGCAGGATCCTTTCTAGTCCTGCCAGTTTGTGGCCATCTTAATATTCTTCCACATCTTCAGTATCTGCATCTGTTGCTGATGCCTCTCCCCTAACAATGATGTGACTGTGAGTTCCACGGATCAGCACCTTGCTGTATAGAAACGTACATCCTTTCCTCGGTTTGTATTCGCTGGTTTTTCTTTCCACTGAGTCTGCAAAAGTCAGGAGAGAAAAGTCTATCACCGGGGTTAGGAAGCTGCTCTGGATATATTGCATATCAAATTTTTAAATCAGAGCAGGCGAGTGCAGTGAAGTGTACGTGGCACCAACCAGCTGCAGAATTACAGCTCTTCGGTGAATCATCTCCCTGCCCCTCCTGCCCCATCTCTCCATCTATAATGGAGAAGAGGTTAAATATTCAGTACGGCAAACAGCAAGAGGAAAATTGGGAAGATTAGAAATGAATGCTCCCACAGTCCCCCCTGGAAGTGGGTGTTGCTGTCTCTGGGGCTGCTTCTGTTGCAGCAAATGCCAGGCAGCTCCTTACGGGAGAACCTTCTGCTCGATGTAAAGCTGGGTTTTGCACTTTCAAAGTCAGTTTTCAAAACTCCATCAATGAACAAGTAACAGAACTTGCCTGCTATAAATATTTGAACAGCAGTTTGTTAATTTTTGTTACTCTCAACATGGATTAATTGCTATTTTATTATCAACTTCAGCTTCTATTAGTTTAGGATTTACATCTTAAATGATAATATTGGACTTTGTCTTGAATAAAACATTTTGTAACAGACGAGTTCATTAAATTCTTGAAGGTGAACTGACAGATTAAAGGCAGAGCAAAAATCCTGATGTGTTTTACAATTGCAAGAATACTCATTTGGAGTTGTATAAAACAACATTGCACATTTCAGATAGTTCAACTTCAAACAGATCGCGATAAATACTGCTGCCTTTTGAAATGCTGCTGCTCCTTGTTATCTCCTATTAATAGTCAGACTTCTGCACCTACCCTCTCCCTCCTGAAAAGCTAATGAGGTGTCATTTTACATTCTTAATCACACAAACAACTAAGGATGTAACGAAGTAACCCTCTGCATGTTGCCCTCTCACCTAATTAACCTCAATTGGTGTGGGATTATCCCCGTGGTCCCCGCACACCTACCACGGCCAACTGTGATTATCAATTGCTTGAGCTGCAAGGGCAGAAGTGGGGGTAAGTCACGCTTGTGCTGCTAACTCGGTTCCAGCAGGAGATGTAGGAGATTTATCCAAAGGTGGATGGAAACCCATGAAAACCTGCTTGTTTGTTGCATTGGGAAGGCTCAGGTTATGTCCGAGTAACACTGTTGATGGCACTGTACCTGCTACGATGTGGGGGAGGCATAATCAGACCCAGAGAGTATAGAATCATGGAATGCTTTGGGTTGGAAGGGGCCTTTAGAGGCCATCCAGCCCAACCCCCTGCAGGGAGCAGGGACATCTTTAACCAGATCAGGTTGCTCACAGCCCCGTCCAACCTCACCTGGAATGTTTCCAGGGATGGGGCCTCCACCACCTCTCTGGGCAACCCCTGCCAGTGCTTCACCACCCTCAGTGTAAAACATTTCTTCCTTCTATCCAGCCTAAATCTGCCCTCCTTTAGTTTAAACCCATCACCCCTTGTCCTGTCACCACAGGCCTTGCTAAAAAGCCTGTCCCCATCTTTCCTCGAGGCCCCCTTGAAGCACTGCAAGGCCGCACTAAGGTCTCCCCGGGGCCTTCTCTTCTCCAGGCTGAACAGCCACAACTCTCTCAGCCTGGCCTCGGAGCAGAGGGGCTCCAGCCCTCGGAGCATTTTTGTGGCCTCCTCTGGACCCGCTCCAACAGCTCCATGTCCTTAAGTATGTCCTTAAGAGTATGCATACTTATCTGCCAGGAGACATGTGATTAGTTATTCTTAATTATTCATCCCTGGTGTGATTAATTACCATGTACACACAGGCTACTGGGTGTGCAGCTGAGCCTCCTTTCTGGCTCAGGTCTAAAGCCCTGGTCTCTTCTGCCTGCTCTGTGCAGGCTCTGGTACCACCCTGGGCGATCTGAACGAGCAGAAGGCACCGGAGAGGTCAGGTGAGGAGTGTAAGTGTTGGGGTTACCAAGTGCTGTGTGTGGAAAAAAAAAAAGCTAAGAAAAAAAAAAAAAAGGGAACTTCTGGTGTTGGAACAGACCACTCAGAGCCATTTCTTGGCTTTATCAGGATATCTGGCACCCTGGGTGCAGGAGCTGATCTGCAGGACTTTGTTAGACACTTGCTTTTACTGTCTGTTGTAGATGGAGCACAGAGCCCCAGGAGAGCTTCTGGCTCTGCTCCTCTACAGGACGTTGTCATGGAGGCCGTGTCCCAGGGATGGGGACAGAGAGGGTGGGCAAAGGCAGAAGTGTGTGTTCTGAATTTAGAGGACTAAACACATAAACACGTGTGTGAGAAAATAGCAGAGGGCTTAACACAGAGACGAGGCTCTCAGAAGTATTATTGGAGAGGTTCATTTAATCCCGAAGAGATTCAAAGGGATAATGGCGTAGGAGCAGCTCTCCAGACCTCCTTACCCTTGCCTGCTGGAGGTTACGTGGGCTTTCAGGTGATTGATTCATCTGCAGAGCTGGGGGGAATTGGATGATCCAGATGACTAACGATGAGATTTAGGGTCGAATTTATTTCACTTGAGGTAGTTAAATCTGATGCTTTTGTCCCCCGGGTCTTCTGTCAGAACCTAATCCAAGCTAGCGGTGAGCCCAAGTTTTTCCTGTTGGGGGATGTTTAGCGACCTTACATGAAGTGGTCTTGGCAAGCCAGCCAAGCGGGCGGCCTGAATCAAAAAGACAGCTGATACACCAGGGGGTGTTGGGGTCAGCTGCTCCGGCGCAGGGCTATGAACTGCTGGAAAAGCTTTTGCTGCCTCTGTTAGTGCTACACTGGCTCGATGGCTGCACGGAAAGGTCTCTCTTGAGGGCATAGTCAGATCAGCACTGCTTTGCATTTGGTTTTACTCCTTGATTTTTGCCTTCAAAAAGGAGGGTCTGAGTAACACTGTCTATTCTGAGGTTAACAATGTGTAATCATTGCCTGAGCAGACTGTCTAACTCTTGAGTTTTCTCCCAGTGCGCAGAGTTGGGTACGTTTCTCCGGTCCCAACTCTGCATTTCTGACTCGGAGAATCTCTGCCTTTTTTAAAAGAAATGCAGAATATTTCCTTGTCGAGGATTTCTTGGAAAAACCTCAAGTCTTCCCCCAGCGTATGCTGCAGAT
Source organism: Balaeniceps rex (assembly GCA_013401315.1). Taxonomy (NCBI): domain Eukaryota; kingdom Metazoa; phylum Chordata; class Aves; order Pelecaniformes; family Balaenicipitidae; genus Balaeniceps; species Balaeniceps rex. The sequence continues at coordinate 206,799 of VYZW01006717.1, forward strand.
GCAGAAATCAGAGGCAACTACAAGCCATCCCCATTTAAAAAGAGATCACTTGAGCTCTAAGCCATCCTGCTGATTTTTTTTCCAGGATTTCAGGGTTTTGAAACCCTGGGGAGAGCTCTGAATCCTTACCAAGGAGGACAGGAGCAGGCAGTCACCAGCTCCTGCTTAAGGAGCAGGCAACGTGGGGGGAAGGAGTGGGGGACCGGAGGGGGACTGGGAGGGTGGCAGCCAACAGGAGTGGGTGAAGGAGCTGCATCCCTGACTTGGGTGAAGGAGCTGCATCCCTGACTTTGAGCCGTGCCCGTGGTTTTCCCCAGTGGAGCGCAGCTGAGCAGAGAGCCACTGCGATGGCAATCCCCCGCCGGCAGCCCGGGCTCGCTGCCACCCCCGAGCCATCCCTCGAAAACTGCAGCATGAGGACTGCTGAAGTGCGCTTACACGAGGGGGGCTCCGGGCCTGGGGGGGCTGTGGTGTGCCTCTGCGTAGGCTCTGAAGTTGATACTTTAATTACATTAATTAGGTGGGCATGCTTCACGTTGCAATTGTGTTTTCATGGGTATTTAAAATCTGTTTAAATGTTTGCAGAGTTTTCATGGCTGTTAATTAACAACTGGATGCAAATATGTAGAAGGCGAGAACGCACACGTTTTGGGTGCGGACACACTCACGTTCCTCCCCCCACACCCCTGTGCCGTCCTACGAGACCCGGCGATGTCCCTGCTGGCAAACGGTGATCACGGTCCCTGCCCTACGGAGCTTGTTCCCATGGGCTGCTGGCAATGGAGGGGGCAGTGTCTTGCTTTTGGGGACCATGGTGCTGCAGTCTGCCAAGATACTCGGTGAAATCTGGATCTAAGCAAATTTTTGCCCAAGATTCCCAAACTGTGCTGGGAATCGAGGCACAGTCAGGTTAATTGTGGGGGGGGTTCATGGTCAGTGGAGAATTTGATTCAGCAGGGGGAGAGATTTCTACCTGAAAAGGCAAGGGCCAAAAGCTGTTTCTGGCACAGGAACCGAGCTAATCCAAATTTAGAGCAGTTCACACTGAGATCTGGTGCCAGTTTGGAGATAGGTTTAGCTGTCCTTCACAGAGAGAAAATAAATTCAGTGTTGCCTTGGGTGAGACCGCTTGTGTCTCCCTGGCGTGGTTTGGATATCCTGCAGTGCGTCATTCTTTACAAGAAAAAAAATACAGCAGTGGAAATAAAACGTCTGCGATATCTTGGGATGATTCATCAAAACAGAAAATGCTGCTGGATTTTACAGAGGGAGCAATGGATGCTGTCCAAGTCAGGCGGACCCACCAGCCCTCCTTGAAGGGGAGAGTGCCAGATGTTGCTGACACCACTTGGTGCTCCTTTCACTTTCAAAGTTAACCTTTATGGGAAAACTAACACAAAACATATTCTGATCATAGCAATTAATTTTAGGGCTTGCCACCTAATTAGATCAATGACCAATACAGTCTTCCGCTACTCCTTTCAGTTGAACCCACCAGAACTAAATCCCATGTTTTCATAAAAATAGCTCCTCTTCTGCTTACTGCGGTCGTGTCCGGCTGCTTTGGACAGTCTGTCAGGTGGTTGCAGAAAGCTGCATTTTTTTAATAATGTAACAGGATACTGAAATAGGTAGTGGTGGATGTAGCTCTCCATTGATGCCACGAGGTTCCAAATAGGACGGGGAAGTCAACGCAGAGGTTTTTCACGGCTGAACATGTACGGGTTTTTACAGTGGTAAAAACCCAGTGGTGCGGAGCATGTTGTGCGGGCAGGGAGCGGGGCCGTATGGGGCACGTTACAGGATTTTTGCTCCCTAACGATATTATTCTGTAAGCATCTTTGGGAAGAGGGCACCTTGCAGTTGGCTGTGAATTCCCATATGTGCCTAAAGCCAGACAAATACTGTTGGTGGTTCTTGTTTTTTGTTTTTTTTTTTTTTTCCTTCTTCCGAACTGAAACTTAAAGGCAAAAAAGATTCAGGTCAGAGAAAACCAGAAAATGATCCTGTTTCTTTCAGTGATTAAAACCTAAACAGCTCGCTTCTGAAAAGCATTTTTTTGGCACCCCCAAGTGTTCTGTCCCTCCTTAATAAGAAATTTTGTCTTATTTTTGCAGCGTTCCTCTCTTTAATTTGAAAATATCAACCCAAAAACAAAAAGGAAGAAATTTCCACTAGAAAACATTGGCCTGAAAAGTTTTAGTTTCAAACGGTTTGTCTTGTTTTGCCAACGCAATGCAAATCCAAGTGGCACTGATCCTTTTGAAAACCTGGCTTCCGCTGAATTGACTGTAACTGGGCAAAACCCCCCATTGCTCACTCCTGCCCGTAGTATCGCAGCAGGATGGGTTGCTGAATCGATCCTCTCTGATGTGGTGCTTTGGCCGAGGATCTGAGCCCTTCTCTGCGCGCTCAGCCAAGCTGGTGCGTCAAGGACAGACGGGGAATACGTGTTTCCGTGTGCTCCAGTATTGCCTGCTCGCAGCTGCTCAGGACGCTTTGCAGTGAAAAACAGAGAGGCAGATGCACAAACCCAAAGCTGTGTCAGGGCACATCCCACCCTGGGCAGGATGGCTCCTGACACGTCCCACCCCTCCAAGTTTGCAGGGTACCTACTACTTGAGCACCTTTCTGAGCATCCCCTGCTTTCCCCAGACTCCCTCCTCCTCTCCTCTTTCTCTTCCAGTTTTCTCAGGCTCCTTCCACCTAACGCACCATGGATTTTCACTCTCTTTTGGGCAGGCAGTAGCAGCAGAAGCCAATGAAACTCAACCATATTCGCCGCTACCTTCAGGGAAGTCATCAGCCCATCCTCTTGCCTCCCTTTGCCATGGCTCTGTGCAAGCTATACAAAAATCTAGCGGGGATCTGTGCTTGAGAGATCGCTCTCTCCTGCGTTACTGAGCCAAATTTGGAAGACATCTGAATTTTGCCTAATGGAGATCCTTCTAGGCTCCGTTAAAATTTTCTTAAACCAACGTTATGCCTGCGGAAGAGCATTTTTGTTCATCTGGCTCCCACAGCCAGAAAGAGGGAAGGACATACAAAATGACGCAAGTTCATCTTCCCATGGGCTGTATCTTTGCTCCTTCCTTGCCAGCTTTGTTCAGATGGTTTAGTCTCGGGTGCTTGTGGCAGCAGGTGAAAAGAGAGCATGTCCAAATGAGAGAGTCAGGTCTTCCTATGGGGATGTAAAGCTCGGCTCGCGCAGTGCCCCATTGCTGTACCTGGCACCCAGCTGGCTCCCCAGAACCCTGAGCACGGACAGGCTTGTTGCCCCTGCGTTGGCAGAAGAGCAGGCAGAGCCGGGAAGGCGCGTTGCCACCCCAGGCAGTGTCACAGCTCCGTCCTCTCTGCTGCAGGCACGCTGGGACCCAAACAGTCTGCTTACAAAATAACAAAGTTTAATCTTCCTTTTTTCATCTTCTTTTGACTTTCAGTATAAATTACCTCATCTGAGGTGTCACTAGAAATTGATTTGTTATGCTAAATACTCGCCAAATAAATAATGAGCTCCCAAATTAGTCTATATGCAATAAGACAAGGAGTGAATTATTTCTAGTGTTTCCTTTTATCATGCAAGGATTAAATTATTTCAGTGCTCTGATTCCCAGGGCTGAGCTGTCTCCGAAAAATGTGCTAGTGACACTTTAAAAACACCAAGCCCCCCTCTATGCTCTTTTATGATATTAAATGTCACCACTTCCCTCATTTTATCACATTATTACAGCCTTTTCTTGCCTGGAAGGAATCAAATTAATGAAAACTGAAAGAATCCAAGGTGTCTGCCTGTACATCTCTCATAAAATCATCCTCCACATTACAGAACAAGTTCTGAGGTGATGCCACAAGGCAAGAGACCAAACCAATTTAAATAAGGCTGATTACAGCCTTTCAAAAAAACAAAACAAACCACCCCACAAAAAAAACAACCCAAACAACATTGATGCCTATTTTAAGGTAGTGATAAAGAGGCCAGAAAATTTCTTTAGCAGAAATGCTTTATTTTGTTTTGTTCTGCTAAGGTAGAGCAAACCCGGTGCTGAGATGTCTCCTTGTTAGTTATAAAGCCCCGTGTTTTCTCATCTTGTTTTACGGACAGCTTCTAGGGATGGTTTTTGGATGGCCGTCCTCAAGTCGGTAACATATTCCTAGCGTGGCACTTGTAATCACAGAGCAGAGGACGTTGGTAATGGAGTATGAAACTCTGCTCCAGGGCCAGCAGTGTCCGAGATCCCCTCCGCACTGCGTGCCAGCTGTGCTAGAGGGCCTCGGTGACATGGGCTGGGGACATCAAAAGCAGCGTCACACCTGGCACTGTTGGCAGAAGAGCCAACAAGCGGATGAGCTGTGGAGACTGGGCAGCCCTGCGGTCCTTAAATGTGACGGGTGGAAGTGTTGCTGCCGCAAAGTCAGCACTTCACCTTGTCACTCCTGTACCCAACAGACTTGGATGTGTTTGGCCTTGAGGACTACGGGAAGAACTACAGCTCTTGCTCTCACATGCATCTTCTGAAACACATCAGATGAGAGCGGATTGCCAACAGTTACTGACACTCAGCACAAGACCTTCAGGGGTATGAATTCAGGTCTTCAGAGCTTCCTCCTGGTGTCCCTCATTGCTGGACCACAGCTCCTGTCTCTCAGGACCAGCAAGCAGTCCAGGCTGTCTCTCTTCTGCAAAGAGGACTTCTCCACAGCCACCAGTGCTCCATTCTTCCGCACAGCACCTGGGAGAGGCCATCCCAGCAGCCAACGCTCACCTCGGGGGCTCGAGGGGTGCAAGCTGCTGTGGAGGATGGGTCAGTTAAGGTTGCTGTGCTAAATTACCAGTTTCTCTTCATTGACTGTAAAAAGTCCTAGTGGGGCTCTGTTCCTGGACTGAAGCTAGCTTCTGCAAATGTCCAACAGAGAAAAGAGAGAGGAAAAACCTGAGGAAGGCGGAAAACTTGGAAGAAACCCTTATTCTAAAACAAGGAGAAAATTCATCACCACGGGCCAAGTATGACTGGCTGCTTTTGATGCAGATTTCTCTGCTGTAAATTGAGATATTATTAGGATTGCATTCGGCAGCTAATATCACCTTTCAATAAAGTGGGATGTGTCCACTAATGCTCGAAGATGCTTATTATTATTTATTGATATATAAAGCTGCTGTATGAGTTTTATTTGAAGGAACACCAGGCACCATTACCGTAATTTGTTAATGTAACAAAAGAGTTTCCTATTATACTAATGTCACCTTGCTAAAGCTAAACCTCTCGTGATTTTTTTCCTGTAATGTCTTGCTACAGAAGGTAATTCAGCAGAGCTGTTCAGTCCAGTATTGTCTTCATGCCACGCACTGAGATTACTTGAGTTGGGGGCAACTTGGATTATGGTTACAATTCGAGCCACTTAAAGTGTTGCTGCACAGGGATTTGTAAACAATAAATGATTGTTTATTGGGTGCTTGGATGCTTTAACCAGCCGCTGGCTCTCAGGTCGAACCCTCTGCGCTCGGAGCACATCAGAGGCTGCTGTAGAGCTGGGTGCATGTCTGTTCCAAATGGCTGCTCCTACAGAGGGTCTTGCCTTTGTGAGAAGCATTTCCCCATGGCTCCACAAAACAGAATGTCTAGGAAGTTACCAAAATCGAGCAATTTTGAATAAGCATCTTCCAGAACCTGGAGCCTTCTAGGGCATGCTCTGCCAGCTCGAGAGCTCTGTGGCTGGGACTGGCTGAAGCACTGCAAAGAGATATCTGCAGCAAAACATTTACATTTCTTAGCCTGCAGTCCTCGTACGTAGCCAGAAATACCTCCGAGATGAGATTGGGCAGTAGGCTGGCTGGCAGTTTGCTTCCCGGTTCATTCCCCTTGCTATAAGCCAATGATCAGGTATGTTCCAGCCCTGTATGTGGTATCACTGTAAAGTAATTGCCGCTTAAATCTTTCCGTGGAAATGACAGTCAAACTGCTGTGGGCACACCCCTTATATTATAAGATTTCCCCTTTGCAACGAGCCCCACTGCTAATTCCATGAAGCTGTTAGCGTAAGAACTGCTGGGGACACTCGACACACCAAGTGTCTGCAGCGTGGGTCACCACCGCTCGGCACAGCCTGGTGCAGGATGGGCCCTGAGGGCGGCTCAAGGAGAAATGTGGATGCCAGGGCTGTACTTGCAGACCCTTTCCAGAAGACACGCAGTGGGAATGCTGTGTGTGATAACTGGTAGGTGGCTTGGAGGTCCAGCCACCCAGCGCATCACCCACCGTGCGTGTGGGACTGGGGCTGCGGCATTGCAGAGCTGGAGAACACGTCCTAGGTGTTCAGGACACCAAACACAAGCTCATAATATCTTACAAATTCACCTGACCTAGATCTGTGCTTGGGTTGGGTGGTGTCAACAGCCAGCAGGTACAACAGGACAGGCGAGGGTACTGCGGCCGTGCCGTCTCCTCGCCCGAGCAGGGAAATTGTATGTTCAGGCCCCGCTGCTCCCATAACCTGTTCCGCCAGCTGCTGTCCAGCCAGCCGTGTGTCCAGACACGAAGAGTCTGCATGTTTAAAAAGCATGAAAATTACTATAGCCACTTGGCAACTTCAGGCCATAACGCATTTTGTACGCTTTTTAACTGCTTTCTGCCTTTTTATTTTTTTTATATTCACAATTTTTTTTTTCTCTGCAACTGAAAGCGCTTGGTTTACACATTTATTTCTTTCAGTTTTTTTAAAGGAAAAGCTTTCTTAAAGTTGTATTTTGGTAGTCCTGGTCAGGGTCAGCATTCCCTTGCAGAAACCAGGTGATGCCCTCCAAACCTCTCAACGCAGACTGGCAAACTGATCTCTTCACAGAGGCCTGGACCTGTCTGTACGAGTCTGCCTGGGATGTTTTCCCCTGGCAAAGCCCAGCTCTGCTGCCATTTCTATGGCAGGGTGGAGAGCAGAGGCCCTGTAGAAAGTTGAATGTATTTTAGAGACCGAGCGTGGCAGTTGCTGCTGCACGTGATTAGGGAGGGGATTCTGCCCCTCTGCTCTGCTCTGGTGAGACCTGGAGCCCTGCGTCCAGCTCTGGAGCCCTCAGCACAAGAAGGACATGGAGCTGTTGGAGCGGGTCCAGAGGAGGCCACAAAAATGCTCCGAGGGCTGGAGCCCCTCTGCTCCGAGGCCAGGCTGAGAGAGTTGGGGCTGTTCAGCCTGGAGAAGAGAAGGCCCCGGGGAGACCTTAGTGCGGCCTTGCAGTGCTTCAAGGGGGCCTAGAGGAAAGATGGGGACAGGCTTTTTAGCAAGGCCTGTGGTGACAGGACAAGGGGTGATGGGTTTAAACTAAAGGAGGGCAGATTTAGGCTGGATAGAAGGAAGAAATGTTTTACACTGAGGGTGGTGAAGCACTGGCACAGGTTGCCCAGAGAGGTGGTGGAGGCCCCATCCCTGGAAACATTCCAGGTGAGGTTGGACGGGGCTGTGAGCAACCTGATCTGGTTAAAGATGTCCCTGCTCCCTGCAGGGGGTTGGACTGGATGGCCTCTACAGGTCCCTTCCAACCCAAAGCATTCTGTGATTCTATTCAGCTTCCCATTCCTAAAAGGGTGGTCACGTTCGGGTATGGCTGGATGAGAGGAGGGATGGCTGCGATGGAGAATAGGGGCAAATGGGAGTAGGGATGGAGGCAGGCGAAAGGCAGCCTTTGCTGCTGTGCGGTGATGCTGCCGGCGCCCCAGGGTGGCCCTGGGCATCGGGTGCTTGCCTGGGGCTGCACCAGCGCAGGAGCTTGTCCCGCTTCTGACACAGCTGCTGGTTGCCCCGTGTTGGAAGGTGACGGCGCTGCCCTCTCTCTGTGGTGAGGCTAATTCTAGTAATCTTGGTGAATTGCTTAGTTACCATGGTGATGCGAGCCCTGGGAAAAGCCATCCATGAGCAAACACGTCTCTCCTTTGCCAGTGGGATTTTGTGAAAAACAAGCGGCCAGAGCAACAGGACGGGACTAGACTGTGTGTTTGGAGTAATCCACCACGCTGGCCTTCGTCAGCGATGCACTGGGTTGGCTTGGAGAGCTCTAGGCAAGTGCTGATGATCAGAGGTGGAGCAGACAAGGGTGGCTGCTGTCCTGCCGAAACGCGAGCTTTGGGGACCTGCTGGGATGCCAGGGTCCCTGCTTGCTCTCAGATCGGCGTAAGCAGCAATGACTCCCTCTCTAGCACTTTGTGATTTGCTTTGAATATCCCAGGCTGCTTCTGAAGTTAATACCTGATAGTGTGAAGTATAATAATGAAATTAATTTCATTCTACTCCTGTTTTGAAATGAGGCAGGATTGAGACAGAGTAATGGGGAAGAGAGGAATAACTGCAGCAGGGAGGAAAACAGAGCCTTCCCGCTGTGTTCAGTCTACGCAGGGCCATCTCAAATCCAGTAAGCAAAAAAGAGATTTCCCAAACTGAACGTATTAAATCCCCCCCTGCCACCTCCAGTTCCGATGGGCAGGAGGTGACCTGTGAAGACCTCCTTGCTGGGCTTTTGGGAGGCCTTACTGGTGCTCTCAAGAAGGTGCACGCTGCTGGAGAGGGTGCAGAAATGATGTGTAGGAGTTACATGGAGTTAATTTCTTGCAATTTTTTTTTTTTTTAACCACCATTATGAGCTGTTTCTGTGGAAGTGCTAATAGGACATCGGATACCGCACAGCACTATCTTAAGGGGTGACCATACTCCTCCCTGCTGTAGGCACAGAGAAATATATGAAGTTGAGATGCTTTTGAACTATAACTGTCTCCTCCTTCCTGTCACCCTCTGAAGTTGCTAGGGACTGTGCAGGTGGAAATAACTGGCTTCGCTGCTTATAACAGGGAACAAAAGTGTGGAGAAATGGCTTCCCGCGCCCATGGGTAGGGAACGAGGCAGCAAGCGTTTCTGGCATGAGCTGCTGCTTCTCACTGTGATTGCCTTTCTCCTTAAACAGGAATTTTGGGGGGTCAGTTGTGCCAGCAGCAGTTGGAAAAAGGAGAAGTTTTGGTGGGAACTCGAGGCAGAGAAAAGGTGGGAGGAGGACACAGGAGTTTATTTCAGGGGGAATAAAGCAGCCTGTACTCACCACCCTTACCTTTGCAGTAGGGCTCGTGCTTTTGCTTTCCCAGATTTTCAACAAAAATCCACTGAAAAGCTTTTGAAACAAGGCTGTGCTCCCTGAATATCAAATTCATTCAAATTAGTGATGCTACAAATTATTTTCATAAAATAAGAAAAAAACCCTGCACTGTCACTGCAAGTTCAAACTCCGAACTTTCGCTGTGGTGTCCCCCCCCCCCACTCCTTTCTCCTCCTAAATTATTGATCATTTTTTGGCTATTTTTGATGTTCTGGGTTCAGGCTGGTGTGGTATGATGAAATATCCCAAAGAAGCAAACAAGGAAGAAAACAAATAACAAGTTTGGAAATAGAACCAGAAAGGCATATGAGAACTGCAAGTAGGAACATTTTTGAGTAACGAAGCATCTATATTTGTGCCCCGTGCACATTTATATTCTTGCTGAGTTTTTATGAAAATGATAAGTTTGCCGCAAATTATGGATAATCGTGAAAATGTACCTGCTGTCACAGAGGAAGCATTGTGCTTGGAAAGGGAACGCGTTCTCCTTTGAGAGTTTTCTTACTGTAGGCTGAAAACGTGTAAGAAAGTCGTACCAGTTTATAATGACCGTGGATATTAGACAGAAGGCAAGACTGAGTACCACAAAACACGTTTACTAAGCATTCAGCCCAGGACAGAGATTTCTACGTGTAACCTTACAATACACCACTCAAACTGGGTTTCTGACTAATTAGCGCTGTCAGAATGGTGTAATGGGGCTGGAGCGTAGCAGGGAGATAAATGTAGGTGCGTTCAGGGTTGTTTCTTTTTCGGTAGTATAGGTTTAAAATATCAAGATCTTGAAGCTAAATTATAATGGTCAATATCCACAGCCGAAAGCTGTTCCATGTGCAGCTGACGTGCAGGGCTCTTTGGAAAACTCAGCCCAAGTCTAATGGCAAATGATCAAGTCCTTTCTAAAGGATTAATGGACTGCTAGCGTGCAGGCCATGGCACAGCCATCGTAAGAAGGGCTTTCCAAAAGGAAAAGACCAGTTTCAGAATCACCAGCCTGTCACTGTGTTTTCCCCAGGCTTCTCAGATATTTCCCACATCTCTTATCACTCTCCTCATTTCTTTGGGACAAGTTGGGGTGAGTTGCTCTAGTTCTCCTGACAAGAGAGGATGCTGAGCAGACCTTGGAAAAATTCCTGAGAGGCTGTGGTAAAAAATACGTAGCCTTGGTGTTGGATGACATCATGCTTGTCATGCTGAAAAATGTTCTTTATAGCCTATCATCTGGCCTAGAAACCTATTTGTATTTCTTTATTTATTTTTAAAAGGGAAGCTGTGATTCCTGTGTACCTTTGTGGTGGGAGAAATAGCGAAAGCTGGGTTGCATTAACCAGCTTTTCTATCACTGGGTGCAGAGAACCAGGATTTCACCTCAAACATCGCCTATAGGCAGAGCTGCAGCACTGTCTATAGGTGATGACATCTGAGGAGTTTGAGAGGGGGAGTTTTTCAGCATATGTTTCAATCGCTGAAGGCAGAGCGTGTGTATTCAGCAGCGGGAGCAAGGGAGCTGTTTTGCCAGGAAACATTGCAAGAGCCCAGGATGGTGTCTCACCTGAACAGCTTCTCCTTCTTGGTTAGAAATGGCTTCCCGGCAAGGAAAGCAAATATGACAATACTGAAATATTCTGTGATTTCATTTCTGGCTTTATAAGATGTGCATTGGCAGGAAAAAGAAGGTGGGGGGAGAATCTCCCAAGATGAAAATGTCATTCCCGTGTTTTCAGATTCAAAGAGCTGAGATTTTTTCCTTTGAAAATAACTTTCATTTTAAAAGTTTCTCCCATTTCTTCACATCCTCAAAGATCAAAATGAAATGTTTCACTCCAGATTGAACGAAACATGTAATTCAAAATAAAGCTAGTTGGCTCTTTTTTAAAAAAAAATTCTCCCTAGACCAGTCTGGATTTTGGTTCCTCAGACCTGCCAGTGACGTGAAAAGGTAGCTGAGAGAGCCCTCTGCCTGCACAGGCAGCCTGGCACGTCCTCGCACAGAGCCCGGACCGCAGGAGGCTGATGTGGCCTGGTCTCCATCTGAAAAAGCTGTTTTTGACAATTCAGGTCGTTGAGATCTGCCTTCAGGACAGGGTAGAGGGCTGGTGTTTGCTGTGTATCCATGAGCAGTTCTACATGTCCATCCTGTCTTTATAAAGAGCTGATCACAGGCTGCCTGGAAAACCTGTCTTCCCTGGTGACACCCGGTGGTTTTAGGAAGGACCTTGGAAGACCTTGCCCACCTTTGACTGGCTGCCAAGGCAGGAGGAGCATATTGGGGTGACCAGGGCAAACGTGGTGTACTTAAGCCTGTCCACACTCCAAGCACTCCCTCAAGCACCACCTTTACTCCTGGTTTTCTTTCTGGGTGCACTCGGGCACCCTTGATCCAACCTCCAGTGTGCTGGTGTGAGAAACCATGTAAGCAGTCAGTAAATTAAGCTTTTCTAAAATGCAGTGTAGACAGCAAGAAAGAGAAAATCACAGGTCCAAAACTCTATTGCTTTTTATTTGGGGAGGGAAAACTTTTTCTTCATCCATTTTCGCTTCGCACACCAAGCCAAGCTCTCCTGCCCTCCCTTCTTCCACGTCGCTGCCTTTGCTTTCCATTCACCAATATTTATCTCTTTCCTTCCATCTTTTAGTAGCAGGGATGCACCGTGAGACATGACTCTGCTCAGTGGTCTATTGTCAAGCCTGCCTGGTGGAACATATTACAGATAGGAGCGAATAAAGCTAAGAGCAGGACTAAGGTGGATCTGTCTCGATTTATTCCTCTCTTCTGTGTCTTGCTTTCTATTTCTTCTGTACCACAACTGCCTGAATCCAGCCAATTTTTAATGGGCTGACATCGGTGAGCCAGGGTTGCTCCATGAATCAGAGGGAACTGAAATTCTGCAACGCTGAAAATCATTTTCAGAAGCAATCTCGTGGACCATTTTTTTTTCTTCTAATTAAAAGTAGTGTCTGGCCACATTTCTGCCCGTAGCTTGTCTAAGACACGTTGCCAAGCCCCAGATGCGAGGCCAGGCCGGTGCAACCTACAGTCCTCAGCTGTGTCCTGCACCACTGCAAGCTGGAAGAAAATGTAAAGGAAAAATGTCGCCTTTTTTGATGCCTTCTTCCTTTCTAGGGAGATTCTGATGTGCCCCTGTATTGAACAGCTCTGAGGAGCCCATGCTCTTGAACATTACAGCTCTTAACTCTGTTTTGTCTTCCTACACAGTGGTTTGGGACAGGAAATACAAATATTTTATGCTGCTAAAATGAGAGGAAGGATCAGAAGGTTATCAGCACATTCAGAAACAGCCCGGGCTGTTCCTTTTATGCCTTGGAGAGCATAATTTTCTAATTTTAGATCCCACATGAGGAAAAGATTGGTCCCCTCCTGAAGAGAAACGGGACCTAAAATTTTGAGCACCATTATCTGTGTTTGCCTCAGCATCTTCGTGTCTCAACATTGGCCGTGACTGGGGAACGTGGGCAGATGGAAAGCGGAGGTCGGCACCGGGGGAGGGCTCACCGACACGCTCGTTAAATAGCACACACAAATTGCAGTGATTTGAAAAGACCAGCAAAACTGGCTATTAGAGCCACTGGTATGAAGCTGCAAAGCAGCCGCATATGGACAAAAACTTGTGCGTCACCAGTGGCTGGAGTTCACACAACTCTCCTCTTCAGCACAGATGCAATGAACGGTTTGAGCTATTTTCATGTGGCAGCAAATTGGGGGCATTTACTGCATGAACCACAATAACTGGCTCCCATTACCCAGTTTATGGGGTGAACTTCTGCACGCTCGTTCAAATACATCTGCTTGGCAAATTGGGAGCATTCGCCGGTTCGTGAATCTCCAGATCTGTGAATGTGACCAGCTGGGGATGTCTGTGGGCACAGGCTCTTTTCTTTTTTAGCTGCAGACTTTAGTTTAGTAAAGCATGAACAGAGCCACAATACCAGTCACCAGTGTGGAGTCAGAAATTGTTTCTCGAAACGCCTCTGGAAACAGGGCATGCCAAATTGCTTTACAGTGCATTTGTGATAACAGTGCTGAGGAAAATGCCATTTAAATACAATTTCCCACTAACGTAGGAAAGGGATAAGGGAATACAGAAACCAAACAATTAACACCTCCTGGATTAATCCAGTTCTGTGCATGGAAGGACAACAGGGAAGTAAATAGTGGAATGGAAGGGGCCGGCTTCTCCTGGCAATTGGAAAACTTAATTTCCTCTTTAAGGAAAGATCAAAATTATATTAAACTGAATGTCAACTGATTTCAATGGGGTTTTAATTGATTTCTGGGAACTAGTGCTGGTGAAAATTGCCAGGGAAAGTCCATCAAGACCGACATCTTTACAACCACTATAGCTGACTGGAGATGGGAATTTCCCTTTTGAAATAACTTAAAAGATATCTATGTTATAAAGTGGAAAGAAAACTGCGGTCTTCTAAGGAGGGACAAACCTTTTGTTAGGTTGTTTTACAAATATTAAACCAGACATTTCATTTTTTACTTCTTAAAACTTTTTCTTGAGGCTCCCCAACTTTCCTGGAGCCCAGGCTCTCATGAGGGGAGTGGAGGAGGCAATCTGGGAGGTGAAGCCGGGGTTTCTGGCATCCCGCTTAGCCTGGAAGCTCTGGTAGATCCAGCTCCAGGACAGTCTTCTGGAGAGACCATCCAGTGCTGGATGGACTGGGAGTCTGGACCCAGAAACTGGTGTTTGGAGCCAGGTCTCCCAGGGCCCACAGGCTTCCAGTGATCAGCATGGTCTGCCAAGGAGATAGCAACCTGCAAGCCCTGGAAAATAGAGCCGCTGAGCTGGTGTGTTACAGGGGAGTCTGCACTCCTCTCCAGCTTTCCACAAGAGAAAATACGGCAGCGCTCCACTAGAATTTCATCAACATCTGCGTGTTCCTGCAGTGTGTTTCAGTGTTGAAGAACTGACCCTTTTCACTGAGGATGTGTTGGAAAATTCCCAGCTAGCTCTAAAGGTTGCAAAGTCTGTACACGACGAGCAGCAGTATGGAGCTTCCTCGGTGAACTCCTTCCCTGGCACGCAGCTTCATCACGGCCACTGGAGTTTGGTGTGGACTGAATTGAGTGGACACTTGCCTGATAGGTCCTGGATGGACACCTGCTGTCATATTGCACATAGACCAACAAACGTCAGAAATCATTGAATTTTGAACCTTACTGACTCCTGTGGATTTAGCAGTGGTGGCATGTGAACTGTTGAGTAAAGATGAGGTATTTAAATCCCCGTTCCTTGATAAGGGCCATCCTTCCCAACAGTCACAGGATGGTTATTAATGAAGTATTTTATTCCCTCAATGGCAAAAGGAACAAGGCACACATTTAATGCTCTTTCTTATTAACATCACATCTTCTAACAGGCAAATCTTGACAGCTTATTATCAAACTCACAACCCCTTTGACTTAGTAGGAACAAGATAAGTGAGAGAGATCAGAGATGTCTTCCCAGGAGAACAGCTCACCCTCTAAGAAAACCCTTTTTTAAATTCCTGAACCATTTGCATCACATACGTATTTGTAAATTACTCTTTTGCTATGTACCTTATATTTAATAACTCTTCCTCCTTTGGTTGGCATTGTACCCACAGCCCTCCCTGTCGTACAAATCACCAGACACGCGGCATTGCCAAGCACTAGCATTGCAAATGCCTTGGGAAACCTAGTCCCGCTTTACTGGAGTCTTATGAGGAGATTTGCTGTACAAATCCGTATTACGCTGCACATTCGACATGTTAACACTCTCTAAGGCTAATTGTTCTTCTTCCTCTATTAGTGGGAGCAATACGCCCAGTCTTATGTTAAAGATGAAGCAGAACATACTTATTTAACTCTTATGCCTAGTGTCCGGTAATTTTTTTATCTTTGATGGAAATTAAGACATACAGTCCTTGAGTTAGGTCATGAACAGAGCACATCTACGCAAGGTACCACCTGTCTGGCAGCAGAGACGTGGCCGGCTGAGGTGTGCCACATCCCTGATGCATACGGCCCTTCCCCAGGCTGGCTCTGGCTGGAGTTTCATGGACATACAGAAACCTCCTCACTCCCCACTAGGAAAATCTGCACAGCACTGAGTCAGCCAGGCGGAGCGTGATCGCAGCAGGGATTAAAGCACCAGCTTCTCTTTTCTCATGGCAATGACTTCTCTTTTTACTCCTGTAACAAAGGCTTCTCCTCACCCTGGCCAGGTGGCTTCACCCTTCTCCTTGGATGCCCTGCATGGAAGACTAGGAGGACTGGTCCTTGACCATTCATCATAGAATCATAGAATTATAGAATCTTTTGGTTGGAAAAGACCTTTAAGGTCATCAAGTCCAACCGTACCTGTCCACCACTAAGCCATGTCCCTAAAACCATGTCCAGTCATCTATGACTGGAATTGACCTTCCAGTCCAGTACTGGGATAAGAAAGGAGTATCAGGGACCCTGAAATGTGTTTAATGTGGTCTAACACTGTCTGGGCTGTGAAGAAGCAGAGCTCCTTTGAGTGCACCTGGGCACCCAGTCTACCAAGTCAGAGTTTTCACGTGAGATCTCCTGGTCCTGCTGACAGCCTGGCAGTGGGGCAGCACTAATTCAAACTGGGAGAGTTATGGTATCTGTGTGTGTTCAGCAGTTATTGGGATAACATAGTTATCAGGGCAAAGCAAGCCAGAAAGAGAGCTCCCTGTGGCCTTTCAAACCTCAGACCTGCTGCACACATCTGCCCTTTTGCTAAATAAATGCAGTTAATGAGTACACAGAGAATGAGAGAATTTCCTGGCATTGATGAGGGTTTCTGTTTGCGATGCTGCTCTGGGAATTAGCGGTCCAGATGTGATAGAAAACCTGCCAGCTGCCTTTCTGCTGCTGGACGGGGGCAGCTGAGGATGTCCCCAGCTTCCGGGTAAAGCAAAGAGGGGAGGAAGAGGAGGAAAAAAAAAAAAAGAGGAGATGGAAAAAAGATCTGTGTTACCACTATTAGGAGATACTTCCCCTGAAAACGTGCCCTGGCATGGCATGGAGGACCTGAGGCAGTGCTTGCTGAGAAGAAGGCTCCTAAAGCCCCTTAGCATGACCACAATGCCATTTTGGTACCTAGGTACGATGCTGCCTCCTGGTACCTGTCCAGAGGCAGCTGCAATGAGCTAGCATCGTTTGCTTTGTCTCCGTGTATGCTCAAGCAAGTCCCACCCTTAAAACTAATGACCTGGAGTAGCTGCTCGAACCCCGTTAGTGCCAGCTCCTTCCAGGCATCCAGGGCTTGAGCCCCACCAGCCGCCGGGCTGTCCCCGGCTGCGGCTGCTGTCCTCGCAGCCTGGCAAAGCACACGTCACTGCTGGGTTTCTGCACAGGCTGAGGGCTTTAGGTGCACAGGCATGGAGGAGAGCAGTGAGGATGCAGGGGGAAAAGGCTGCTGAGGGAGGGCACGCTCGTGCAGCCTGGTCAGCCACCAACACCCGTGGAGAAGAGGAGGCTGCTGCTCGTGGGGAGCCCCGTGAGGGAGAGGTGATTTAAGCTACAAAACCAGAACAAACTGGTTAATTATAAATTTTAGTTGCAAATGAGGAGATTCCTTGGTATATGATAAGCGAAGCTCTTTGGCAGCTTCCCTGGGGAGCAAGGGAAAAGCCACTGCTCTTAAGAGAGAGTTAAATAAGCGGGTGAGATGGGAGTCAGAGGGAAGAGGACTTGACAACAGAGGACACTCCTTCAGTCCCTGTCTTACTACATTCCTACCTCTCCCCCTTCCCTTGATACTGCAGTAATGGGCTTTCTCCATTTAATTATCATGTTATTAATTAACATGATAACAATAAAGCAGGTGCACTGCTTCGGCTGTGTCACTGTCCCCACCACCCTCTGCTGCACACCCTGGAGAGGTAATGGGTCTCCATGTCTGAATTCCGTGTCTGAACAACATTTCTAGTAAGTGAAGGAAAATAATATTCAGGTTAATCCCAGGATCTTACATGCTCTTTAGACTGTGAAGTGGTTGTGCTGCGGGAGAGCCAGTTTGAAGGATTGTGCACGGGGAGGGAATATTCAAGGGGAGATGGGAAGATTGATGGAACTGCAAACGGACATGTGCAGCATGCATCGTGTGCCAGGGAAAATACATTTTATAAAACTCATACACGATTTTTGAGTATTTTCTGGGCTCCTGTGGCCGGCACCTTATTGTAACAGTTGTCGGTACCTTGTACTTCGGAGGCCGATGAGAAGTGCTGATTCAGGAGGCACTGGTCCGGCTGAGGGGCCAGCTGCAGATGTGGAGGGGCTGGTGTGGCACCCCGTAATCCTAAGATCTCTGTCAGAGGGATCATGAAATCAAATGAACTGCTGCTTGCCGAGCGCGTTGGGCCTGGCAGAAGGTGCAGAGGTAAATCAGCTCCTCGGTGAGCAACGCTGTCAGCAAGTCACGCAGTGAGAACAGACCCGCTCCGCAGAGGGCTCTGGTGACCCAGACAAATTGAATGCACCAGTTGGCACCCCCCAGGCTTCGAGATGACTGTAAAACACAACAAAAATAACCCGCTGCTTTTACGTTGCCTTAGGCCAGTTTTGGGCTGGATGCCTGATCCAAGGCCCCTTTCTGTTCCTTTAAATAGAGCCGCGTTGGGAAAAAGCATCACGTTGGATTGTCCTCACCAGCCTCTTGCATTTGCTGTTAATTCTCTGGAAGAAATGCTCCCTCCTGCCTCAGCCAGGCTAGGATCCCTGCACAGAAAAATGGCTTTCTCCTGCGCGTTTGTTATCCGCAGCTGTGTGAAACTCTCAGCCTGTTCAATTAAAGAGCCCGTTTTCCCATTAACTGTCTCCTTAGACAAATGCGAAGTGTATTTAATGTTCACTCAGGATGAAGCCAACATGTTTCTCCTGCTGTTTTACACTTTCTTCTTAGTAGGGATTTGTCGTCTCTGACTGTTCAAATACCTTGAAGTTCCCCAGCATTTACCGTCAGGCAAAGGTAACAAGTGTGGTGACAAAGAGTGAGTGCCAGATGAGCCTGGGAAAATGGATTGCTTTAATAGATGTTACCGAGGCCCTTTTGCACCCTGCCTGACGCTGAGCAACCACCCCATCCATCACTCCAGCTCTGGCGGAGAAGCAGCACACCATCCAAGCTTTAACAGACCTTTTCTCCCCTCTTCCCATTAGGCAAAGTGCTGGGCTGGATCCCTCACCTTCCCCGGTGGTCTGAGGAGGGGCAGCTTGGAAAGGGGAAAATAAGCAACAGATCTTCTGCATCAGCTCGATGGTTCTTATTAACACACCCCGAGAATCAGCTTCTTCCTGCCATTGGTATCTTGCCACACATTAATATAATAACTGATAAAGTATCCCCTGAGCCTTTATTTTCCTTTTTTTTTCCTTATTTCTTCAGCACTGTTTTTCTATGAATCAAGTAGCTGAGAAAATTGATGTAGATTCTCGCCTGTATGAAAACACTTTGCCCGAAATATGAGTCTCACATTGGGCTGATGTATTAATCCTTCTCTCCTGGACAGCAATAATCATTCTCTGTCGTTTTTCAAGCTGCAATTCAGCACTTCTGCATTTGCCACTTGCTGCCTTTCAGAAAGTTTGATGTCGGCCCGAAAATGGGGCAGGGGAAGGGAGGGAGGAGGAGGACGGAGATCCTCTGGGCCTGATCCTGGTCTTACCTACATTGTTAAGATGTACAATGAGTAACCTGGCATCACTACTCTCAAGCAAAAGCAGCCTCAGACTCCACAGCAGCTCTGGCTCCTGATTTATCATCTTGCTCCTAAAACAGCCTTGTCTAAAAAGCAGAGATGACAGCGTGTTTGTGGGGGACCAGTCTGCCTCGGTGGGACTGACCAGGCTTGACAGGACCAGCCTGCCTCAGTGGGACTGACCAGGCTTGATGGGACCAGTCTGCCTTGGTGGGACTGACCAGGCTTGATGGGACCAGTCTGCCTTGGTGGGACTGACCAGGCTTGATGGGACCGGTCTGCCTCAGTGGGACTGACCAGGCTTGATGGGACCAGCCTGGCTTGGTGGGACTGACCAGGCTTGATGGGACCAGCCTGGCTTGGTGGGACTGACCAGGCTTGATGGGACCAGCCTGGCTCCTTTTCCTGAGCTCTGGGTGCAAAGGAGCAGATGTTCCTCTTGGCCAGGATGGAGGTTCCTGGGTGCTTTGCATTAACAGTAAATAAAGAGCAAGTGAAGCAAAAGCAGCTGGTGTGATGTGAGCTGAAGTGCTCCAGTCTTTGCCCCATTCTGGCCTGAAGGCAGGGGCCCTGCCCCTGGAGCCGTGCAGGCATGAGGACCCCCCCACCGAGCTGCTGTTTCCCCTGCAGAGCCCCTTTGCTGGGGGCTGAGGTGGTTTTGAACTGATATGAGAGGAACGCTGGGAGCACTCAGCTGCTTTGTGCTCTGAGATCAGGCCCCAGCTCTTCAGTAAAATAAGTCCTGATTTATCCCTGCGGATAAATATCTTCAGCTCAGAAGGACTCCATCACTGTCAAGAGTGAGGCACTTCCCCAACAAGTGGCAATAAAAACCTTTATAGCACTTGCTCAGCGTGACAAATCCTCTTCATCCTGTTTCAGCAGTGGCTTTATTGCCTCTTCCCTGTGGGGGCTGTACGAGTCAGCCTGATCGTACTGTTGGGGTGGTTATGGATGAAGCGTTGATGTCTCCGCCCTGGGCTGTGGCCACAAGGCACGTCTCTGGTGTGTTACGCAGTTCCAGCATAAGCGCTCCTCTTCCCCAGTCCCTGTTGATCCATAGATCCAGATATTGTGACGGTTTGGCTCTAAGTGGTTCTGGTTTGAACTGAAATGGAAATAAATCTGATAACAGTCAAGAGGGTGCCTTAAGGACGGACCGTTTGTTTCCTAAGGTTTCAATCTGAAATACTAGGTTCCCGCTCTGTCCTCCGTGAATGTTACCAGCTGGAATTACACCCTACTGATCTTAGCAGAAAAGGGAGTTAGAGCTGTAGCTCGTGCCAGGATGAGGGGATGTTAACTCTTTTTGTACCCCCAGGATGCAAAGCATCTGTCAATACTCAGCCCTCCAAAAGGAAATTTCTGGCTAGCACTACCAGCGTCACAAACCTGCAGGAATGCCAGGAAAAGCCCTAAGCACGTCAGCAGCTGAATATCTCAGCAGGTTACACTGCAGTTCTCCTGTCTCCTACAGTACCATGTCTCCCATGGTATCTGGCCTTGAGAGCATGACCGGCTGGTGGGTCTGATGACCCAGAGAGGGGAGGAAGATGTGAAAAGTTCTTGAAGATCGGCAGCCATCAACACCTTCAACTCTCTTCATTTCAGGCATGCGGTGTATGGGGAAAGCATTTGCACTTGGAGCTACGTTGCGATGGTTTGGAGTCAATACTGGCGGGATAAGCAAGAAGAAGATAATTAAAAAGAAGCATCTGAGGGATAGCAAAGCTGAGTGACATCCAGGTGAAGAGGTTTTGAATTCTTGGGGTCGCCAATACTGTGAACACAAGGGATAAAGGTTACCTAAGAGAGATGCCACAGGAGGGGGCAAGGTTGGGCAGACCTGGGTGCCAGGCAGTCCAAGCTCTCGGCGCACTCTCATGCCACCCGTGGCATGGGGGTTCTTCTGGCCCCATGTTTACAGCCCAGCTGCCATCATCGCTGTTGAATTCCTTAAGTAAGGTTGAGATCTTAATGTGGGGAGGTTTTGTGGGTGTTTTTTTGGCAGAGCTGCCTTCTTCAGAGCCCCAGGTCAGGACTTTGGGAACAGCAGCTTTTGCAGAGGCTCTGCTCTTCATCCTTGTGCCCCCAGCAAGGGCTTTGCATTGGAGCTGATGAGGAGGGACAGCTTTCCCCGAGGAGATGTAGTGGGTGGCAGCAGAGCCTGCGCTTTCAGCACACGGGAACTGGAGCATCCTCCGCCGTCACACCAGCATGAGGTGGAGGGAGGGAGGAATCATGCAGCCCAGCACCAGCCCGTTACCCCTGGCTTTTTCATCATTTCTCCTGCTTCACGACACCTAAGCAAGCTTTACCAGCCCCATCCTTTTCTTGTTTGTTTGTTTCTCCATCTTTCCCCTGCAGATAATGTGAAAAACTGGGATTTCTCTTGTACTGGGGGCTCACCTGGACAGGAAAGCTTCAGCAATAGCAGAGGCTCAGTGATTCCCAACCCACCCGTCCTGCCTGTGACAGGACCCCAGCAACAGGCAGGACTGGCAGGGTGGGGGATTACCTCGCCTGCTGCAGCCTTGCTGCTCTTTTACAGCACTCCCAGCTCTCCCTCTCCAGAAACAAGCTCCAGGTCTTCCCTGACCTCACCTTTGTTCCCTGCTGGCTTTTGCATTCCTTTGCCTGCTGGCTTTGTGTATGAAGTAGTTGTTTGAGATATCCCAGTACTTGAACTTTACTAAGATTTAGAGCATCTCTTGAGGTTCTTCTTCACTGTAAATAAAGTTAAATCCTTCTACCTGCAAAGACCTATTTACATTATGAAATAATCCACTGTGGTCAGATACCAGGTTACGCTGCACAAACCTGCGGCACCTTCCAGCAGATGACCTCAGTGCTTTTTACCTTCAGGGAAAGCTGAAATCGCTGACTGTGATGTGGACTCTCTAGCTCCCAGGCCCAAGGCATTCCCACTTGAACCAACATTTAGTAGTATGACCAAACTTACCAAAAACATGTTGCAAAATTTAGTTTGCAATGGTAGTAGACAAGGAACCATCAACATCAAGTTAGACCAATAGTAGAGAAGACCTAATTAACATTACTTTTGCCGAGATTGCCGTCTTAGAAATTATTATGGAAAATTGCAGATGTTCCTGAGCAGGATTCAAGAGGCAGAACCAACATAACTTTTATTACTGGCCTCAACACAGCAATTTTCCATCACAGCATCAACCTGTTTTGTTGTTGGTTCATTTGCTTTTAATGTGGTCTGGAGTCACAGGGCAACCAGAGAAGGCTCAGAGGGTCCCACCTTCCACTGGGGTTTTATGTTCACCTGCTGAATGCATTAATTTCTCAAGCATTTATTCACTCACATTTTGTAAACATATCAAGTTTCCTAATACTTGACTAATCAAATCTTGTTTCCATGCCATGCAGACCAGGCAGCTCTTCCTCCTTCTTACAGCCAAGGTCTACTTCTTTCCACACCTTGTAGTTCTGCTATCAAGAAATTATTTCCTAGGAAAGGCTGGGATTGATATCAGAAATTCCCTCCCTGAAGCACACACCGATATCCTGCTGCTGCTCTGCAACCTGCCGAGGAAAAGAAGAGACAACTGCAGCCCAGGCATTGAGAAACCACTGTCAGATGCCTGTCGCTCCACAATTATTTGCTGCAAGCCAGAGTAAGTAGTCACTGTCAAGTCAGGGAATATGTTCCTTGAAGGCTTGATTTAATAGAAACGCAATTTGTCTCATGGGTCTGCAAAATAGGTTGAGGATGACCTACAACTTTGTGTCCAGAGGGAGCTTTGAAACTCATCCAGGATGCCCAGTTTCACGCTTAATGCAGAATATAAACCAGTGGCAGATGCCACCAGCCACAGACACCGCTCGTCCTTTAATGCAGGGCATGTGACGAAAGCATGGCCCAGGTCCCTGCTGAGCGGGGCTGTTCGTACCGCTGCACGCCAGCTGTGCACGAACACCCGTGCCCATGCACCAACGCATCTGTTCACAGCAGCAGTAGGTGTCCAAAGACAATTTTTTGGGTAGTATTTGGCCAAATGCGATGTGTAAAACAAGTCTGATGCATTGTCTCAGATAGGTTCCTGGTAGGTTGAGTACCACGTAAGTAATGTTCAACCAGAGCCAGGGAATAGTTGTGGTTATGAAAACAACAGCTACCGGCCCCATCCCTACAGTGGTTGATTTTACTGTTGGAGCGAAAGGGGGAACATGACGTCTCTAATGGTTTGTGCACGATCTGGAGCTCCTCACCAGAAACTGCCGGAGCTGTCTGGGACATATTATCCCATGGGACTTTCTGCAGCTTCAAAACCACCAAATGGCCCTCTCTGAATCACAAACACCAGCTAAAATCACCAGCTTTCCTGCAAGTTGAAGCTTGAGAAAGACCTCTTCACTCAGGTCTGCTGAAATGTTTTAAAATAGTTGGTTAAACAGATGGTTAAATGGTTAAATAGATGGTTAAGTGGTTAAATAAATGGTTAATGGTAAATAAACGACTAAATAGATGGGTTTAAATAGTTCTTCATAATTGCAGCCTTTTAAAATTCATCATGTTCAAAAAGTAAAAGCAGATACTTTTGCTTAGAAAATATCAAAGTACAATATTTTTCTAATTTCACACTGTGTTGTGGTAAATGTGATTGAAAAAGCTAATTGAAAATGTCCCTCTGCCTTGAACAGTTTTGTTTTCAGTAACTGGTATTTACTCAGTGGAAAAGATTTAATGGAAAACCCTCAGGTGGATCCAATCAGATCTCTACTAGAAAGTGGCAAACAAAATTTTTTTTTTTTTTTTTACAATAAATCCTCCGTGATTTGAGTTTTGAATATAGCCCGCATGCAGATGGAGACGTGTAAGTGTGTATGTACGTGCAGACCTCAGATAACAGACTGTTATATCGGAAGGCTGCTCACCTGGTCAGGAATATTTCACACCCAAAATTAAACAAGCAAACAAAAAAAAATGTTTTGCTGACGTAGTACCATGTCAGACATGAGCATGCAGGGAGGAGTAACCTGACGTTGCCAAGTATTTTGTCTTAAGAGCTTTAATTTGGGATTTAGGAATTTCATGTTCAGGTTTCTGGGCTGAATCGAGCGAAAGGGTTTCGATCTTTTAAGTTCTGGGTGTTTAATGATGTTTGGTCACCAGCTGAACACTGACTATTGCAGGATGACGTTTTGTTTTGATTTTGTCCAGGCTTAAAAGGAGTTAGAGAAACCCAGAAAAAAGAAACTTTGCTTTTCGGAAAACCCCACAATTTCTACTAGAGATGGAAAGTGCAAGTTTTGAGATTTTTGTAGCAAAATTATTTACTGTCAGCTACAGCTGAGCATGGCTATTATTATTAACTGTTTTTCTTCTTTCAACTCATTTATTTGCAAAACCCTTTCACTCTTTTAGAGTGCTCAAACATAAGCATTCATTTTTTATTCTGAAATTAAAAAAACAAAGACATTCAGATTAGTCCAAATGACTTTGTTTCATATTTTGAATTTTCTGAACTGCCAGACCCAGCTCTCAGAAATCAGTTATTCACACAGCCCCGGCGATGTCTAATAAGCACAGGAACATGTGAAAAAAGCCCATGAAGTGAAATCCAAGGAGGGAGAGCAAAATAAAGTTCAAAAATGACGTTCCTTTCCCCCTTTCGATTCACCCAGTCACCTGAGAGTAACAGATCACCCTGCAGGGAAGAGAAAATGCAGTTATCACTCTGCTGTAGCACGGCAAAGGCTGGAAAAAAAAAATTGGCTTAACACAGAAGCCAGAATAATTTGCAGAATATGTAAGCAGGTCCGTAAGGACACTCCGGCATGCGCAGCAGCAGAAGTAAAGTTCAGAAAAAAAGACTTCCCTGTGAAACTTTATAGGCCTTGTTGTAAACAGCCAGTGACAAATTTATTTTAAAAATTATTAAAAAAAAATCCTGTCAGGAAGCTCTTAAGTCAGCCGGAATATTTCCCCCCAGGTAGCGCAGAATTATCCATTTTGCTGGGGTTCTGCCTAACTGTGATCCTGTAAGAAATATCCCCGGTTGTTCAATAAATAATAATGTTACAGAATTTAAAATAAGAAACTAGATTATTAAAGTTACAAATCTTTGTGGTCTTTATATCGTTAATAAAACATTTATCTATTAATAATGGATACTGTTTCTACCCAGCTCGTGCTTTAAATGGGGGAAAAAAAAAAGAAAATAAATGGCCATTGGAAAATCGCCAATGTTTCTTTATCCTCCCCAGCCAAGGCTGACAAAAACGCAGTTACGTTGATAAACTGTTCATCATTTACAAAGGTTTAAAAATTTTAACAGCTCTACGTAAATTGAGGACTCGATGTTTAGCCTTGGAGGCATGCAACAGGAAAAAGTAATCTGGAGCGTCCGTAGAGATAAATGTTATAACTTCGTAGCCCTTTGCGCATGGTTAACGGAACAGCTCGGCTCATATGGAACACAATGCACACATCAATACAGCATTAAACTTTAATGTACATCATATCGGGAGACCTTGGGGCAGTTGTACCTTGAATGTTTGTTAGCTGAAGTGATCCTAATGGAATAATAATATATTATGAAGAGGTTGAGAATAATTTCTAAATGGCAGGATAAATAAAAAAATATATATATATACACACATGAGGTGTGCATGTGCATGTAGGGGTGTGTAAGCGTATATTTATATATTTGTGTATGTATCTATGTGGGTGCATATAACTATGAAGCTCAGGAAAGTAACGGGAATGACGTAGCCAGAGAAGTTCACAGCGGCATCCCTCTATGATGCGGAAAGGAGACAGAAATCTCCATCTCCCTGGGTTTATCCACCTGGGGCACATTTTCAAGGGGCCTCTCTTAAGACACTTGCCGACTTTGCAAGATACAGACTGAGCACCATCAGTTCTGTATTTATGAGCACAGAGGCACTCATACGTGCTCCCAAGGCACACATCCTGGTCGGTCCGTTCTCAGCGTTGCCCATCTGTCACGTTGGCAATGTCCCTTTGACCGCAGCGGGGCATTTGCCTAAGGAAGGACCTCAGCATATGGCTCGTGTGATTACCCAGGCAGCAGGGCGGTTTGAGGAAAATGCAGTCTTTTTGTTTTCCACGTGCACACGGATGACTGCAAATATTGAAAATTGAACAGGTAGGTAAACTCAGGCAAACCAAACGTCTTCATTGTGGCAACCCAAAAACCCATAAGAGAGCTGGGAAGTGCTCCGGAACGTCCTCCCACCCACCCCCTCCAGCAGACCTCTCACAGGGGCATGGCTTTCGGAGCAAAGCCGTGCCTACCCAAATCTTCAGAAATATTAGGGACAATTCAGAGAGCTCACTGGTGCTCTGATGAAGTCAGGAGCAGCAGAGAGAGAGCACTGCAATGCTTAACGTGAAGATGTATTGCAGCTTCAGATTCTTCATCCATCATCCCGGAATCCCATTATTTATGGGATGAAGATGTGATTGTTAATTATACCTCCTCTAGGGCTCTTTTTTGACGGAAGTCACTACCTACACAGCCCCAGTGCGGAGGGAGGGCTCGGCATGCCAATCTGGCTGAGGTACCAGTGACACGTCGTCGTGTTATTCTTTACTTTTAATGAGTAAGATACGCTGTGAGTGACCTGCCCTTTCAGGCTGCGAGGGAGCGTTCATCCAGCCGCCGGTGGATGGTAATTGCAGATGGTTATCAGTCCTGTACTCAAAAGAGCTGTCTGACCCAAATGAGAACATTTTCCGTGTGGCTGCAAGTGTCTTGTTTTCTCCTTCAGAAAAACGTGAATAGGGAAAAATGCAATTAGTTTTTTTTTTTAGCAAAATATTCAAGTATTGGTTTTGAAATGCTATAAATATTTACAGTAAGATGGAACTCTTTGTACCCACAAAATAAAGATTTCAAAACCTGGGAGTGGAAGGAGGAGGAGATAGGTTTGGAATTTTTTAGTGTTGGGGGGGTAGTCCAGAAAAGTTCGATTTTAAAAAGAAAATTCAAACAATTCCATGAAAATGAAGTAACACGAGCCTGGCCTTTAACAGCGAGGAACAAGGGGCCCAGAGGAAAGGAAAGTGGTCGCGAGGAGTGTTCAGAGGAGCGTTCAAAGCAAACGCGAGTTTGCTTTGGCTGCTACGAGAAGCTCGTGTCCTTGCTGTAGCTGCAACGTGCCAGCAGCTGCGTGTGAACGGAGGCGCAGGGTTTGCCAGGATCTCACCACGCTTTGCAGCTTTGCAGCTTTGCAGCCCGCAGTGTCCACCCTGCGGCGGGTTTTATCTGCCCATTCTGCTCCCACAGCTCCTGTCTGTCCCGATGCCTTCGGGGCAGCTGTGCATTAGATGCTCACACTGCGATGTTGTACCTCTCCCCCCACCCTGGCACTCCCGGCTGTGTTTTCGGCTGCGATGCTCTCTGCCGAGCTCCCGTCCAAGCCCTGCTCATGCAAGGGCTGAGCTCTCCACCTGCACCCGCTGCACGCACGGCGTGGCGTGCCCCATCTTTGCAGCCCAAAGTAGGTCTGTTGTAGGGGTGTGAAGAGCACAGCGCCAAGTGTCATTTGGGAAGCTGTGCGTCACCTCGCACAGAGCAAAACGAGTGGTTAAGGGGAGATATTAAAGGTTAAACGCCAGCCTAATCAGCATCTGCCTGGGAATTGGCAGCATTGCTTCCACGTGAAGGGAGGATGAGAGAGGGAGATGAAAATGCAAAAGCAGTTATTATTTACTGGTTTTATTTCTTGAAGAGTACTTAAATGCTCGGCACGCTTTTTTTGTCACTGCTTGATGAAGGCAAACACCCAAGAGCTGAGGGTTCAAGCTCGAAAGAAAGAAGAGAATTATTTTGAACTGCTCCTGCAAGGTATCTGCACCTGAGCGTGTGTTGCTCGGTGCTTTCTTCTGCGTATCATAGAATCATATCCCTAACCTAAAGCTTTCAGGGCTGGTGTGGCTCTGTGAGCACCTGGGACTCAGGTGCATCCAGCAGTGCAGTGCCCGTGGGGTACAGCCTGCCTGACGGAGGGGCAGCCGGGATGCCTGGAAGGACAGGAGCCTCAAGTAAGACGCTCCCGTGCACGAGTGGGCGTAATGCAGCTCCTTCTGCCCCTTTCCCCAACATTACATCATTTCTAGGGGCCACATCACATTATCACGGTACCTATGTTTGGTTCGCTGGAGGAATCTTATCAGTTACTGATTGGTTCAAAACCATAAAGATGCCAATACCCTGAGGAGCACATCTGGAGGAAGAGACTCAGAAACAATTTCTTATTTGGGTTCACACCCAAGCAGTCAGCTGGCAACTCCACGCTGTTCCCTTTACAGACTTGGACCTTCTTCACAGGGCTTCGGTTGTACTTTTATCCAGAGAAGCACATATTTCATACCATATCTCGGATGGCAAATGCTGCATTACAGTTGCAGGCGGCAGAGGGTGGCCGTGAAGGATGAGCTGTAAGCTCTGGAGGTGGATCTGATGGAAAGCTTCAGGTTTGCGATATAGCAGAAAATTCTGGTGACATCTGATGTTGCAATGCCTGGCAGCTGCTGGCTTTTTCTTTCACAGCATTTGCCTGCACAGTAGAAAAGGCCATCCACTGTGGCTCAGCGCCTGACGGGCCAGACACAACACAAACTGAGAATAAGGAATAATAGTGAAATAGTATTAGCATCAAACATGCTTTTTACTGCTGCTGCAGATGGGTCTGGGACATCCCAGATTATCCACAATCACGTCAAGAATGTAGCCTGTGAAATCAGACTAAAGTATGGTGATAGCAGCTTTTTTTAGATACGAAGCCAAAGCAGCTGTATTTGGGGCAACCATATTTGTGCTTTCAATTTCTTCACCCAGATGTTCGACATAAGAAACCAAAGCTGCTGAAACTCTGCTGGAGTCGTATTCAATCCCAGCTGAGATATCATGAAGCCACTGGGCCTCCCCTGTGACAGCATCGTAGTGACAGCTGGGAAACGGTTAATGACAAATTATTATTTTTAACACACTGAGGCTGCAATTGCCCCTGCATCAGGAGTGAGAAGGGCGAGCTCCTGGCCTGCGCGCGAGGCCATGCAACCACCGAGGAAGGCTGGTGTGACTCCACCTGGAGCAGGAAAGTGGTAAGTGTTTTTTTTTTTCCCCAAGATATTATCTCCTTGAAAGATGTTACCCACAGCTGGCAAGCATTTGGCCACGACTGCTGCGCACATGCTGCACGGAACAGCAGAGTCATGCTGCAGAGCAGGGATGGAGAGCATCTGTGGAAGCAGCGCTGGCAGGCTGAGCACGGCGCTGGGCCAAAAAGAACGGTTATTTCCGCATGAACGCCATGGAAAAGTTAAGGACGATGGCACATATCTGTAACTAGAGTTAAAGCACGTCATGGTTTGCTGCAATTATTGCATAAATAAACGTTAGAAACTCGGGAGTTAAGTTTAAATGTAAGGAAAATAGAAAAGTGTGTCACAGGCAGATTATTAAGGACTGTGGTCCTCAATAAGTTCCCCGTACTGGGGTACACAGCTTTGCTTAGGTCATGGTGATGCTTATTCCTACAGGCTGAACTGAGAGAGTTTCAAAGAAGCCATAGCTACTTTTGTGTCTGTTTTCACATTTTGCTAATTTACTCCCTGGTGGCAGGCGGGCAGAGATACGACTGCTGTGAACGCAGCGAAGAGCAAACCCATGTGTTCGGTTTTCATTCCTGGTCTTGTTTTTTTTGGCTTTCCACTACTAGCCTGGGGGATGCTTACAACGGCTCAGAAATAATTTTTACCCTGAAATGATTCACTTCAAAATTAACATAGTTGTAACTAACGTTGAAAGGATTAAAATATAAGCACTGTGCAAGGAATGTAAAGCCAGCGCACACCTATAATAATAAGATGGGATACGTTATGTTTTTAAATTAACTTTTTTTTTATTAAATTTACCTTTTTTTTTTTTTAATGTAGCTTCTAGAGTATTCTCTAGCTGTTTCACTCTGCCACGGAGGAATAGAGAGAAGCTAGAGCAAACAAACCAGCTATTGTACTAAACACACAAACATACATTTCCCTGTTGAGTTTTTCCTGTTGCATCGCTTTGGTCCACCGGGTACTTTTCTGAATTGTGCTGAAAGTTCATCTTTACAGAGAAAATATGGCAATCAAATATCCTCTTTCAAAATGGTTGCCACTGCTCCAGGTGCTGAGAGGGGCTGGGATCAGCCCTTGATGAGTCCCCAGCTGCTCCCCATGAGCACGATGGCTCCTGACAGCAGATGTGGTTTATTACTTATCAGCTTTTGCTGCATGCAGATCACTCTAGGGGTAAGGAGTGATGCTAAATAATATTACTAATGTTAGAAACAAAGGAAAAAACCCAACTGAATCAGATACAAGGTACTGGTGAGGTTTGACCATGCAGGACAGCTGAAGGGTCAGCACCATTGAGCACTGTTATCAAGTTTCTTCAGGTGCCCAACCACGTTAGCACAGGAGGTTTATTGAGGGATTAACAGACAGAATTGTGAATTCTCAGGGACTGCAGCTGTGTCTCCAGGAAGTAAGTGATCACCTGGGAGAGGATATCCTCCTCCTTCCTGCAGAATCACCTTATCCTTGGCCGTGGAGCGGAGAAGCACTTTTACAAGGGACCGGATGGGACATGTGGAGGAGAGACTGGTGATGGAGCAGGTATGAGCTGCTGGGAAGGGGAGGTGAGATGTGGTGTATGTCTGTTGAGGTGCAGCCTGGGGCTGAACTGTGTGTGAATTTGGTTTGGAGTCAGAAGAAAGGGGGACCCTGGGGGCTGGTCCTGCTCTTTCTGCACATTGGGGCATTCGCAACTCTCTTCTGTGAGAAGGTAGAAGCTGCAGAGTAAGGGAAAAATCAGCCTTAAAGCGTACAGCAGGGATGATCATCTATGTGCATGCAGGTGAGGTTTGCCTGGCCAGTTTCTGTAGGGTGATACTGACTGCGTAACCTATGTGCTATGCTGCTTGGGTGAGTGGGACGGGGGGTCTAGAGCAGATACTCCTGAACTGCAGATTGCTGGTGATGTGTGAGGCTGCAGGGTGAGAAAACACTGGAATTTGTGGGGTTTTTTTAATCATGAATGTATGAGGATGAAGCAGTATGCAGTTTCTGTGAATAACTCTGAGGGCTGACTGTGGTTGTCCTCCCCTTCCCTCCAGTGCTTGTTGTCTACCTTGCTCCAAGAGCCTTGTTGGTGCTTCTCCCTTGCCTTCCACACCCCGTTTCCCTCCTTGTCTCTGTAATTACACAAGCCACTGCAACCCCCGGGTTTGTGTTCCCAGGCACGGGGACCTCTGAGCAGGCTGAGTGCCGCTCCACTGTGTTGTAGGAGACGGTAACTCGCCCCACCAAAGGGCAATGCGTGTCTGCTGGGGCACCAGTGTAACTGGGACGCTTAATGTTTCATACCTGCTGGGCTAGAAGCCGGACCTCAAAGATTTGCCATCTGATCTAAGTTTATAAGGAGGGTTTAGGGTGGGAAGGGGATGTATGTTGGTCTGATGACCATGTCTTGCTATGGCCCTGCCTACTCCAGCTATCTCACATCTCCATGAACCACTGCAGATCCACCAGTGATACGCTTTGGCTGCGGTTTTCCCAGGGTCAGCGGGCAGGGTGGGTCTTTCTCTGCACAGAGAATGCGACAGACACCTTCCAGAAACCTTCCATCTTCTACTGTTCTCGTTTTGTTTTCTCTTCCTCCCTCCTTCTTCTCCTGACTCTTTCTTTGAGTGGTCAGCTGTAGCCTGCGGTGCTTAAGCAGCTTTTCAAGCAGGTTGTCCAGGCCAGCCGTGCCCTCTGGATGGTTCCTCCACGCAGGCAGCTCGTGGCAATTTGGTATTGCAGTCGCAGCCCATCTCTAACTCTGAATTCAAGGAAGCAAATTTTGCCCAATAAAGGGAATCGATAAGCTTCCCTGTGCATGTTCTCACCGCTGTTAACAAAACCATCACGTAAGCAGTTCTTCAAATCTCTTCTCAGCTATCGCTCCTAAAATATCAGCTGCACAGCGTTCGATGAAATTTGCACAAAGAGGCCCTTTGTGCTATAACTAGCTGGCCCCTTTCGCCTTTCCAGGCTGGCTAGAGATCCTGCACAGGACTTTGCTTTGCCCAGAGCTCTGGGGAGGTTCAGGGCGGGGGGAGCAATTGGAGAGCAGTGCATGCGGCTTAGAATAGAACAGAGCCGTTTAGGTTGGAAAAGACCCTTAAGATCATTGAGTCCAACTGTAAACCTAACACTGCCAAGTCCACCACTAAGCACCACACCTTCCCAAAAGTAGATTTTCTGTAGATGAATTATTTTTATAATTTTTTGATTGAAAAAAAAATATCTTAACATAAGAATAATTCCAGAAGAGAAAGCAAAGGCTAGTTTACATTGGACGCTGCAGTAAAAAGCCTGATGGAGGATGTCGCCAAAAAATCAAAAGAGGGGAAACACTTCTAAAAAGCCAATAGTTTCTCATAAAATTTTTCATGTTCTGCTAAAAGCCATTTTTCAACCAAATGGTTCTTTGCCTTGTCCTAGGCTTGAAAAATGTTAAGCATCATCTCCCAAGGCCATGCTAGGGAGGCTGGGAGGGAAGGGCAGTGACTGCGTTTCACTGAAGGGGCCCCCAGTCACGGTGGCTGTGCCTGGGATGACTTTCTGGGTATTTCATGCTCTCAGTCCTTGTCTTTAAGTTCAGTTTTGCCTCTGAATTTTTTGGTGCTATTCCTACTGTTATCTCAGTGGTGTTCTTATGAGGTGGGTAGTTATGCTGGAAGGATCTGGGACTCAGTGGTGTCGGCATCTCATCCAGATGGGCATCCCATGTTGGCTTCGCCTACACCAGGTTATGACTGTGAGTCAGCGAGGGGGCATCGCACAGCTCAAGGTCTGGTTTTGGCTCACAGAGCTGGGAAGAGGGCAACCCTTGTAGATGCTGTGACTGGAGAGAAATGAGGGTGGGCACCGCTCATCCATGAATCTCACAGCAAGTCTGCTTCCAGAGAGGTGTGTGTTTGTTGGTACAACCCCAAAGCAAGGTGCATCCGTGCTACCACAGAGCATCAGTTGAGCATTGGTTTATCAGTAGAGCTGTGTCCGTGCTAGGGTGTTGTAACGTGCTAAATGCAGTCTTAAAGCCCTTCTGCAGCTTCTCCAGCACGTCATCTTATTGAGCACTGAGGCTGGGGGACTGGCTGGGCTTTGGGAGCAGAGTGAGCACCCTGGGACTGAGCACCCACTGGCTGTAGCAGCACCCGTGTGCGGGTGTGCTCCGTGCTGCATCCCGCTGCCCCATCCCCGAGTGCTGGGCCTGGCTCTGTTTTCGCAGAAACCTGGATCCATGCTCCCGCAGGTCAGGTCTGGCTGACGGTGCTGCGTTTGCTTCTCCACTTACTGGCCCTCGTTACTGCTGCTGCCCTTCAGAGGGGGCTGAACTGTCTTGCCAGGCCTCTGAGAAATGGACTTTTGTGCAATGCCAGCTTGTTTACACCTCTCACCTGAGCAAGCGTCGTGTCGTTTTTAGTCTGGCTGTCTAGAGAGATCTGCAGTGAAGTAGGGAATTGGTCCATTACAGAAACTGTCGTTGAAAATGAAGTTATTTTTCTAATGGGCCAAACATATACATCAAAATGTTACAGAAAAGGCTCAACAACTGCAGTTTAAAATGACTTGGCAGGCTCTATTAGCACATTTGCTTGCCACCTGATTTATTGCCAATGTGGATTTTATTGCTGGAATGAAAGACCTGTAGCCAAAGGTCTGCTATTCATCCCCGCCGGCTCCCGTCCTGCCTGCTGCCGTATACCCCAGCTGGGGGTGGGAGAGGGGAAGGACCAGCCTTCAAGGAAATATTGGGTTTGCAACCTCCATGCTCATTTCACCTTGGCCTCTTTGAGATGCCCTCTGTGAATTGCTTCAGTGGTGGTGCTTTTTGTATGGTAGACAATGGACGCTGTGTAAAGGAAGGCTGATGTGACCAATGGACTCTTTGTACACTCGTGCACGTATCACATATATGTAAAATACTTTGTTGAGGACTTTGTTCACAAATTGCATGTTTGAGTTTGCAGAGTATTTTCACCTGAGAATTTCACTGTGATTGCAGGGATTTCTCTTTTGTTCCTCAGCACACTAAACCTTTGTGACTTGGGTTTGGAGGTCAGGCTGTCCCTCTGCCACCAGCAGCCCATCAGGGTGCTGCTTATGCTCTCCCTCACTACTCTTGTCTTCCCATCCTGTCCCTCCTAAAGAGCCTGTGTCCATCCACGGCAGCACCTCAGCGGTGTGAGCTACCCCACCACATCTCTCTGGTCTCAGTCAGATCGTAGCTCTGTGGCTGCAGGCAGGCTGCAAATTCCTCCTGACTGGGTTAGACTGGGAAGGAAGAAGCAAGGTTCCTTTTGCAAAATACGAGGTCTAATAATCAAACTTACTATTAACATCTAACTGTAATTTAGCTTAGATCTCGCCTGTCACTCAGATGTCAATTCAGGACACTTCATGGTTGGCTCTTCTGGGAGAAGAGCCCTTCTCTGCCACAGAACCAGCTCTTCCCCTTGGTTCTTCCCGATCACTGGTGGCTCCTGGCCTCCTGTGGGTCTTTGTTCTCCTGTTGTGCTCAGTGACTTTTTCATACACCAGCTTTGCGCTAGCAAAATGAAGTAGGGACACTTTTCCAGGTCTCTCAAGCAGGAACTACTTACTGTTGAAGTCTTCCATTTCTAATGGCTTTTCCCTCTGGACAGCCACACTGCTCCTGACGCCTGGGCTTTCGTGCAAGTATGGTCCAAGAAAACCTGGGTCAGTGCTCATTGCTTCTGTTATATATTCAATAGTCCCTTTCTCGCTGGCATAGACTTCTTCCTTTCAGCTAGCTAATGGCTCGCGTGCCGTCAGAAGTAACGATTAGACAAATGCAACCTGAGCACTATAGTTACCGACTTATTCCTGGCATTTTTCAATGACTGTGTGACACGTTGATACAAAAAGCAGAGAAAGAAAGAAGCTTTCCCTGCTTCTTTCAGACAGGGTAAGACATAGTTGGCACACTTAATTTCAGGGAATTCTGTCACTGATCTTTTAGTGGGACTCCTGAGTTTCATAAAAGATGTTGTATAGAGTGGTGGGAATGTATGGAGGGGAGGGTCTCTGGATATGGTGGGAGTAGTGGTCTATGTTGTGATTGTTTGGGATTGCTGTACCAGATGACCCTGTGGTGGCTCCTTCCAAACTTGTCAATCTCTGTATCCATTGGCTTAGTCTTTATATTTGTGGCTGTCCACTTTTACTTATTTAGAGCTAAATGCAGTCACAAGCAGGGTCTTGTCATGGAAAAGCTTAAGTAATTTTAACTATGATTTGGCAGTGATCGCTGTCAAACAAACATGAAGGTTAGAGAACATTGTCTTCTAGACATTACCAACTTGGACTAAGCCAAAGATATCTATGAACCACCTACATGTTTCAAACAAGTGCTTCCTTTATATTCATCAATCAATTAGCTTTACAAACTGCTGTGATGATGCTGACATGTTTGATGGGCTGAGCAAAATGAGATGCTTTGAGGTGTCATTTTATCAAAGACCTCAAACTTTGACGGGCATGTGAAAACAGAGAAACAATTTTTTTTCCCACCAAACCTCTTCAAGCTGAGCTTTGGCATAAAGACTCCATTC
The DNA here is from genome assembly GCA_013401315.1 of Balaeniceps rex. NCBI lineage: Eukaryota > Metazoa > Chordata > Aves > Pelecaniformes > Balaenicipitidae > Balaeniceps > Balaeniceps rex. Next base: position 242,302 of record VYZW01006717.1, read on the forward strand.
ATGTTTGAGCGCGGGGTGATGGCTTCAGCTGCCATCAGGTACCGTCTGCCGGTGTCTATTGTTTTTCCCACCAAGTAAATCTGAGGAACGTTCTAGAGAATAAAGGATAAGAGCAAGTCTGAATTAAGGGCATAAGTACCAAGGCACTCCTTTAGAAAAGCAAGGCTGGAAAGCTAGATCAATCCCCAAGCAGGCTCAACCTCAAGTTTGAATCCGTAAGAGAAGCAGCAGGATGCATACCAAATTGCAGGGCTGTGTGGTGTCCTGCAGTGGTGGCACTGCTTGATTCCATTTTAACAGAGCTGAACAAAATGGGAAGTTCCTCTCTTAAGAAAGTCTCAATAGCTGTATTTTGGGGAGACCGAGTGATTCGAAGCCATTTTGTTTGATCAGAACTTCCTCTTGCCGCTTCCCTTCTCTAATATGCTTAGAATCAATTTCTTACAGAGCCAAGAGTGTGTGGATACAGAAGTCAGCCCAGACGTTGTCTACAGTGTTTGACCTAGATTTTTCAAGGGACTTAGCTATACACGTGCATGTACAAAATCTAAATTCAGCCGAGTGTCTAGCTTGAATGAATGGTTGTGCTGGTAAATCAAAAAACCACTAATGCAAACGGACAAAGACTTTTTTTCCACACAATCCCTGACCAGTACGCGGCAGTGCAGAGAATATACTTGCAAACTGAACGTGCAGTTAAACATGCATCATTCACAACTAAACTTCTTTGGAAAATATTCGTCCTGCACACTAATCAGTCAGAGATCAAAATCTGACTTGATCTAAGAAAATACGCTCACTCAGCCAAAAATAGGAAAATGGTTATAGACATACATATGCATGTATTTCTGTTTTGCATGTACCGTTAACTCTAAATGCACATATTTCAGAACAGCATCTAGATCTTGGTGTTTTAATTAGGCTGGTGGCCTTACGGAACACTTCCAGTTGCAATAAAGTGCTAAGCAGGGAAAAAGAAAGAAATATCTGGAGAAGAAAATGTACTTCCCCTCCCGGCAGGAGTCTGCAGGCAAAAGTTTATGCCCCCACAGGAATCATCTGCTTAAAGAAAGATCCCTGGTGTGCGAACTTTACAAGAGCTGACGTGAATGTGTACCTGAATTAGGGAGATGTCAGTCTGGCTTTCAAGCGCTGTCACAGCTGCTAAGTTCTGGGCTGGACAGACTGCGGCTTTGTTCCAGATGAGCGAACTCGCCTGCAGATCCTGGTGTGTTAACCATCAGGGGCTCTGCCTGGAGAACCCAAAGATGTCACTGAGAAACGGGGTGGTGAGCTAACTAATCTGACAGAGAACAAGGAGCACATCTTCGTGGCAGGCACTTATTCAAATGGCTCCAAAACATTTAGAGGCTTTTGTTGGCAAAAGCTGTGTCACTGCTGCCACGTTAGCCCTGGCCCTTACGAACAAAGGCAAAGCTCTGTGGGTATGAACGTTGCATCCTGCACTGTTGTCAACCTGCATCGTTGGCTTTACCATACCCTGGACCTTCCCAAAGCTTTGGAGAGCCATTACCTTACTGTCAGAGGAGTTCTGCCTCCAGTGGTTGAGCCAACCTCAATTATTCCACAGTCATTGGAGCAGCGAAATTCTGTGTTTTGGTGGGAGCTTTCCCTGACACTATTCTGCTCAGGCTCAGGATGCTGAGACCACTTGAGCTCCTTGGCTGCTTGTGGTGCGTATCAGCCCCACTGGATGCTGCCTCTTCTCATCCCCACTGACTCCTGGTCATCATGGACTAACACATGTATAGACTCTAGGACAACATGTGCTACTTGGCCAGCTTCTAAGTGGTGGTTGGGAACTGGGTCTAGGAGACCGCTCTTGGTGTGTCCCCTTTCCTTAGGAACAAGGAGGCAAATGTAGACTGAGTTTGGGCACGCGGGGATCGGGTGCGTGACCCTCTGCTTTTGAGAGTGTGGTGCTTAGAGGAACCACTCCACTCGTTTTCCTGCCACCCTCCGCTTGCCTTCCACAACTGGCTGCTGACATGGGCACCTGCATTCTCTGCTCAGACCTAAAATGTTCATTAGAGACATAATAATGTACATTCTTGTAGATATGAAATGGTAGGAACAGGGAAAATTAAATTCATTAGAAGAACAAATTGGGGCTGTTAGTACTTCCCTTGACCTGAGAGGCCTCAGGCGCGAGTCTGGTGTTCTTATTATGTCACACCTTATACACATAAGGGATAAAATAGCAGTTCCTGCCCCAGTGAGCAAGAAGACTTTAGGGAGACAGATGAGTAGAAACATGAGTTAGAACTTCTGACAGCAAAGTGCTGCAGTAGAAGGTTATTTTAGAACTTGCTGCCTCAAGGGAGTTTGGACTTTCTTGCCTTGCAGTCAGCTAAAGGTGTTGATGCCAATTTAGTAAGAATTAAACGTATTCTCTCAAATTCAGGCATTTCTCTTAAGTTGCTGTAAGTAAGATCTATTTTTTTTTCCCCTTCAAATTTATCTGGGTGTATGGCTTTTGATACAGCATAAAAAGCAGAAGGTTCAAATCAGACTTACATGCATAGCTGTCACTCAGCTCTCTCCTTGGCAAAATCTGTATTAACATATACTGAAGTGTCTCAGCTAGTGATCAAAATTTTTCTTGCATTGCCATGGCAATGCAAAGGAAATTGAATTCCAATATGACAAAATACCTCATCTCTTTACACAGTCGTTATCATTGACGTTGTACAAACATACAACACGGACAACAATTAGGTGTCTAGCAACGCCAGAATGGGGCAGGTCGGGGTACCTGGCTCTCCTGAAGAGCGTTGGAGATTATTCCCCTCCCACATCATATGATGGGTTTGCTTTGGTTTTTGTTAGTTGGTGATTTTTAGAATCCTCAGCTCTTGGACATGTTTTTTTTTTTTTGCTTTTTGTTTCCTCCCCGCCCTTGCATCTTAGATTTTACTTAGCAATAATGTGTTTGTGGCTGCGGTGGTTGTACAGAAAACACAGCCAGGGTACGTGCTGAAGGAGAGCGTCCATCTCTTGTCCCGTGTCCCCCTGCTCCCACTCAGCAACGTGTACCCTCTTTCCTTTACATTATCCCAAGGAACTCTTTCATGTCTCTTCACCTGGCCCAGTCAATAATCATTGCTTTTCCAGAATCACCTAATTCCCACTGGGCTCCTTGTTTACCCATGGGCTGGGCAGGAGGTGGTGTGTGGTGCTTGGTGGCCAAACAACATGCTTTGGCTGACTTGAAAGCTAACGAACAGTTCAGGCTGTGCTCTTTGCAGGTCTCACTTTAAAATTCATAATAAAAAAGATTAAAATAGAAAACCAATTTAAGAACAAGATAAATACCATGGTTTTTCAGAAGCCCTAAAAAGCTAGCTTTTTCAGTGTTTGTTTTTGGCAAGCCTACGACTGCCAAGCTCTAATGCTTTTGCAAGTACTGACAATCGCTTGCAAAGCTTGAACCCAGCATTTATATGCCCCCTTGCAGAGGTGGATGGCCTCCAAATACAGGCACTGTTCAACCCCTTAACTCTTCAAAACAGGGGCCAAGGTGTTGGGACCAAAACAGAGAGATGAGTTGCCTTGTGTCTTCCTCTTGTGGATGAACTCCAGTCAAAGGGGACTGCATGTTCTCAGCTACGCTGGACTCGATGATCTGCTATTTTTCACTGATGTTTAAGACTTTTTTTTTTCTTCTTCTTCTTTGTGCCTTAAAGCACTTGTAAAAACATGTTCTGATGCCCACACTTGTTCACAAACACAAGGCAATGTCCCAAGTCAGGAGAAGTTCTTATGGGAGAATTGACTAGAGATGCAAGGAAGTGAAGATATTTTCCATTGTAGGGTTCCCTGTCAACTTGACATTTCTACGTACAATCAAGGAGTTTGTATCAGCTTTCCTTCCAGAGTTTGTGTGTGCATAACTTTTCTATGATACTCTCAAAAATGAAATTTAACGTCTGTATTATTTCATCTTATTTGGAAGAAAAACAAACTGAAATGCAGACAAACAGAAAGAACCTGTCCAATTCTAGCTTGTAACCAAATTTGCTTTCAGACTAAATGACAGCGATGAGAAGAAATAGTATGTAAAAAAAGAAAGTGCACAGATTAAGTCTGAATTCTAGGCTTATGTTTTCCCAGTAATGGAGACTTGTGGTGCTTTCAACCCTGTCTCCACTGAAATCCAGCAAGACTACTGCACAACCTCTCATCTCCCTTTAGCCTGCATGTTGTCACTGCTTTTCAAACCCATCACTCCTAAGAACGTCTCTCTGGGAAGGGCACACAGCACTAATAACGGGAGCTGCACGTGAAGGAAATCCATTGTTGGGGAGATGCTCTGGAATATGCTGCGGAGGATGGTATTGCAGAAATGTCACAATACATCCTCCTGATAACGCATTCCCTGTGAGCTGTGCGAAGACGGAGCGGAGAAAGAGAGGCATTTGTATGGCAGCAGACGCCCCAGAATCATGACATGAATTTGCGAGTAGCTTTGTATGTCAACGTGAAAAAGTTGCCTTCCCCAATCCTTTTTACCCTCCCAGCCCCTCTTAGTGCACAGACCAGAGTCTTGAACAGATGCAGCAGAAACCATCCATGGCAGAACTGCCACACTTGAGTTACGAGCAGTGATTGTGCCAGGCTGTCCCCATGCCTCAGGGCTCCACCACAGAACCGCACCCCGGTGCTTGGATATCTGCCCCCTAAAACAGGGCACAAGCAACTTGTCCCAGCTCTCGGGTTGCTTGAAAGTGGCTTATCTCTCCCTGGTGCACAGCTGACCAAGGAGTTTCCTCAGCTCCAGCTCAGGCAGACCCTGAATGAAACTGGTTGGACGTACAATATCTGCCACCCTTGTCCTCGTGTCCTTCCTCTGGTCGCGGCCATGGTTGGAGCCAGGGTACCAGATGAACCTTTGGCCACTCTTACCAGTACAACTGTTCTTATCTCCTTGCAAAGCTTACCCAGTGCTTGGCTGTTGCTGCCTGCCAAAATGGGCTGGTTGGGATTCCAGAGGCAAAGCATCGCTCTGACTCACCCTGCCGTGAAGCTGGATTAACTGCCAACACCGCTGTCACTCAGTGAAACTCGGTCCTCCATCACCTGGGTGTCATGCTATACTCATTAGCTAATTGCTTCCTAGGGCTCCTACCCTACTCCTGGCTGGACTGTTTTATCTTCTCACAACATGCTGAGGAAACAGGATCAGAAGAGTTAAATGGATTGTCTGAGGTCCCGCTGCAAGTTCAGTCTACAGGTACCTCCCTCCAGTTGTCTGACCTCCAGCTGCCTCACCTCCCTGCTGCTTTGTGTTCACATCCCTCTTGCAAGTACCATTAAACACTCTTTTCAAGTAAGTACATCCAGATAAGAGTTAAAATTTACCACGTTTATCATAGAGTGAAGCATATAGATAACACTGATCTATAGTGGAACAGAGTAGGGTTCCTCTGAGGGGACAGAAAAATAAATGAGGAGTCCTCGTCCATCAACCTTACTTGTGGCAGCAGGTCCTACTTACAGCAATAAGGACTGCTGATACACGTGAGGACAGGCAGCTCTAGAGGTGATAGCTACAGACTAATTAATCTGCTGTACGGAAATCCTGAGGCCAAAGGCTTTCTTCTCAGTTCCTGCAAAGACACTGGATGTCTCGCTGCAGAAGACATTGAGTTAAAGTCTGATATTCTAGCGTGTCTTATCGCTGCAATTAAAAACACAAGTAAGCAGGTAAAGAACAAAGATGCGTTTTGTTGCCAAAAAAAATCAGAATTATTGGTTAAATATTTACTTGCCTTAAGATTTAAGCAGCTTCTCCCAATGCAAGCCATGATGCCTTGTTATTTTACGCTCAACGGAACTGCATGGAAGCTATGAATTGATCAGACTTCCATTGTGCTTTGCTTAGGTATTAGTTGTGGGCGAACGAAGCCCTTTGTGTTCCTACAGTCCGTCTGCCTGGTTAATGAAGGAACAGCTTAGCCAAGGTATGTGAAGCTGAACCACATCATCCCCCAATCTGGTTCTCGGCCTCTCCCCAGATCACAGAGGGTGATACCTCCCACCCACTCCATCCCTGGTCCATTGCAAAGCAGCCACCTCGCCCGTGTCTCCAGTCATCTCCAACTCTTCTGCTTCGAGCAACACCTGCTGCTCCGTGTGGCTTTTTCTCAGCACATGGTAGATCTCAAAGCACTTCTTTCTTCCCTGTAACCACTGTATGCTGGTTGCGTTACCGAGGTTGGCAACGCTGTTAGTTGAGCATCAGAACGATAACGATACTTTGATAGCCGCATTTTTTAAGTGGAAATACGTTCTATAGCATGGAATTCCCAAGGCTCCTCTGACCAAAGGAAACGATATGAATACAACCTCATTAAAGACTAATGCGTGTTTCCAGGCGTCGACAAACATCCAGGCAGCTCCTAGTGGGCCACGGGGGAGAAGCGTATGGAGCACTATAAAAGCTTTATGAATGACAAACTTGCCAAATTGCTGTTTAAACAAGGAAGCAAATGGGAAGACCATCTGCATCGGATTGAAACTGCTCATAATCCTGTCACTTGTGCCAGTGTGGCATGTTTAAGCTCTTGTGTTGGCACATGCCCAAGAGACACAAAAATTTGGAGCTTTTATAGCAATGTCCTCCCCGCCTGCCCCGCCCCCGTCATAGGTTCTGAGGCCCCTTTTACCATTTCTCTTGGGTTTCTGATGAAGCCAGTAGCTTTCCCTCTTCTTGCAGCCCAGGGTGAGCCCTCCCCTGTGCCCTGAGCTCTGCATGCTGGGCAGCCACTTTGGAACCCCACTACTCGCTCTCTCCCATCTACTCGTGGTCCTTCTCTGTCTCATCCCCAGCATCAAACCTCTCACAGCCTCACATGTTCATCCTCAGCAAACCTCCCCCGGGCCAGCAGTGCTGTTGTCCTCGCTTTACAGATGGGCCAGCAAAGGGCTGAGTCATTAAAATGTCTGGTGTGAAGTTACAAGATGAGCCAGCAAAGGGCTGATCCCAGCTCTGCCTCTTGTTGGACCGGAGCGATGCTCTGTCCCTTATCCCTCAGTCCTGGGACTGCGCACCAGCCCCGGGCTCCTTTCCGCTCATGGTAATTAGTGCAAACTTGAAAGAAAGTCGAGGGAAAGCCAAACCACCAGCCCACCACTCCTCGTGTGCATCTTTATCTTGTCTCTTCACAAGGAGCTTTGAAATAAAAATAAAACAAGTAACCGATAATTAGCTCTAAAGACACACAAGCAATTGTGCTTTATCGTGTTCAAGCTCTTTGATAATAGGCCAGGCCTTGTGCCATGAATTGCTGATTAATTCTTTCTTAGCAAAATGTTTGCTTAATTAAAGGGTGTACTGATTTATAAACACATCCCTAAATATTATTCACTTTGCATCTGCCGAAAAGAACACAGACTGTTCCTACGCTTTAACGTTTCTTTTCAAATTATTCCATTATACTCAGCTACGCTCTTTTCAACACTGATTGTGACAGATTCAGAAATTATTAAATCATAAATACAAAAAGAAAAAGCTAGTGATACACACATAATGGGAAATGTTCTCACAGCCCCCCAAATATTTCAAATAATGACAAAACCAGAAAGAGACAGGGAGGCAGAAATGAAGCTCCTGCCCGGCTCTGTTCTTACCCATGCTGGAGTGAATCATGACCCAGTCCCCAGAGCTCAGCCTGATGTAAAAGCGGAGGAAGGATCTCCCTCACTTCTCCTGCAAGATCGCTGCCACTTAAATCAGGTCCTACCTGACTGTCTGCTGCCTTCACGGTGCTCGCATGGCGTGGGCTCATCAGCGCGTTCAGTCGCTGGCCTGTTTACAGCCCAGGACCTGCTTTTTAACCAGTTTCTTCTCAGTAGCTGCTGTTAAGGCTGTTTTTCTCCTGCAGTTGCACCCTCCTAGTAGGTGCCATCTCTGCTGTGATACAGAGGAAGGGCAAAGCAGGGAGAATGCAAGGTTGGTGTCCCATGGGAGCCAGCACAGACCTGTCCCCAGAGGCCCGGTGGCTTTAACCGAGGGCCGATGACAGGAGGCGCCTGGTCAAGAGGCTGTAGCCCAACTTAGTGTGTGGGGTGCCTGAAAGACCGCACCTGGAGGAGGGGGAGTAGATAGATGGGACCCCGTAAGGGATCCAGGGCCAGGCAGTTGGCTCAGAGGAGGTGTGGGAATTCGGTGGGATGTGGAAGAAGAGGGTCTGGAGTGAGAGGGGAGCTGCAGTAGGCAGGTTTGATCCAGAGGGTCTTTGGTCACAGCAGGATTTCGGGGAGCTTGGCTGTGCAGGGCAGCCCAGGCCAACACAGCAAAGGAGGGTGGAAAGCTGATTCAGACCAGGATCACCAGTGGGTTCAGCTCCAAGGTGCAGCTTTTTGCTGCTTCAAGGGATGCTCAGCCGAACACGCAGGTGGTAGGAGCAGCTTGCTTTTCCTGAAGCACATGCATGAGTGACTCCCCAGGAGGACTTCGTCCCGCTAGGACGCATTGCTGCGATAAGCTGCAGCATCGCCACGTTATGGCATAGCATTGCTTGCCCTGTTCTGGAGGGCTTCCCTGAGCAGGGGCCACCAGCAGAGACAGGACAGTGGGCTCAGTGTGACCCAGCCCAGCCATTCCCATGGAGAGCAGCACCTTTCACCCCCGGCCACTATGCCACCATCCTTAAGAGGGGCTGACACCCCTGTGGGAGCTGTGCTTTGGGACGTGCAGCAATGCCAGGGGTCTCCGCAGGGGCTCCTGATGCCATCCCTCCCTCCCACTCCACAGGGTCACCCAGCTCTGCCCTGGTCACAGCCCCTCAGCTCCAGGGGTGGGCCACCACCACGCATGCCTCCATCCTCTCCGTTTGCATGTGCCAGCCAAATGTGAAGAGTTTCTCTTTACTCAGGGAAAGTTAGTGATTTACTTTCCACCCTGTTTACCTTACATTTTGTGCTGTATTACTGCCTGCTGCATAAATCCACTCTGGAGTACCTGAGGAGCATTTGATGAAACGCTGCCCTCTGAAACGCATAGGTTATAGCTGTCAGCAGCTGTAAGTCTGTCAGCGTTCAAGTGTAAACTCATTTTCAGCCAGCATTCTCTGAGCAGCCCAAATACCTCCTCCTTCTTTGTCTCTTCCCTCCTCCTCGTTCCTGATGTATCACGCGGCGAGTTGCTTGTTACAGGTCTTTGCTGTCAGAGTGGCGTGAAATAGTCAAAACCACACGTACGTTTATAGGAAAGTCATCTGGGCTGAGGTGGTGTTGCAAGCTGGGGACTCTAACGAAGTGGATGCGGAGAGTCAGCTGTGAACGCTCCCAAGCCATCCGATGAGCTGAAACAGAAAGCAGATGAAACCAGCAGTTTGTAATAGTTCTGGTGTGACACCAGGTGAAATGTGCCTTTTCTCCATGAGGCTTCCTAGTGAGACTTTGGGTTTCACCAGACACGAAATGAAAGGAGACACATGTGATCGGTGAGCACAAGTGATTTTGGAGGAAAGGAAAAATTCACACACGCCATGAGAAGCCGGGCTGCTGGGGTGCCTGTTCAGTAGCAGCACACGCATCCAGCGCAGGGGCCAGCACGCCATGGTAATCAAGTCTAAACTCTTCCTCTACTCAGAACTGGGTTTCCCCTCATGATCACTGCACTTCGCACCCTGTTTGTTTGCTCTAGGGCGTCTCTTTTCAATGGTTTTCCATCCCTGCCTGGGATTTTCATACCATGGAGAATCTCTTGCCTTTCCAGGTTAAGCTGCTCCAACAGTTAATTACCCTCGCTGTTAGAAATGTGTGCCCTATTTCTAGTCTGAGTATCGGTTGCCTACAGAGACATTACATATGCTGAGCACCGGATAGCACACGCTTCTCTGAATATATTTGCAACTTGATAATATTGCTCTGGCTACCTCTCACGCTTAGCCCCTGATCCCTGGCCGGGGTAGATCAGAATTGTTCTGCTCAAGTCAGGGCAGCCGTGCCAGCCGACATGTCTGGATTTGGTCCGTTATTAACTGCAAGATACAGTTGCTTATGAATAAAATACCCAGTGTTTTTCTTAAATAAGGGGAATAAAAGGTTAAGCTGCTGCAGATATTCATATTTAATCTGTTCCAATTACAACATGCATATTACTTTTCAAAAAAGATTGGAGACTGCTCCCACGCAGACTTAAATGCGTCCACGTGAAATACCCATGTTTTAGGCTAGGATTTTCAAAAGCACCTTAAGCCCACTTCTTATTGACTCCCATTGACTTCCCTGATTGCTTTTGAAAAATCCCATCCTTAATCATCATCATTATTATGCCATAAGAAATGGTCTCCCTCGTTATCACTGACATATCCGAGACACTGCCAGTACTCACAGCTGCCATGCCTAACCCATAAAATATAATAAAATAAACCAAAAGGCTGAGGTTACTCAATTGACAAGCGCTCGGCATGTCACTGGCAGCGATAGTCAAGCAATGTTAAAGTCTTTGCAAGGTCCTTAGGCTTCAGGCAGTACGTTGAACAGTGCATCTGTGCTTGGAGAACGCAGCCCAGGAGATCTCGGCTGGATGCCTGCCCTGTGTCCAGGCAGCCCCGTTTTCTCCGTGGTCTGTGCCCTGCCAGCGGAGAGGGCTGCCTGTCTGAAGGATGATTCAGGAGCCAAACACAGTGCGGGGACTTGCTTGCCATACAAACCAGTGGGAAAAGAGCCCCAGGTGGAGTTTAGGTTCCCTCTGGTGTTTGCAAGAATCAGGCTCAATCTGGTCAAACACCCGAAGCTGGTGATGTCTGTTCCCTCGCTCTGCTCACGTGCCGGCAGCAAGCCAGAGGGAAGCAGCGCTCCCAGAACTGCCCGTACATGCGGGCATGGTCTAACGAGACACCAGGATGGTCTTCAGAAGCGTTTGAGAGTCAGGAGGTGGCAGGTGTAGGGAGGCATTCACGAGGCTGCTTGTCGTTGGCATAATAAAATGTATTTTATGCTGTAGTCCCTTTTCCCCCGTCTGAGGTCTTTCCCGAGTGCACTGAACCTGAAACTTTTCCACCTCCAGCTCGACCCTCTCAGACTCTCCAGCACCCTCCAGGACAACCCCCTACCCCAATGCTAGATCTTTTGGACAAGATCCCAAGCGTGTCACTATCTCCACATGCTCCTGAGAAACCATACAGACACAGCTGTGCTTAGAGGGGCTTCTGCGCTGACTGGGGATTACGTTGCAAGGAACATACCCTGGCAGAAACTCACCAGGAAATCCCCAAAACATGGACTTTTGCCTTTTTCCTCACCAAAATCATTACAGAACCACCCTGTTCATTTGCACTCATGTCTAAGAGCAGAGCGTGTTGCTTGAAGGTACCGGTAGGGTAAGCAAACCAGGGCTGATCTTGCAGACTGCTGACTATTGCTCGTGCAAAGGCTCCGTTTAGCTTCTGTAGTACCAATCACGTGAGGAGAATCTGCAGAGCCTGTTGGGGCCAGAAAAACACGTACCAGCTTCTCAGTATCCTTGCTCCTTCACAGCAGGGTTTCAGGGTGCAACCAGGCTGTAAATATGAGTAGTTTTGCTTATTTTTGCTTTCAAATTCACCAAACCTTTAGCTATTGATTATAAGCAAAGGATCATTAGGAAGGGGTATGAAGACGTGGGTTTAGTGAGAAATGCAGAAATCCCAGTTCAACTGCTCAGAGGCCTCTATGGATTAATAGAATTAATTTATCTAGTGGGACATTAATTGAAGAATGTGCTGAGGTTAAGGACAAGGTCAGCTCTTCACAGTGTAATGTCTCCTACATAATTCACTTACCAAACCATCAAGACAATCTGTGCAGAGTAATAATGAAGGATGGACGTTCTGCTCCCAGGATCTCGGGGAACATAACCTTGTATTACAGCTAACTTCAAGTGAAAGTTGTAGGAAGGTACATGGCAGATGTTTTATTAGATAAGACATTTAGTACTGTCTCATACTTCTTTAAGATCTGCAGTTCCAGATCAGGTCTGGATAACGTACAGAGGGACACTTCTGACCCAGCCCAGCCTTTGGTCCCTCTGCTACGCTGTCTGACAGTACTGAGCTCGAGTTCACAGCCCTCCTGCCAGGGAGCTGGCAGTCTCACCCTTCAGCCCTATGAGGAGCCTATCAATAAAAAACAGCTCGGGAATTGTTACCGTGCGTTGTTATTCCACTAGACTGACTCCGAAAGGGTTGGTTGCTGGCTGCAGCAAACACCCCACAAAACACGCTGGGAAGAAGTGCTTGGCTCGGGTTGGTTTGCTGGTGGGGGGAGGATGGAGAGGACAGGCTGTGATTGCAGGGGCTGTGGCGTTGCCAGCATGACAGACAGCCTCTTCGGCTCCCCAAGCAGGGTGAGCAGGGGGAGATGGCACCACCACCCCCCCAACGCCTGGGATTTACCCTGCAGCCTCTCCAGCCCATCTCAGGTTTGCCCCTGCCAGGGCCAGGCTGGGGCAGGTGCCCGACCACACCGCAGAAGGGAAGTGAGAAATAAAAAGGGACGAGCAGATGAGCCAGGCTGGGGTGAGGCTTTTGCCTCTCTGTCTTTGTGCTTGCCAGGGATGAATGCGGTGCAGGTATGGCTGTCGATACTTACTGCTAAGCAGCTACCCCGGTTGTCTCTGGTGGGGTCAGTGACTCCAGATCCTGGAGCCCATCCTCTATTCACCCAAAACTGGCCCATCTCAAGCTTCGAGGAGCTGGCCTGCTCGTGGCTATTTGTTTATCCCTGCTGCTGCTAGAGGCTCTTTCTGCACACATATTCACTGATTGCAGTGAGCAGGATGGGAGATTAATAGTGACCATTAAAGCTGTACCAGACCCTTCTTTATACCAGCACGACACAGCAGGCAGAACCTGTATCTGATTTCATACATCATTTATAGCTTGTTGCTCTTCAGAAACATTTAAACCAGACACACAAGCTTTTAAACACTGGAATTATTTTCCTGTGAGATTAATCAAATATCAGAGCAGGGGCCCAATATTGCATATCCATCCTTGGAGAGACTTAAAAAATAAGACCTTCAAAAACCTGAGCTACCTGGTCTCCTTTCAGCTCAGTTTTGGGCCAGAGATCTCCAAATGCTCATTTTAACCTAAGTTTTTCCATAAGCCACAACAGCCAGACCCACAGCAGGGCAGAGAAGCAGCGTAGGTCAGAGACTGAATCAGGTGACTGTGCCCTGTGACTTGTTCATCTCATGCCCCACAGAGAGGGCTTAAAAACCTGCTATTGCTATGGTTATTGTCGTCTTCAGAGCTCCCATGGTGGATATCCAGGTAATGAATCCAACCAGCTGCTCCATTAATGAGCCCTAGGAAGATCAAAGATGATGGCACACGATGAAGTGTCTGTTTTACAGTTCTTAAAAGCTTAAGAAGAATGAAAACACATAGAAGGAAACCATATGAGGCCAATTTTACTGAAGATGGAAAACCAAACTCAAAGGTGAGATTTTGTGCCAGACTTAAATGCTTCTTTGCGACCATATTTCATCTTCCTTCTTTAGACACATTAAGGTAAAATCTAATTATAGCATTGCACAGCTCCCCCCAGACAGTGCTCTTTTGAAGCAGCATAGCCAATCTTTGGTTTAATTCACTTGTTTTTGTTTGATTTTCTTGTTTGTTTGCTATATCTGGCCTTATTACCTACGGACTATTTAGACCAGTGCTGACCTGTCTCAAGGTTTCTGAAAGTGACATCGTTAAGTCTTCGGATTGTCAGAGGATCCATCCCACTTATCAAAGAGGTGCAGGAGATGGTCTGGGAACAGTCATGGGTAGGGTTGGACAGCTCTCCAGAAGTACAGCTGCTTTTCTGCGAGGTGGGATTGGTGCACAGCTAGGCTTCAGGACACCCCAAAAACGTGACCCCAGCTGCTTTTACTGTGGTAGACATTGAAGTTACTGAAGAACACCTCTATTAGCATAGCCTGGCTGTTGGGCAGGTCGAACAGCCATAGGAAAAAAGAAGCTATACCTGCCTCGCTCGGGAGCTGCAGAGTGCTGAGCTTGTGCTAGCACCTTCTGCTCTGCCTTTCATGCTTTTCTACTTGTGCTGGGAAAACCTTAAAAAATAGTCTTCCAGGTGCTCTGTTCAGCCAAAAGTTGATTGAGCTTGCAAAACTGTTGTAGCAAGCCCCTCAGTCTGCTGTGTTCCTTCATCTCTGGCAGCCGTTTGAGATCTTTTAGGGAGCTTGCTTGTGTCTGTGTTGGCCTTAGTGCACTTACAGATGATAGAAAAGTCAGAGCAGCACTGCTGGCGTTCGCCTCTGACCTCTGTGTTTAATGTCTTGCCCCTGAGTACATCAAAGATTTGTTCTCAGCCACTACTTTAGATTTCACAGCACAGAGGATATTTGAGGACAATTTGTGCAACATTCTTTTTCTGTGCTACAACTCTGTGAACTTGGTAAACTATATCCACTGCCGTGGCAAGAATAACTTACGGCATTTCCCCTAGCTCTGCCATGGATGAGGTTCCTGCACTGGCTCCTGCACCACAGCCCTTGAGATCCCGACAGAGCCTGGTACTGCCCAGCCCTGCGCCTCTGGGTGCTCTCAGGTCCTACTTTTGTCAGACCCCTCCCTGCTGGGAGGTGGAACTTGCACTTCTCCAGCAACAATGTGCTCATCTAGTCAAAGCTTACCCTTTCTTAAAACATCGTGTATGCACCTGCTGCCCAGTTCCCCTGGGATGCCTGCCAGCAAACACAAGCACCATGCACCAACAGAGTTGCCCTTTCAGTTAGCAGCTTATGAAGCGCTTGGTTCATGTGAAATAAAAAGCATAGCATGGTTTTCTCTGTTTGTTTTGGTTTTTTTGAGATTTTTTTAAGTACTATGGAGTGTTGCTTGTCTTGACACCCGGTTCTTCAGGGTAGCCCAGGATCTGCTCCTGCCCTTCACAGTTTGTCTCCCGAACTCAGAGTCCTCTTGGCTCAGCTCGTCTTTTCCACCCTGGGGTGGTTCCGTGGCTGAAAAGTTATCCCTGCTCCAAAATTGCTCTTCTCTTTTTTTCCTGCCTAAAGCTTTGCTGCAGCTTAATGAGTCCACTCATACAACCCCACAGAAAACCCTGGCTGTGTTCAGTGGTGCTCCTGCCCGCGCATACTGGTGGGAGCTGGGTCTTGGGTAGCCAGCAGTGAACATAAGCTGATGCTTGGAAGCTGCTCAGCCTGGGGCCTGCAAGAGCCTCTCGCTCTCCTGCCCACCAGGAGAGGACAGGTCCCAGAAGACCCCTCCAGTAGTTTTTGAGAAATATGTTTTCCTCAGTGGTATTTTTCTTTCCCACAGAAACTACCATTCCTCAACTATTTTCTTCCTCTCCCAGACTCTCTTTTTCAAGTGATTTCTGCTTCCACTCATTGAAAACAAAGTTCCCTTTTAAAGATTTTTCTGCTTTCAGTGGAAAGTCAAAACTTTGTGCAAGGAGGAAAAAAAAATCCTCTCTGATCCACTCCGCTCAGAGAAAATAATGCAGGCCAGTATTGTTTCTGTCCTTTGCTGCTTTTCCATCCTTGCTGCATTGCTTTTCTGTTGTTTTCCTTTCTCTTTGCCAACTGACATCCTTCCCCAAAGCAACGTGGCCTTGTGCCCTTTCCAAGGGCTTCACTACAGCCCTTTCCTCGTTCTGCACGGCTGAAATGATCAGCACGTGACAGTTAATGGAGGTGGTGCCTCAGGCGAAGGGGAGGAAGCCTCTGAGCTGAGTCAGGTTTTCTGCAGGTTCAAGCTGCTGGCACAGCATTGCTCTGTTCCCAGTTGAAAGACCGTCACTGGGGCCATGAGATTTCCCAGCCACGTGCTGATCTTGGGCATAGGCAGGCATGGGTTTGAGATGCAGGCTAGATACACCAGCTGGTACCTTGGTGCCTGTCTCATGTACTGTATGGCCCTGGAAGTGGAAATCAAGGATGTGACAGAAGCTCTTCTGCCATCCAGTCAGTCTAGGAAAAGGGAAGGGACTATTGCAGTGACCTGCTGCCTTCTGGAGAGACACAGGAATCACCAGCTGCACAACAACTGATATCCTGTACTGATTTTGGATAGCCTGGCAAGACCACTTAAATAACAGCTGGCACTGTGTTGCAGATTGGACCTTCTTAAGAGGTCCAGCAAAGCAGCTATACAGAGTAGTCATATACAAACTGGGCACACATATCATTGACCCTTATCTAACCTGGCTTGGTAGTGACCAAGAGCACTACCTTCAGTCCTTCTGTGGCTTGCACAAAGTGAGTTGGAGTGACTCAGGACTCTGGCGTACAACCCCAAGGCATCGTTGAGGGCAACTAAATGCTTATCAGAACTGCTGAATCCACCAGGCAGCAAGGCATCAGCTCAGTGCTGAGCGTCCGTGTTCTCATTCTTCTGAAAGCCAAGTGCCCCTCACAACTTCTTGTGGCTTGGACCTATAGGCAGGGTGCTAGGAGCAACAGTCCTACAAGACTGGTCCATCTTCCTGGCCCTATGAGCTGCATACCAAGAGCTTTATATGGGTGAGAGCCACAAGATGCATGTCACCTTTCTCAGAGGGTCAAAGGGAAGGGGATGCCTGTGACTCCTTCACACCCACAGGTGACAACATCTCACAGGGACCTTGGTGCCCCACAGCGGAGCAGATTTGACCAGGTATTAGCAGGGAGCAGAGTGTGTCTCTCTGGAAACCCATTTTGGTCATACGAGCCACCTCTGCTGCTTCACGCTGGATTTTCCAGCAGCTGTAGCACTGGTGCAGACCTGGTGATTGTCAGACAACAGAACAGAAGTAGAACCCACATTGCTCATGAGCCATACGCAAGCAAGAAGCTGGGCCATGTCTTAGACAAGTGCTAGTTGCGTGGTCAGAAGTTTCATGGTCTTGCACAACCCCTGTCAGGATGCATGAGTTTCTCAGAAAAGCAAGCTGCTAGCCAACAAGGTTATAGTGATTAAAAAAAGAGGTCTGTGCCTCTTGATGCAAATAAGTGCACATTAGTCACCTTAATCCTGCTGGGCCTCAGGCAGCAAATTCAAGAACTCCCCATTTGTACTATTTTTAGAAGTACCGTGATTTCAAACCACTCTCCTCACGCTTTTTAGACCTGAGCCGTGATTTTCAAGTGCTTGGAGTTGTCAGCACTGCTATTAGCTGGGCAAGAGAGGGGTGCATGGGAGAGAAGAGATGGTAAAGGAGCGAAATCCATCATGGCCATTTCTGATGCAAATGACCACCTGCAAATAGATTGAAGTTTCAGCATGTCTCATGAAACCAGAATGTGTTTCGTAACGTGGCAGGAACATTTCAGACAGCCTTTTGCCAATGGCAGGTCTTATAATTAGGGGTTAGCAAGTGCCTCTGCTCACTGCTCTGTTCTGGCTGGCGTCCTGCCCACAAGGCAGCTCTATCAACACTTGCCTTCAAAGGTACAAGACTTACCTGTTATTTCAATATCAATGAGACGTTAACTGATGTCAGTGAAAGGTCAGGTCCAGCCTATAAGTAAAACCCTGTTATTAATATTTTTATTACGTTTAGTTGTTTTAATTTTTTGACTACAGTTGTTTAGAAGATAATTAAGTCCCATCGGTGCCTGGAGAGCTTAGATACAGAGGAGAGTTCAAATGCTAGCAAATCTATCTCCCTCTCTGCCTTAAATTCAGAGAAAGAATTATAATGAAAATACACCAACTGGTATTCCCCAGTACCGTGCAGTAAAACAGTGCCTTCTTGCACCCCTCCCTGCAAAAGACCTTTTGCAGAAATCCTCAGACCTGTTTCACAGCTGGGGACTGAACTCTCAGATCCTGGCCCCAGACGGCAGGATGGATGCCCAGGTGCTAAGCACCGGATTGTTATCCCTACAAAGTCACTAAGGTCTTCCAGGAGCCCAGCTTGCGTTTCGGGCTGGTGACTCTTGGAAGCCCACCCTTTAGGGAAGAGAAGGAGCAAGTACTGTGCAAGTCAATGAACAGACTGGTTCTGGTAGCTACAGAGGCAAGACAAAAGTACCGCTAACGGCTAATATTTAAATTCCACAAGACATTTTTCAGAGTTTTCCAGTACAGCTCATTATAGCTCTAACAAATATATGTGATGCATATAAGGCAATTCATCTCAGCAGCGCGATGGCTGTTACCCACACCCTGCTTTCTCTCTTATTAACTTGTTACCCTATATTGGTAATAAATAGAAAATTGTTCGGTTCAATATTTGCCTTCCCCAGTATCACTCACTGACTCATCTTTTACTTTTCACTCCCTCTTTCCTCCCAGATTGTTAGATCTGATAATTCATCTGATAAAATACCGTCCATTTCATTAATCCAGCAGACACGGGAGAGTGAAGTGGTGAATTCAGAGAGAGACGGTAGTTTTCACTAATCCAGTAGACGTGTGATAACAAATTCATGAACCCGATTACAACTTTAGGTGAGAAGAATGTTAATGATGCCGAAGAGCAGATGGTACTTTGGTAGTTTCAAACTGATGGTTTGAGATCGTGAACTTTATCTCCCTGAGGATGCCTTTGCCACCTCTTTATAGGCTAGAAAAGGCTGGGGAGTGCAGAAGTGGAAGCAGATAAAAGAGTGGAGCATGAGCAATGATTGGCTTTAAAAACCAAACCCAAACCCAAACCAAACCAACCACCCTCCAGTCTTAAAATCAATATACAGGGGGTTCATTCTGACAACCGGTGGAACCCACATGACGCAGAATGGTACTGATAGATAGACTCCTGCTTAGAAAACCTCAAAGGCTAGGCATTTACTTCATAAAAATAACGACTTTAATCCAAGTTGTGTGTGCTGTTGTTGCCTCTCCTCCCAGACAAAACAGGAACAGTGGAAGAGTCCCAGAAAAGCATGTCTTTTTTGCAGCAGGGTGCCGTAAGAGGAATATTTTGCTTTGTTTGGACACGTGTATGAGATGTTTCGCAGAAGATAACACAGTGATCTAGGCAGGAGCAGGATGGATGGGAGCATTTGGGTAGTCTAGGAGCTCCTTTGACGTACTCACAGGCTAACCAGATAAAGAAACGCTATATAGCTGTAGGCTTTATCTGATTGCGTATAATCAGATGCGTGCGATGGCTGTCAGATGATGAGGAAAAGACCCTTGCTAGCACGTCACAATTCCTCTCTTAATAGAGACCAAACAAGGAGGAGCTTCTGAGGAAGCTGCTGGGGCCGGGGGAGCTTCCAGTTGAGACGAGCACTTGAAGATGGGCTGTTTTCCTAAGGATCACTAAAAACAGCCAAATGAGTTCAAAAGCCACTGGAAAGGACAGGAACTGAGAAGCAGACGTACAGTGCAATCCCATGCGGCGCCTTTTTTTTTTCTTGCTTTCTTTCTTTTTTTTCTTTTGGAAAATTGGGTAAAGCTGGGAGAAATATGTTCTGTTTAATAGCACGTTAATAACCTGGCCCACTAGCACAGAGAAACTGGAAGAATGTGTTCAAATGGTGGACTTGACAGGGAAAAATATGGCATTTTTCTTTATTATAACGAAGAGCAGACCATATACCCTGTTGTGCAGTTTAACAGCACTACTAAACCAACCAGACTAAATGTTTGCAGGGAATCTGAATATGCTGCAGAATGACCAAAGCCTGAAGCCTGAGTGACTGCAGGGTTTCTGATTAATCAACAGAATAAAAAAAGGAAAAGCTATTTCCCCGTATGTGGCTGAATTAGCGGAGCATTGCCAACTTGAAGAGAAATTAGAGGCACAAGGAGCTTGCCCTCTATAGGTATGTACTCTGCAGAATTAACCAAGCTAAAACCGGCTATTTACAGAGGCTGGCTTGACCCTAAAGCATGCACTAGAAATTGCCACGGCAATGAAGATGCCTACTAAACATGCCAGGATGGTGCAGCATTGTAAGATCTGTGCAACAAATAAACTAAGGGTCGGGCATAAATACAGCTCAGGCAACACCCACTGTGTACTTTTGCTGTGAGAAAGAGTTTCTCAGTGCAAATGATTATCGATTTTCTGACAGTCTTGTAGAAACTGCAATGAATTAGGGCGCACGCAGTAAATGTGGAGGTCAGTGCATAATCAGGGCTTTCAAAAGACACTTCCTGAGGATTTCAGAGTCCTTGTTTGCTGATGATAGGCTAAAGATCACTGATAATGTTGTACAGTTTCCAGCTCTCCAGTTTAAAGAACAAAAGTGAGGTGTGGCTGACGAACGGGAGGAGTAAAGCTGGAGTGAAACGTGTCCAGGGTCTGCTCTCTGGGTAGCATCTCAGCAGGATAATCCAGCCACCCCAAAGGAGCGCGAGAGCTTCTGCACTTCTAAAAACACACAAAAGAAAATGTTTCTGCCAGGTTTTAAGCATGAGCTCCCATGACAACTCCTGAGAAGACCTGGCCAATGCTAGATTGGTTATGGCTTTATTTAGCTAAATCTTGCAACCCTCCAAGGATGGGGGTTTCTCCTGTGCTGACCTGTTCTGAGACCGCACCATCCTCCTGGTGAAAATGTTTTCCCTAACATCAGTTCCGCACCTCCCAAGCTGAAATTTGATGTCGTTATCATAATCAATGTATATAACATGTCATAATATGATTTAATTATGGTATTCCTTCCTGGTCCCTAATAAAACTGTTGGTTTCATCACTTATGCCCTTGGCCAGTGTGACCTGTTCAGGTTCTTGCTTCTCTCGGTGTCACGGGGCCATGGTGAATGCACAGCAAAGCTTCAGAGAACTAAAGGCTCCGCTGAGCATGTGGGAGGTGATAATTTTCAAAGGCTTGCAAAATGTCACCGCTATACTTCTTTCACAACGTTCATGTTTTGTTGAAATCGTTCTTAAAAGCACCCCTCTTGAACTGGGTGCCTGCGCCCAAACGTTTCTGCCCAGATCGAGGTTGTTCGGCAAATTATGAACAGTTTACACAGAAAGTGGGGAGTCGGGCGGTTTAGAAAATAGGAATTGCTTTTGTGTGCCTGGTCCTCCCCAGATGTGACGCTGAGTACCTGGTGCAGACGTAGCACAGCGAGGGGTGGGGAAGAAATACCTGGGACAGTCAGAATGCTGTTATTCAAAGGGTGAGAGGTATTTGCCGCGGGTGGGTTATCAAAGTGCTTGTTTTCCCTAAAGAGAAATGACTGTTCCCAGGTTGAAATGTCACAGGTGGGAGGTGAATTTAACCACCCAGTTCCCAAACCAAAGTCAGCGCGTGTCGTCCGTCTGCAGTCCCTCTGCCATCATTTGAGACGCTGAAGCATTACACAGCCTCCTGCAGGAAAGGAGACCGAAAATGCTGATACTAAAAATACACGTCTAAAGTTTCTGCGGTCAGGTAAACGAGGGCAGTATTTCCTGAAGTTTGGCAGTTCCATGGTCGGATGTGCTGGTGGATGTCAGAGACTCAGGGGTGCTCCTGAAGCAGTTCCCTGGAAATCAGAGCCTTGGGTACCTGCGGTGCGTTGGCAAGCTGAGATTGAACAAAACATAGCAGACGGTTCGGCTGTCAGCAGCCTCCTAGAAGGGAAAATCATGATGCATTGGCATAGTCCACTGTGCACTTCAGCGGGATAGCAGGGGAGAGGAGAGAAGATATTATTTTTTTTTTTTTTTTAGATCTATCAATATAATCTGTGTGGAAGCCCCCTAAACTCGAGGTTCCCTAAAAGCTTCTTTTTGAATCATTTTCCCTTTTCAGCTGTTTGATACATACCCATATTTACTGGTTTCCACAGTCCATAAACAGAAACAGGAAAATACTGAGACACCAGCTATTTCCATGAAACGCTGAACATAAGAAATAACCAATAAAAATGAGCCCTTATATTTCAGGACCTGTCTGAGGCTTATTTTGTGAGCATTTGTGGAGATGGACAAAGGCCCAGAAGTTATTTTAGCCCCTTCCTGTTCTCATTAGCCGTGCAAATCCACCATGACTGCTAAGTGCATCCAAAGGATGCTTTTTCTGAGCCCTCTCTGCTGATCTCCTGGCAGCCTGTGCTCCTGTAATCAGCAATAGCTCCCTGCGCTTCCACACACCCAGGTTTACGGTGTTGCAGGGCAAGGTCTGTATGGCTGCACGACTGACGGGGCCCCACCGTGGTGCTGAGCGCTAACACTGGTCTGCGCTGGTGCTGCCGCAAAGCCCGTGACAGCAGCAGAAGATGGCTTCTGGCTTCAGAAAGCACTGGTTTTGTCTCTTGCACTTAAAACAGGCAGGTGATCTCACCACCTCGGTCATAATACAGGGCCATGAAGATGTGTCTGAACCAGCTACAGCGGCTGCTGGGAGCAGCCGTGCCCTCACCAGCACGGTGCTGGATGCAAGCGGTTGTCCCAGTTGCCCCAGCTGGACTGTTCTGGCATCTGAGCTGCCCTGGGTCCCTCTGTCTTGCATTGCGTTTTGCTGGGAGCATAGACCTGGCGTGGCCTATGGAAGTACGGAGAAAACTCTTCTCTGGTCTTCATTGCCGAGGCAGGCCCAGCCGCAGGGCTGGGGTTGAGTCAGTATAGCCACCACCGCCTGCCTCCCGTCTGGGCACTGGCCAGGATGCCTGCCTCTCCCAAAATCATGAGTGGGGGGGCCAACAGCCCAGGAGGGGTCCGTAGGCATCTCCTGTGGACACGTCCAACTCCAAACCACAGCTTGGGAGCGTGGAGACAGAGCTTTACTGGCAGGTGCCACCACCAGGAGACATCAGAATCACTCAGCGTGGACCCCAGGGAGGGGGTGATGGCCTGTGATGTGATATCTTTAAAGAGCCGCTGTGTTTCCAGAGGTTTAAACGATGCCCACCTGCATCTGCCCATGGCCCTGCCGCAGCCCGGCCGAGCAGGGCCGGGGGGAGAGCGCGGCTCCGCTGCCTTCCCAGCACCAGCCACAATTGCTGGGTCTCTCCCTGCCCTCTGTGAGCAGACGGCATTTCCCGCTCTCAGCTACCCCATCTACCGCGCGATCTCGTTTCAGAGCAGATAAAAATACCTGTGAACATCAAGCAGTTGCGGTGTTTATACTTATTAAAAGCCACTTTATTACCATGTTAACCTTCAGACCCTTAGAGCTCCTGACACCAGCTGTCTCGGGAAGCAAAGACCCCACGTAAACAAAAAAAATCACAGAA
The DNA here is from genome assembly GCA_013401315.1 of Balaeniceps rex. Taxonomy (NCBI): domain Eukaryota; kingdom Metazoa; phylum Chordata; class Aves; order Pelecaniformes; family Balaenicipitidae; genus Balaeniceps; species Balaeniceps rex. Next base: position 265,398 of record VYZW01006717.1, read on the forward strand.
TCATTTGGTTGGAAGAGACCTTTAAGATCATCGAGTCCAACCGTACCTGTCCACTACTAAACCATGTCCCTAAGCACCTCGTCTGCCCGGCTTTTAAATACCTCCAGGGATGGGGACTCGACCTCTTCCCTGGGCAGCCTCTTCCAATACTTGACAACCCTCTCTGTGAAGAAGTTTTTCCTAATCCCCCCCGAGCAAGAGCAGTGCTGTGCTTTATTAATAAAGAGCTTGAAGCGCAGCGTAATTCTCTCGCCCACCCTGCCAGAAATTTACCACCACAACACTTCAGTCATCACAGGAGACAGACTCGGTATTTTCTAATTGATAGAATATCTATTGAAAACTTATTTAGAGACTTGAATGGGGTAAGAGGAACACCGTGCCGATCTGTGGAGGTGGGGAGCTCATCAGAAACTTTAATACTTCCCATATGCACAAGAAAATACCATTTGCAGAGATTTCTTCCTAGTTTCATCCATCTGCCTCACCAAGCTATTCCTTTTTGTCTCTTATTTATGGCTGTAATTTTGATGCCACAGTTACTGTACATGATCTGCTGTATAGTTCTCTTATTTGCTTTGAAATTGCTCTTTTCAGCTCATCTCTGAAGTCATTTATTTGCCCACAAAATAACCAGGCCCTGAACTATTTCTGGCAACCAGTTTTGCAGTGCCTAAGATTTTTTTTTCTGTAATGGTGTATATGCATCCTTTATTATTGCACTTAGATGCTTATTAACAATTCATGGAATCTTAAATGGCTGAGAAAAGAGATTCTTGAGCTAAATATTTCTAGAGAGCCTTTTAGCCCAGAGCCCTTCTCTGCAAGTGTAGGCTTCACCGTGGAGGAGAGCATGGCTCAAAATTGGTATTTCCAGGGTAATTGGATTTTTTAATTAACAGTATATTTAATCCACGTACAAAAGAAAGCGACACCGCTTCTCAGGGGCTGCTGTAACAGGCTACAATAATTTTGCACAGTATATGCTTTTGCTTCATATTATGGTCACTGGTGACTTTGGTGACGAGCGTCCTGATGGGAAAGCGTGAGGCTCCTGCGCCTATCGCCTTCGTCACATATATCGGCCATTCCGAGCCCTCGCTCAGCAATTGCAGTCGTATTGAGGCTGTGTTGAGACTTAGCAGCACACGAACACCCTCAGGACTTGCCTTCTCCCTCGTGCGATCGTCTCCGTGGCACAGACAAGGTTGAGGCAGTGACACCCTCCGTGACCACAGCTCGGGGCGCTGGCACCCCAGGGCTCCCTGTTAGCGGAGGGCGCCTGGAGAAGAGGGTTTGGGATGACCTCCCCATTGCAGGGCACGGAGAAATGTTCTTTTTCTGCTCAATTTCACAGAGTTCAAGTGTCTAAATAAATAGTGGAAGGCAACTGTTTACAGGTTAAAATGTTCCTCTTCTGCAGAGGAGTCAGAAATCCCCAGTGCATGTTTGTGCACCACAGGAGTGAAGAATTATTTACAAATTTGTAAATATTTAGAAGTTGGGACACATCTGAACCGAAGAAGCTACCTGCAATGGCCTCTGTCGGCCTCCCCCATGGCTGCCAGACCCAGCAGCGTGCTGCCATCTCCCCTCCGGACAAGCCCTTGGCCGGTGGCAATGCAGAGGGGGCGAGGGGCTCTGCTTTTTTGTAAATTTTTACTCCGGCTAATTTGACCGTCAGAAGCAAAAAGAGGAATTTGAAGTTCTCTGTACACTCATTGACCTTTAAGTGTGCAGCCATTAAATTTTACATACTTCCAAAGCAACAGCTGAAACTTTCAACGAAATAGCAGCTTCTCTGCAAGCTTGTTTCTCCCATGGAGGGCAGGAGTGAGATGATGCGATACAGAGGCCTCTGGGGCCTTGACACTTAATTGTCCTCCTGTTGAAAAGCCGATCAATTTGAAGACTCTCCCCGGGGGGTCCCCCCTTTATCTTGATCGCTTATTTCTTTCCTTGTAGCACACGATTTCACGCACATCCCTCCCAGCAGGGTAGGTTTAGGAAATGCGTTTGTCTCTGGCTCCATCAGATCGCTTTGTACTGCTGATGTGTGAGCAGCGGCGCTGGTGGTTTGATAACCGAGGACAAGTCTGTGAGCAGGGGAAATCCACGTTTACTTCCACCGGCTGTCGTGTAATGCAAACTGCTTTACATCTCCACTGCGTCCGTAATACCCACTGTCGAGGGATGCTCTACAGAGATGCGGTCCAAGGAAAGAAAGAAGATTTTTGGTGTCATTCTCCCGGGGAGGAGGGTTGGTTCCAGCCAGACTCCTGTCCTGGCAGGCCAGAGGGGATGGTTTAACATCATCTGGTGTCAGTTCCTGTGTATGACAGAAAATAGCATAAGGAGAATCAATAGCAGTATTTCTGCATGCGACCATGGAAGCAGTGGGACTCCCTGGAGAGGAGACCCAGCAGGGAGCAGGGTGGGCGCAAAGAAGTGTGGTGGCTGGGGGAAGGACGCTGCAACCAGCGGTGCTGCCAGGGGCCCATCCTGAGGGCAGGAAGCAAAAGTGGGGTGGAAATGGTGTGACTGGAAGTCATTGGTGTGGGTAGACCCAACCTGTGAAAGCTGGCAAGAGTGACTGGTTGGCCTCCCGGGGCCCTGTCCTTGGTGATAGCCTGGTGGGCTTCCAGTTCAGTGCTTTGGATGATCCTGGTTGGTCTGAGGCAATCAGCTGTCCTGTGCCTTTGTATTTCAGCTAGTGAAACAGAAGTGGTGAGGAATGCCCGGTCATTCCTCATGGACTCTTGACACCTCTCTGTCCATCATTTGGGCACGATGTGGTTGAGCATCTATCCCTGGTGGCACACACAAATGGTGCCAAAGTACACGCCAAGGTGAGGGCTCAGTGCAGGGAGGTGGGGGAGTCTGTTTTGTGCTGAGCTGTTCTCCAGTGGGGCTCATATCCACACTTTGAGCACCAGAAAGTGTTGCCACACCAACATCAGTAGTTCTGGTTCAGGTCAGGCAATGGCTACTATATCTGAGCCTAAGTGGCCTGGACCATGACAGACGTAGCCACCAAGATGAGCATGAATAGCCTAGAAAGGGGACAGAGCAATGGGGTGCTGATCACGCCAGAGCTGATTTAGGAACGAGGTGTAGTTTTGCCAACAGAGTTTCATTTGGGCTTGATCTTAGCTTGAGGCAATTTGTTCTGAAAGAGATATCAGATACCTTAAATGGCAAATATTTTTACATTGATTAGAGGAGAAAATGGTTCAGCTCTTACAGCCAGAAACAGAGGAGGTGCCAAGCTTCCCACCTGCAGGGGCCTGATTCTCTTCTCCTAGTAAATCTTGTGATGAGACAGAGCGGTACCCACTTACCTGCTCCCCAGCAGCCTGATCCTGGGTTACGGCTGCGCCGTACCACAGCCGTCCTCGGGCACGGGCAGCCAAACCGCCAGCAGTGGGGAAGAGGTTGCAGAGCTGGCTGGTGTGCTCGGGGACCTGAGAGGTCAATGCCCAAACTCAAACCGAGCCTTTCCTCCAGACGGTAACTGGTAACTGGTGCCAGTCTAAAGAGCAGCTGGGAAGGGAAAACAGAAGCTCCCAAGAGACATCACAGCAACACTTCAGAGCCAAAATAATTTTAGCTGTGGGCTAGAACAGTTCAGACTTTGAATATTTAGCAAAAAGCTTTTTTAATGCAAATTATTTATAACAGTAGTCATGTTCGTGGCAGAGAAGGGGATGCATAATAAAAATGTGAAACGAGGTTATTGCTTGGCTTCAGTGTCTGTGATAGAGTTGTCATCTCAGCTCAGGGCAAAACACTTGTCCTGCTGAAATGGAAGCTCTAATGTGGCCCTTCTCCTTACCTTTGCCAAGAGCTTGACCCCTAGGACCCACGGGTGTGCTGGAACCAGTACCACCTGGGCTGTTCTTGACAGACTGTATCCACGTTGATCTGTCAGTCTGGCTGTAACCACCCCTTCTCCCTCCCAAACCGACTGTCCAGGTGTTGTGCCTGGGTCCACATTTGTTCTTTGCACAGCAGCCAGCACAGCGAAGTCCTGACCTGTGGTGGGGGCTTCTTGGGTGAGGAACCAACGTAGGTAATAAAAAATACGGAAGATTGGTGCTTTGCAGTCAGCGCGAACTCTCTCCTTAGGCTGGTAGCAAGAACCCCCAAAACCTCACTTCTTGCTTTTGTCTTCTGTAGAGACCACTTGTCACGTAATGGGCCTTTCATCTCAACAGGACTTTTATCTTCAAGCATGTCAGATCTCTAAAGAACTGGAAAACACTAACAGGCAGGGAGAAACTTTATTCTAATTTGCTGGATGTAAGGGAAAGAGGAGGATGCAGCCAGTTTCATGAGCAGAGACTGCCTTTGGACGAGGGCTCCTGTTCCTAAAGGCTTGCTGGGTTCCTCTCAGTGCCGTGGTCCACTCTTAAATCAGGACTGGTCAGAGCAATTCACGGTAAGGAGGAGTGGTCAGGCTGTGCTGTACTAATATCACTGCGTGTGTTGGCACCTTCGACAGTTTTGATGTTGATATTCTGCACAAAACTGTAATCAAGAAGCCTGTAAGGGAAGGAGGCTGCATAACTGCGACCTCCCAATGGACAGCACTGCTGTTCCATACTAATGAGCTGCAGCAAAATGGATCATTTAGAGTCATTAACAGCAACAGGGAGGTAATGGTCAAGCTGCAAAGGAAGCTGTGCCAGCAGGAAGGTCTTTCTTGTGCCTGCTCCAAAGACCGACTTCCAGAAGAGCGTTTGTGACTGTTGTTTGGTAACCCAAAAAGTGGCAGAAGAGCCTCTCTGATGTAGCCATATGCCGTGTGGCATTAAGGATACTTAATCAAAAATAGAAGGAAATTATAATTTCCGGCTTTGTTCTGAATTTGAAGTGAAGAGGCACCTTAGTCACAAGCTGAAGGGCCAGCTTCAGCTGTGGTATTCCTTCGGCTTTACCAAAATTGGCCCAGCGTGGTTCCTGGCTGCTCACGGTGGGGAATCACAAAGTGTCCGTATGTTTCTCTGAGGAACTGTCTCCTTTTGGAGGGATGGAGTCAGCTCTGCACACTGGGAGAGATTCTGCTGGTTTGTGTTAGACCCCGACTTACAGCTACACTTAAGCCAGGGGATACAAAGACTGAGAGGGGGCAAAAAAGAGGTTTTTCTGAATTTTCTTCACTGTGAAAGATTTGGGCATTGAATAAGGAGACACTGTACTAGCATTGTAACCGGAGATCTGGGTTTAACTCCAGCTCTTTCCATAATCGTAGGCCAGTTATTTATTACTCTGCTGAGTCTTTTCATATTTATTGCTCTGTTTGAAGTCCCATCACCTGGAGTCAAGTGAATGTCCTAGCCTTCATTTTTGTAATATTTTAGTCTCTGTCATTGCACAAAATGCTTGAAATGCAACTGTAAATGAAGGTTAGGAGGGCAGTAGGCAAATAAAAAAACCCCTGCAAATGTATGCTAAGAAGAACCAAAAGCATATTGTAATTTTTAAATCACTCATAATTTGAAGGGGAGACTGAACTGGTTCTTGATTTTAGGATGCTCAGGATTGGCAGAGGTGTAATTAATCTCGTCTCCTTTGTGCCTCTGCAAAATGGTATTAATAAGGCAGCATTTATCCATTGTAGACTGTAAGTGCCTCAGGGCACTGCCTGGCTCTCAGCAGGCCATCATGTAGTGCCTGATGGAGAAGGGTCCTCATAGTCTTCAATTAGGCCTTAATACAACATAAATGACGAGCCCCGGTTTTATTGCCGGTTTCAGTCTGTTCTTCACTTGCGGTTTCAGTGATAGAAACACGAGTGAACATCTACATTTTAAGGCAGTGAGCAACCAAATTTTAAATACTACGAGGTAGTCATTTTAATAAGTCAAGTTTCTCAAAGCAAAATTATCGTCATGAGTGAGGAACAAGGTGAGCGTAATTGGATTGATGTGAAATGCAGAAAACTAATTAACTTTCTTCTGCAAGGTCTGGGAAAGGTCACAGAGAGGCAACAGAGATCGTCGTAGAGGATGCTAAATGCTGTAAATATTTAACTGGCTGGCAGAAATCACCGACGTATTCCAGAACATGAAAGTATTTTGGCTTTGAAGAGACAGCAATGTGTCTCACCATTCCTTCAGTTTGAACACAAAGTGCATCCCAGCCTACAGAGTTGTGGGTGGGAGCTGTTTGGGACTTTATGGTGAGCCGCATGCAATAAAGAGAGGGGATGGGAAAGAGGATTGGCCATGGGCTATGGAGCATTTCATTGCCACCTCCGATCTTGTCCAGGTCAGTAGAGATGGGAAATCATTACCGGCTGATGGCTGTCCAATGGCCTGTGTGAAATGCGGAGGTGGTTTCAGTCCAGTTCCCTTGTGGCCAAGTGTCCTTAACGTCAAAACCACCTCCTGCGCTGGCAGTGCCTGGCTCGCCAGCCTGCACCCGTGAACAGGATTCGGGGCATCAGCTGTGCGGTGGCTGCCGAGGAGCCTCCGTGCAGCACGGGGAGCTGGCAGGTTTGAGTGGTTTTGATACCAACATCTTCGTTCGTTCGTGCAGATGTGGCTGGCACTGCAGCTGAGCTGCTTCAGGGACCTGTTGATAACTAGCCCGGGTTTCTCAGCACCTGGGTGAACACATCGCTCTGTTTTCTCAGGAGCCGCACTTTCAGATCAGTCCAAATTTCAGCTGTAGCAGATGGGTCCCCTATTCCTGCCAGGATGGGCTGGTGATCATCACATGCTGAGCACTGGCATCCTGTGACACTGCCAGAGCCATCTGGAGAGCTGGATATGGACCAGCGACGGGCTGTTTGGTACCAGCACCATCGGGGCCCAGGAAGCCCTTGCTCCTAACAGAGTCTTGCAGATGCTTCTGTTGCTCTCCGGGAGGTGGGATGGTGTCTTTGCTGGAGAAGTCTGGCTTTCTCCTAACTGGCTGTACCTCATGGAGTAGTCAGTACATGATGCCCAAAGATGTTTGACGGCTCCTGTTTGACACGGAGTCTGCAAGGAATATTGAACACGAGCAGGGGAGGGGAGAAGGGCTGGCCATGAGGGCACGCGGTGACTGTGTTTGGGGCTTATGGATAAGGGTGGTGGGCAGAGGGAGATGTTGATCATGGTTTGGTCAGTCAGGAGCAGCAGCTGAGCATCAAAATTTCTCTCTTTTCCCCTGGACCATCAATAACTGTTCACTCCAGCTTCATTTAGCTGCTCCATGGAAATATTTGCCCCAAGTCCTTCAGCGCTTGATGTGTCCACGGACTGTCCAGGACTGGAAGTAGTATGGTGTGCCCATGGGCTGAGCAGGCTGCCAAAGTGGTCAGGAATTCGGCCACTCAACCTCCCGATGCCAAAATCCCTGTATGAACACAGCCCTCGGGAGCTGCTGACCAGATCTCTACTTCCATACCGAGGCATCTGTTGACCTTCCAAATCTGAACCTGGCTTTGGTGCCTGAGGCACAGAGGGATCAGCCAGAAAATGTCTCTGGACTTCTCTACACATGCTGAAATTTGCACTGTAGGGGATTTTGGAGAGCCCTAACCTGTCAGGGTGAGAGAAATTGTGTACAAGTGTTTTGGCACCAGTGAAGAGGAATTCCGGAGACATATTGACAACCAGAGCTCGTTGTCCTCTGTGTCACATATGTGTCATCCTGGTCCCATCACTTGGGTAGATATGTCTTGGTGCTTGTGAGCGTGTGAGCGTGTGAGTGCATAAAGTCAACTTGCTGAGAGATTTTGTAACCAAATATTTCCATCAGATCGCACATTGAGTTTTATTACACTAAATTTGCCTAAAAGAGAAGGACACTCACTACAAGGAAAGACTTCTAGTTCACAGTGTTAAATTTATGTGGCTTCAGTAAGAGAATAACAAGGCACTTGACACCTTCCAGTTTCAGAATAACTATGGAGCATCTGTTTTCACTCATTAATTTCTCTGTCCCAAAGGGGATTCAGCAAAATGGCCATCTTGCATGTGTTCAGAGCTCTTCTGAAGAAGGGTTCTGTTCGAGTTCTGTGATGCTGCTGAAGTCGGATTCATTAGCCAGTTCCCCCCGATTTTTCAGAAAGTTTCTACTGTGTCTGAATGGTAATTACCATCCCTTGGTCTCAGGGGAGGAAGAAACAAAGGACTGCACCTTCCCCTTTTGATTCGAACTCCGAGTGGCAGAGGCATGAAAGGAAGAGTAGGTCCAGGAAATTCTTCAGTAGCATGTTAATAGCTCTGCATCGAAAATAACGCATAGCGTACCACAGGGAGCTGTCTGGGGAGAAAGAGGAGAGTTAGGACTGCCAGGTCCTCTTCTGGAAAAAATGCCCCTGTACTTCTGCCTCTGCGGGAAATGAGAGGCAATATGTGACTGTCAGCCAGGTTCTCCAGGGTGATGGTTTTGAAGGTATCTCAGTGCTTACTGCCAGAGATTTGTACATCTGAATACCTTTGGCATCTTCCTCCTATTGCATCCTTTCCTTGCCATGCCCGCACAACCCCTGCTGTTGATCTCAGTCCACACCTACTAATACTAAACGACTTGCAAAGGTTAGAAAATAACCCCTAGAAGGCCCATTTTAATTTTATAGTGTTCTCGGTTTCTCTTACTCTTCTGCAGTCCAGCGCCTTCATTTCACTGATCGGATCACTGCTGTGGCACCTTGGTCCAGCAACGCTGGGCATTTTCTGCTGCAAGCCTGCCAGCAGTCCGGGCTCAGGAGCAGTGCATCCTTCTTGCACGTGCAGATGACACAGAGGGACCCAGCAGCCCCCCCCTCCCTGTAGCCTCACACAAGCCGATTCCGCTGTGGGGACTCCGTCTGCTCCAAAAGCTCCTGCTCTTCCCATCTTACTTCTCCTCTTCCTTGATTTGTGCACGGGATTATCTAAACGCGGGTTATCCGATGACTTACTGCCCAAGCGTGAGTACTTCTGCAAAGGCACGGGTCGTCTGAGGCGCTGGATATACACATGAACGTGCACACCCTTGGGCTTTGTCTCTGCTAGCTCTCAAATCAAGCGAGCCTGAGATCCTGTTTTCTATAGCTTAGTCCCCCCCCAAAGAAATGCTCACAGGTGGGTTCTCAAACACAGGCAGTGAGCAATTTAATGTATGTGGTATTTTCAGCTCTGGATCATGACAAACCCAGAATGAAAAGAATGAAAGAATCTTACAGCCTCCAGTAATTAAAAAGATGAGTAAAAGTCCCTGGAGAAGGATGATTTATGTGCCTAAAGAGTTGCTTTTCTCTTCTTACCATGATCATAAATATTTTCTGTTTCATTACAGTTGAAATTTTTATCATGATTATTTAATGACGATACTCTAACAAGATTCAATAACTAGCTTTAAAAAAACAAAAAAAGCTAAGAATTTTGCCAAAATCCTTTCATGATTAACACAGAAAGAGTCTCCAGTACAACTTCACCTATATCAACAAAGACTTGTTTTAGTGCTATATTGTACCTCGCATAATAGGTCTCTTAAGTAACGCAAGTGACGCTGTATCACATAAGAATGTCTTCAGTGGCAAATATTATGTATTTTTATAAAATATTTAAAGGCACTAAAAATTCTGTGTTTTAAATCCTGGATCCAGTAAGCAGCTGTCCTGAATTAAATTTTGAAAGGTTGCGTTTGGTGCATCCCTCGGGTATGTTCAGCGACTGCTCAGCATCCATGGGCAGCGTGAGACAGCCCTGCCTCGCTGCCGTGCCAGCGTGTGTGCCCCGAGCATCCCACCCTCCCCTGCTCCGCGGAGCTTCCACCTGCCTGCTGCGTTTCCCCCGAGACATCTTCTTGTTTTGTGGGTAAAGGCAACTCCAAGAGAGAAGGTAACACATCCCTAGAAAAAATAAACAGCGCACTAGCTCCTGACCAGCCTGGAGAGACGGGGAAGGTTGAGGGGTTATCCATCACATCTCAGATTCTCAGCTGAGAAATTAAGCTTTTTGCCACATAAGAAGGTGGTGATGGTCAGTGAGATTTTTGATGCTCTGGTGAAAGGTGTAGGTGATGAAAATTTGTAATTAAAGATGTGGGGTTTCTTCTTGGAGCTAAAAAGCATTGAAAATACATTTTCTTCCTAAAAGACTGGCTTTAAACCTAAATCTTTTCTTTTGGTTCCCTTGGGCCCTTAAAGGGGCTTGTGAGAGAAGCTGCTTTCCTCCCCAGCTGAACAGCCACATCTCTCATCTGTCCAAACCAGGAGACCTAAGAAACTCTGGGCTGGAAGACGTTGTTCAAACTTCCATTGGAGAGACTGACTTGGGTCCTCCTGAAGCTCCCAAAGCCCTCAGGGGAACTGCAGGATCCAGGTGAAAACAAAGTTCAAAGTCTTCAGCCGCCCATTGCTGTCCGTTCCTCAGAGCAAATCCCGGGCTGTTTACCCTGTAGCCAGCCTGGGTGACGAAACCCTTCACCTAAGTCCTGCAGAGAAAAGAGCTTGGGAGCAGTGGGGAGTGCCCTCAGCCTTCCTGCAGGCAACACAAAGGGAACAGATGTGAGCATGGGGGACCCTGTTGTATTTGGGAGCTAAATTCATATCTGAGCCCACACAAAAAAATTGTGAGTACTTTCTAAAACCCAGGACAAGCCACAACCCAGATCACCTCTTCTGGGAGGACTCTGGGACGCCAGGACGCAGTACAAGGACCTCCCCATGGCAGACCTGGCAGAGCCATGTTTGCAGGTGCCGCACAGCTACGCAGCCCCCACGCTTCTTCCAGAGCCTCTTGTGCTTGCCTTAATCAGGGGAACATATTCCAGTACAGCAGTGTCAAAATGTCTCCTTTCAACATGAAACGCATGCATTTTGCGGCTTAAAATAGATATTCAATGAAGGCGCTCTTCAGATTTTAAAAGCCAGCAGCAAATCTTCCTTCTCCTTCCCCAGGCAGTGTGCTCTTAGGGTGAAGTTTTCACCCATACCAGCAACTTTCAGCGCTTGCTGGGTCATAACCATCCTACAGGAGCATCACACCTGGGATGCGTGTCTGCTCCCTCAACCAGGCAAGCCTCCTGCTCTTCGCAAGAGTCCTCAGTGTTGCACCCTCCAGGCTCACCCCATCTCTTTCTCCCCTGCCCCTCCAGCCCTCTCCTTTGCACCCTTCTCCCAGAAAGGTGCCCCCGGCCCGGCATTCAGCAGCCAGGGCAAGGCACAGGGGCAGTCTTGCACCCTTCCTAGCAAAGGAGCACGGCGCCCAACGGAGCAAAATGTGAACAAACAACAAGGATGTGCCCTTGTCACAGCGGATAATTTCAAAGCCTTCTTGTTCAGCTCTGATTCGGAATGAAGCCAAGTTTGAGGATGTTGAATTCCCCTGTGAATTTGGTGTCTTCCATCCTCTGCGCAGCCCCGAGGCTGGCACAACACACAAAGAAGGCGAAGGAATTTTAAAATGCAGTCAGTCGTCCCTCGCATTAAGCCGCTTTTCCTTCCTGCTGCTTTCCCTTGTATCTGCAAGGGTTTCCCCCAGGTTTCACAGGACAAACATGGAATTAATTTCTAATGGCTAAAATCTAGCAGAACTTGCCTCCCCTACTTTTCAGACCCAGGTTTAAAACCTCTTTTTTTCTCCAGCTCTTGCCCTTTCTGTGTCCTTTCTAACTGATCACCGAAATTCCTCAGGGAGGCCAGATGCAGGGGGCCAAAGGAACCAAAGGAGAAACCACCCTTGTCTTCAGCAGAGTTTCAGCTGTGAATTTGGCTACTTCTGTCGCTGCAGCCGAGTCCTTGACTTTCGCAGAAACACAGCCATGTCTGTACTTTGTATGAGAATGTATAATTATAATTATTATGCATTTCAGTTAATGCTCTTATTTTTATGAATCTTGATTTATACCAGACTCTACAGTGCTGGCACCTGCAAGTGCCCGTAGCAAGACACAGTCGTGGCTCTGAAGGGATGCGCTGGCCGTGGGAGAGGGAAAGGATAAAAAGGATGAAAAATAGATGGGAAAAAAAAAAGGAAGAGCAGAAGAGAGGATGGACAAGTGGAAGCTGCTTGAGGGATGCTGCTCAGTGGTTGGTAGCGGGCAGGAAACCAAGGTGTAAAGACAGTCTAGGCAAAGGTGTATGAGAAAGCTTCAGCATCCCGAAGTGTCGGGTGTTTCTGTTTCCCATTGAGTAGCTCTCTGGAAAAGTGCACCCGTGCGCTGAGAAGATCTTGAAGGAGCAACCTTAACTATGGCAACAAGGGAAAAAACATCACAGAACCAGTCTGGACCCGTGTGGCTGTGGGTACAGCTTTAGTAGCAGCGGTTTTTGCAAGTCCACCTTGGGATGGACTAAAACCAGGGAGGCGATGACCGTGCAAGCAGCTGAGAGGGTGCTACTCCTGCTGGTGCTGGAGAAGGACCGTGCAGTGATTCCTGGCAGAGGGGCAGCGATGAGAGGCTCAGGCTCATCGGGGACAACAGCTTCGGGCAGGGCTGTGTCCCTGGCCGTGCCCTGCGGGTTCATGCCCAGCTGTGCGGGAGCCCTGTCTGGGAAGTCGAGACAGGTCTCTTGCATCAGGATCCCCTTGACTGGAGCCCCTTCTCCTTCCCTGCACCTCTTAGCTGGGCCACCTACTTCCATGAAATGCAGGAGAAACAAAAGGGCTCAGTCGGGAGGGAAATGAGAGAGAATATTAAGAGAAAAAAGATAGCTGCCAGACACAGGTCTAGGGCAGGGATCCGGGCTCGTCCTCCACGCTGGGGTGGAGGCGGCAAGGAGGAGCAGTGTGTACACACGGCGTGGATAGAGAGTAAACTTCAACTAGCTTAACTGGCCAAAATGCCAAGAAGTTAGCAAATAAAAAAAAATCCTTGTCGGTCAGGTTGATGCCAGCAGTGGCCTTTGTGCAATTTGTCTGACATTATTTTACATTTATGAATCAAAGTAATGAAAGTAACAACCCTTTGGGCGCTAACAAGTAACAGAGAAGAGCACACACAGAACCTAAATTAAAGCAAATGCGTCCTTGGAGGCTCGTGACTGACTCCAGCTCATCATACAGGTCAGCAAGGCGTTTCCAGGAACAGGAGCTGCTGTTTGCTCTTGGACAAGGCTGTGCAGCAGCAGCGTCTCACTCCAGAGGGGGAGCAGAAACCACAAAATGCTGGTGAGCTCCCGCCGTCGCACCTCTGCCTGGGCTGATCCAAAGCACAACGGGAATGTCCCCCTGTGAGCATGGTGGGACACCGTAACTTCTTGTGTCACCACAAGCAAATGGAGGACATTGGCATGGGGACATCTCCTTAGTCCCCCTTGGGAAAGCATTTGCTCGTGGCTCTGGCTGATGGCTTTGCAGCAGGCAGGGAAAGAAAGTGATAGGACAAGGGGAAACGGCCTCAAGTTGTGCCAGGGGAGGTTTAGATTGGATATTAGGAAAAACTTCTTCACGGAGAGGGTTGTCAAGCACTGGACCAGGCTGCCCAGGGAAGTGGTGGAGTCCCCATCCCTGGAGGTATTTAAAAGCCGGGCAGACGAGGTGCTTAGGGACATGGTTTAGTAGTGGACAGGTACGGTTGGACTCGATGGTCTTGAAGGTCTTTTCCAACCAAATGCTTCTATGATTCTATGAAACCCAGGCTGCCCCACAGCCTTTGCCGCTGGCCCCCAGTGACCCCAGCAAAGGTCCCCCACCCAAAGGGGACTAGCCAGCTGGCTAGCTGGAAGTGGGCTGTTGCCATAACCAAAGCAGTCTTTGTAGTCCCAGCCCATCCTCCTCCTGCTTCCGAGGGGTCCCTGGGACGGCAGAGGACCCCCGAGAAGGGCAGCAGGATTGCCCTGGGGGCAAATGATCAAGTGCCCCAGGATTAGGCCAGGCAGAGTTAGTGCTGACAGCTTGTTTGGAATTTAGCACGTTTCTGGAAAAGCCTCAAGAGATGAAAAATCTTTATTTTGCGATATATTTGTCAATTCTTGAACCACATACTCTGTGAAGTTATTGAGCCATTCTGAGTCCACCTTTTTGGAAGTTATCAAAAATTAAAATTCAAGGTTGACGGTCATATTCACTGTAATGTGTGTATAAAAAAATCTGAGTTTTAATATACTCCAGGGCTGCTCACCACCTGTGGTACGTGCAGAAATGATACCAAGAGAGGGCTTATTCAAAGGCACTTATCTTGCTTTCTCAGTGTTACACGCTGAAATTTTTTGAAGTATCTGAATTTTCTCTTGTCGTTTTTTGGCTCATAAAATTGGGTTAAATTCTGCCTTTACTGTGCATAGCTCCGTGGAAAATATCTGTCCTACCGATACTCAACAGTGAAAGTTGAGCTGACTTTTCAGCTTCAGGTACGTATGCGTTGCCTCTCGTACGCATACAATTTCTCTCACACATGCACAATATCTTTAAAAATGGTGGAAAAGAATATTCAAGCTGATAAACAAAGTGTGTTTAGCAGACGTGACTGTGCTCTCTAAGGCCCCCACCTCCGGCACCGGCACGGGGGGTCCGGGTGAGGAGCCCAGGTGTCTGCAGATGGTCCCACGTGCTTTCAGAGCCCCCAGGCAGCCCGGGCTGATGCAGCGACTGACTGCGGGCATCTTGCTCTGCAGCTTGTGAGCGGCCGAATGAGCCGCAGTCAGCTCTTGGGTGACTGCGTGGGCACGTGCTGTATCGTGATGCACGCATACAAGGGGGTGAACTGAGGCTGCACAGCGTATATGAGTGCCTACACATCCGTACGTGCGCAGCAGGGCAATCTAAAGCCTGTGCAAGCATGAGATAGGAGAGCCGAGCTCTTAGCAGCAGAGTCATGAAGGGTTTTGAGCGCTGGAATGAATTACTGGGAGGTGGGTTAGGAAGCAGGGAAGAGGTGATCAAATCTGCGTTGTAACCACAATATGTAAACTGTATGCGGCATCTGCTTTTCTTATTAATGTATTTCTTTTGATTGCACTAAGCAGACGGGGAAAAAAGGCATCATGATCACACATAATCGGTGCAGCTACACTGAGCCAATATCAGCAGTAAGAAACCGCTGGCTTCTGTCCATACCCAGCGCATCCCCCGCACACGGCTTAGCTCCGGGATGCGCCCTCCTGCTCCTCCAGGTCCTCCACCTTCCCTTGGGCAGAGCCAGCTCCGCGTCACCGCGTCTCACAGGCTTGCCAGGGGCTGTACAGCTCCAGAACCACTGGTTTGAAACTTTTCTCATGAAATCACCTTTACGTGGGTGTACTCGTGGTCATTCTAACTCTTAAGGTAAACCGATATGTATTGCAAAGTTGATGTTGCTGGTGCCTCACAGCTGTTCTATTGGTATGCTGGCAATGCGTCACCCCTGTTTTTTTCTATTTATAATTTAACCAATGCCAAAGGGTTATTTTCATCAAACGTAAAAAATGGACACTTATAAAAATGCATAGGTTTTAAATTGCTCAGCAGTTGGAGTAGTTATAAGAACTAGCCCAGGGAATAAACGGCCGCTGCTCACATTACGCACGTAGGCCATTTCCACACAGGCTGAAAACCGAATGGGATTCGGTTCTGTTCCCACCGCACACGACTGTTTCTCTGCTGTTACTTCAAGCTTCAATGTCTCTCTTAATCCTTTATTATCACTGTTAAAACTCCATAGTTTAGAATGTGCTCAGCGTAAATCTGTCATGTTACATTTAAGCACCAATTGGTTATGTTTTAATGGCATTAATCTTTACCTTCTTGCTATGTCTAGGCCAAAATAATGAAAGGAGATAATTCCCCTCTTTCTGAGCCACTGAATCCTGGAAATGAAAACATGACTCTAGTGCCGCAGGTTAAATCTGCTTGCCTGCTGCTTCCAAATACCCCTTTCCCCACCAGCATGACCCTGCCCAGCCCTCCCAGGGCCATGGAAGACACGAGGGGACACGAGCCCTGGCAGCTGACAGCCCCCGAAGTGCTGCCTGTGTCACGCTCTCGCTGAGATCTCCTTCCATCACAGTGCTCAGCGTTAAACCCATGCTCTTGCGTCTGCACACCCAACCCACGTGCGGGCTTGCAGCACGACGGGAGATGGTGGCTGTAATGAAGGTGGTGGGAAGACACGGGCCCACGGCCAAGGGCTGTCTCTGCCAGGGTTGCTGTTGGTGGTGGAGACTGGGACTTGGACCAGGACACCTCGGTGCTGATATTGTACAAGCGTGGGGAGCAGACAGGGCTCTCAGCAGCTTTTATCTCATCCAGCAGGCAGGGCTGATCCTGACTGCAGCCCATCAGCATGCCTTTAATGTCCATCACTCATAACAACTACTGCTGAGTTTTCCTCGGGTATTTTACTTTGGAAATCACCCCACCGTCCACGTGCTCTCAGGGCAGAATTTCTTAAAATATGGTCCAAGGCAGCTCACATGACAGAAAGGGTGATATAGCACTGCAACAGAAAATGCTAACAAGCTCCAAATTGTGTCAGGAAAATCAATGTTCATCCTCTAGACAGTACTGGTTTTATTGGATAACTTTCTTCTTGGCTTAGCTATTGTTCCAGAGTCCTACAAAAGGAGAGAGAAAGAGAAGGAAAATAAGTAAGGAAGTGCAGTGCATGATAAACAAGCTGATTCGTAAGCCCAGCGTAAAACTTGCGGGTTTAGAACAGGTATTAAATACAGGAGATTATAAAATAGGAAGATGAAGTCTAGACACAGTAAAATAGGAGGGAGAACACAGGAAATATCTGCTTTTAAAATGTTTTGTTGCACAAATACGTGTTGTTAAACAAAAGCCAATCCTTCATCCTTCCAGGTTTCTGATGTAGAAGCCAGTTTCCAAAACCCTCTTGCTGATGTGTAGGTCATCAGGAACCAAAACCTGCCCGCCCTTCAGCGTCAGCGTTGGCTCAGTGGGCACAGCTTAGACGTAGGTCTTCTCCTTCTCCATGCATGGGTGGGACTTGCACTGCAGTGCTCCTAAGTTTACAGAGATGGAACTGTGCCGTGGCCTTTGGCTCCCGGGGATCGCTCTGGCTGCACAGCCTGCAGGCTGCCTGCGTGTGCCAGCCTGGATTTCTGCAGAAGGACACGGGGTAGAATTAATCCTTCAGCACTTTAAGTCCTCTCTGCCCTTCCACGTTTGTGGTGGGCAGGACCAAGGAGCAGGGGTCTCTTCCGTCCTTTGACCACCCCTGCAGAATACCAGCCTGGGCTCTCCTCGGGAGAATCTCCTTCAGTCCATATGGGAAGACCTTTATGTTGCTTCAGTGCCACTGCAGGGGATTTCTCTCCCTGGCCCCACGATGGCCCACAGCTGCTGTAAGTGTGTTTATACCGCAAGCAGAGCGCACACTTCAGCCTTTTCCAAACTGATCTCCCAAACCTACGCCACAGCATCATACATCAAAGTAGTCCATGCTGGAAGGAAAGCCTCCTCCTTGACCCTCTTCCACCTCCCCATAGTGAGGAATAAGCCTGTCATCTGTTCTTTCTTTTAAAGGTTATGTTTTTGCAACCTCTCATCCACCAGTGTCCTGGTTTCAGCTGAGTTAGAGTTACTTTTCTCCCTAGTAGCTGGCATAGTGCTGTGTTTTGGATTTAGCATGAGAAGAATGCTGATAACACACTGATGTTTTAGTTGTTGCTAAGTAATGCTTAGACTAGTCAAGGACTTTCTTTTTCAGCTTCCCATGCTCTGCCAGGTGCACAAGAAGTTGGGAGGGGGCACAGCCCAAGATAGTTGACCCAAATCGACCAAAGGGCTATTCCATACCATATGACGTCATGCTCAGTATATAAACCGAGGGGAGTTGGCCGGGGGGCAGCGATCGCTGCTTGGGGACTGGCTGGGTGTCGGTCGGCGGGTGGTGAGCGGTTGCATCACTTGTTTTCTTTTCCCTGGGTTTTGTTTGTCTCTCTCGTTCTCCTTTTCATTACAATTATTATTATTATTATTATCATTATTATTATTACTATTATTATTATTTTATTTCAATTATTAAACTGTTCTTATCTCAACCCGTGGGTTTTCTTACTCTTGCCCTTCCGATTCTCTCCCCCATCCCACCGGGGAGGGGGAGGGTGAGCGAGCGGCTGCGTGGTGCTTAGTTGCCGAGTGGGGCTAAACCACGACAACCAGGGATTCCACATTTTGAAGTGTTTCAAACCTTAATTTCTTTCCAAGAGTTTTTTCTCTGGGGTACTTTTCTTGGTTTCTTCTTGAGTAGGTGGCAGACACATAGCAGATGACGAGTATCCCAGTCATCCCCGTGACAAAACAGCCAAGTCTTCTCCCTCCAAGCATCACAAGCAGTGAGCAACCTCCTTCATTAGCAGCTCCAACAGCATCCAAATGAATTATTGTAAAACACCTTAGATCTATTCAGAACGCACACAAGATCTGGTCACAATGCTATCAGTATTTATCACAGTTGAGGATTGCGCAGAAATGAAAAAGGAAAAAGCCCAGCACGGAGCATCTGATGGCTGCCATACTCTGCTCGCTCAGTGTTCTTCTTTAGTAACTCCTTCAGCTCTCATCTCACAGGAGGCCTTTGCACTGACAAGTTTAACAGAGGAACGACCTCTACAACAACTCTCCTTTCAGCTGCTGCTTAAAACTTAAGCTTAAATTAATAAGGTTCAAGGAATAACAGGAGCTGTGTAAAAATGTTGCTGTCAAATCATAAGAAACAGGGCATGCCTTTATTCCGTGGTCAGATCCAAAACCTTCGAATCAAACTCCATCCCCAAAGTTGGAGGCTGCTGAAGCTTGGACTTTGCTTAGCCTTTGAACTCACTTCGCCTTGACAAACACCCCCATTTTTGACACTGAGAGTGGGAGGGAGGGATTCAAACCCAAACGGTATACAAAGCTGGCCCATTTGTTTCCAGTAAAACAGCTATGATTTTCAGAGATTTGTGATGGATTTTCCTGGGAACGGACCAAATTCTTTGGAAATGGGGCTTTGATTAATATTGGTCTCAGACTTGATGCGGAATAACCAATTGCTCAGCATGTAAGTGTTCATTTTCTGCAGATTCACTGATAGACATGTGAAAGACCTGAATTTCCCATTTCTGTCTGAAGTTATTTGCCTCGCTTGCATGATACCAGTGACACCTATCAATTCAGTACGACTATTAACGTTTTAAAACAAGATTGCGTCTGTAGAGGCCAATAGAGGATAGCTTCTCCAGGGTGCTGGGCAGGACCATGGATCAGGGATGTCCTCCCAACTGCTTGGTGACAGAGCGTCTAATGAAAACTTTCTCTTTTATTCTGGATTCTCTTAATTCATTTTTATAATAGTGAAAAAACAGACCCACCCCTCTAAAATGCACTTTTCCCAAGAACTGAAAATTCAAGAAAGAAATTGTATAGAAAGTCATGAAAATTGGAAGGAATATTTGATGAGGGAGCAAGGATGGATTTAGCATCACAACACTATTGTGGGAGACTCTGATACCCAGGCTGCAACACCTCTGTGTAAGCCGTGTGAAAATGATGCAGGAGTATAGCTGATAGGACTGCTCTTACGTCAACTGGATTGCCAGCTGAGTTTTGCAGGAGGATGAAGAGGGTTCTGGTTTGATGTAAGCACCGTGCATAATTCCACAGCTGAACTTTGCAGAGAGACGTAATTCTAAACCCGTATGGGGTCTGAATATTGGAAAAGCAGCTTTGTCAATAAGCTGACTCAAATTCCCATCTCTAAATATACGGAGATCTTAAAATACCCCACTGCGTGTGAATCTGTCTTCTAAATTTTGCTAATCTTTTAAGTGCATTGGTTTATTTAACTCATTTCTGGAAGGAGGACAAAATGTTGCTCAGCTTTACCCTCCAAAATTAGAGTTTGGGTCTCCTTCAGTCATCTAACTTCTCCCTAGTGTCAGTGGGGAGAGAGAGGCTGGCACCTCCGAAGTGTCATCCATGGGATCCTACGCTTGAGAGAGGAGTTGCCCTCCAGAGGTGCATGTTTTTCCTCTCTCTCGTTCTTCGTTGACTGGAAGAACTGGGGAACTTCATTACTGGTGGAGTCACCATCTCTGGAGGTGTTCAAAAAAAGTGTAGACGTGGCACTTTGGGACATGGTATAGTAGGCATGGTGGTGTTGGGTTGACGGTTGGACTAGATGATCTTAGAGGTCTTTTCCAGCCTTAATGATTCTATGATTCTATGGTCTATTGATGACCCATGAACAACTTCTAAAGAGACAGGGAAAAGGAATTGGGAAATGCCAGCCTATTGTCGATAGGCTGATTAAAATAGCCATGTGGGCTCTGAACTTGCCCTGGCAAAGTTTAGGGGTCTGCAGATCAGGAGAGATTGAAAGCCACAGCTCTGAGGAGTTGATGTTCTGGGGAAGGGTGGCAAAGTAGACCAGAGTTAGTATACCTGGGACTGCAGTCATTCAGCCCTCCTTGTTTTGCAGGTGGGATATTAACAGCTCCTTCCTATAGTTTACCAATGCATCCTTTTTTCTCACAAAGAGAATAAAAAAATGGTAGAATAACTCTGAAAGTCAGGTTATTCCTGTGCTTTAACACCTTCCAACAGATGTTGTTCTTACCCAAAGCAGAGTTCCTTGAATTATTAATGGTTTCCAACAGCTCAGCTTGAAATAATTTAGCATTTGAAAGAGAAAAGTCACTCTCATTATTCCAAGTGCAGAAACATTTTGGTTATTAAAAGTACTCCCCGTAAAAAAAAAAATATCTGTCCAATTTGTATCTTTTTCTCCAGATGCCAGCAGGAGCACCAGATCTGGGGAAACCTTTGTGCTTGCTGAAGGTTAATTGATAAAATACAATGGAAGAGAGAAGACTACGTATTCTGTTTAAAATTTAGAAGCTCTTATCTGATCTTTTGGTAGCTTTAATTTGCCAGATTTATAGTATTTGCAGTTGGAGACCATTAAATTTGTTCTGAGGCTTAAAGTGGCCAAATTATTCATTCAATCAAACTACACGAGGGTTATTGAATACCAACAGCCTGTTTGGCGTTGCCCCATGGACAACTGCTGTGAGTTGGCAGCCTGCTGCTAACACCAGTGACAGCCGCTGCCTCTCTGGCTCGTACAGGCAAGGTATGTGAGTTGGTGCTGAAGTTTCTGTGTTCAAATCTGACAGCGAGTCTGCTATGAGGACTGCAATAAGTTCTTAGGGCTGTTGTGCTCTCAAAACCAACGCTGGGTTCTGGAATAATAAAACAGGTTGGGCCAAGCTGCAGCATGTTTGTAGCTCGTCCTTATGGCAGAGCATCTCAGCTGGTCAGACAGCAAGAGCCACAGAGAAGAGCCCTGGGCTGGCTAGGACCAGAGCTGGGACCAGAGTCTTGAAAAGCACGGCCAGTTTTTCACAGGAATGCCTGTGTCCCCTGCAAAACCAGCCCCACTGAGGAGATGGGCTGGTGTTTGCTTAGCGCTTAAGAAAAGCTGGCCAAATGCAGTCTACAGGGCTATTCCTGAGAGTGAGAGGGTTATATCTGCTCAGCCTTGATCGTATCGGGATGGCTTTCCCTTTCCGGCATGGATTTCTTACGTGGGATCCAGGGGGACTCCAGGGGCACATGCCCAGAAGTCATTTCTGGACGTAGCTGCTGGGGTGCAGAAGACAAAGCGCACGCTGATAGAGCTCTTTGACACACTTGGTCCTGTCTTCTCCCCAGTCTCTTTAGCTCACGAGTCACATTTTTATCAAATTCTGGTATTATATCAACAGTGAGGGGAATAAGATATTTATTATTGTGATTACCAGCCACGGTAAGCAGCATTGCGCTCCTGCCCTGTGTTTGCTTACCAACGTTCCTCCCTCAAACGCAGCCTCTGCGGGTGGGCGCAGCGTGCACACACCTTGCACACACACAAGGGTGGGGGGAGAGGGGGGAGCAAGGGATAGAAAGAAACAAATCGTAAATCTACAGAGCTTCTCTTGCACTGTCTGTGTGGATAAAGAGCCACTCGTGGGAGCAGGGAAGATCAGATGCATGACTTGGCCATGGGTCTGTGTGGAACGTGACCGTATAGGTATGCGATGTAGAGCATCTGAGCGTGGGTGTCTGTGTGTATCGGAGCCCTCCACATGCACCGATATACATCCACTTACATATTGATCTTCTGAAGATCTCATAAGCACTATTTCAAATGAATAACTTTGAGTTGCACATGGTTTTCTGATGACTCTTCAGAATTATGACCCAATTTATGCTTTCTGTAATGATCAGCACAATAAGGCAGTAAAGCTGTCATTGCTGAGTATACCGAATTTATATTTTTATCACTGTAATATAATCAATACAATAAGAAACCAATACATGCACATAGGCGTTGTGTAGGTTGAAGAACTTTATGAGTTAGTATTGCCTTCTTACAGTCATTGCAGGGACACGGAGTCCCTTTTCTCAAGTTTACTTTGGGTCTAAAGGAGGTTTATGTACGTATTAGCTATTCCTACTGCTGTTACATGACAAATATACCTTCCGCTGCCGCTGAGATCGCAGCCACCGTGCTCTACAGTAGTAAGAAAACATTTTCTTTACTAGTGTTTTTTATATTCAAAGCAAAACCATCAAGTAAATAAAGTTTTGTGGCTTCCAAAGAAATGTAAAACACAACGTGCTACTGTATTTCACCCAGTTTATGTAACAGTTCTTTGCATGCGCTGCAAAAGCAGCTCTGAAATGGCTAATAACGCTTTGCACTGCTGCAGCTGCTGTCAACAAAAGATCTGAAAACACTTCAAAAATGTTCATTATCTGACGCACAACACTGTAAAACCTGCTTATAAACATGATATACGTACAGACAGACACGCACACACACGCTTACATCTGTGTGTATATACGCACACACATATATTTCTGTTTCCAGATGAGGAAGAAAAGTTCTTAGATGGTTAAATACCATTTTCCAGCGCAAAAGAATGCTAAAGGGAGAGCCAGACCCAGGACTTCTGATTCCCATTTGCTTTGCTTTGATCGCAGAAAAACACTCTCCTGCTGAATTAACAACCACAGGAATCATTAACTCTTTGCAGATAAACATTTTTAATGTAATTTCTGTCCCCTGAATGGGGAGGTTTAAGTGAGTCTTCTCTCACATTAGCACCGCTGGCAGCAGAGCGGTGTTGGCAGCTTTGATCTCTGCTAAAGAGCAGCCCCGGAGGGTAACGGTGTACTCAGGTCAAAATTATTAATTGTGCCCAGCCTGGTGTAGGTGGGGGAAAGAGAAGTCTCTGATCCAGCAGATCTTCTCCTTCAGGTAGGGATGCCTTTTCCCCAGGCAGGACGGAGCCAGTCATCGCTTTGGTGATGTACAGCATAGTTTTGAGGTCTACCAAAACCTCCTTTCATCACTGCCAGTTTTTACTGACTGCCCTGGTGTCTGGGCACCTGCCAATATGCTTGTCCACAGCAGATCCCTGTATCGCCTTCCGTAATGTGCACCCTGAAAAGAAAAAGCTTTTAAATTCCCACAATAAAAGGTTCTTTAATTCCAGCAAAGCTTTTATAGTCGCTAGATTCCTGGCTTTCTTCTCTCTGTAAAATACCAATTTTTCTTAGATTTGTTGCTCTTTCTCCCCTGTTAAATTGCATGTGCTCCCCCTTTCCAGTTAATATAATAATTTAGATGAGCAGTGGTTAGCATAATTCTAGCCACTGAAATCCGTGCTGCTTAAAGCTGTGTTTTAGGAGAATTCTATTTCTGAGAGCAATGTAGCGTGTAAAGCTCTCCGACTATCTGAAATTGCATAAAGTGAGACCCAGATAGTAGACTAGAGGGATACTTCTTTGGAAGAGGTTATTTTATGGGATATTTGAGAGTCCACATACGAGTATTGCCAGGGCTTCTCAGAGGCTGGGCGAAGCGCACCAAGCCTGAGGATAAGAAGCAACAGGGTTTACTGGGCAGTCCGAAATGCTGCATTTATACCTGTGCAGGTCTGTGGACATCGGCAGAGTTATCCCAGCACGACCCTGGAGCGATGCAGTGATGGACTGCACCACTAATCCGTTGTGCTCGAGGTATTGGTGCACACAGGCATTGTGGAGATGGCTTTAAAAAATCATGAGGTTTAAAATAAAAATAATCTATTTATTTGCCTCCAGCTTTCTGGGCCTTTTCAATACACACAACTTACATTTTTCAACTTCCCTCTGCGATAAGAAGGCCAACTAGTTACTCTTCATTAAATATTAAGGCTAGTATAATTGACTAATCCCAGGAATCCAGTATTTGGGGCTTTATTCTGACCTCTCATACTGTGACAGAGCTGTGCTCCCACGGCGCTTTTCCTAACAGTGCTGGAAAGTGTGCTTGGGGTGTGGATGAGCACGGTTCCTCCCTCTGATGCTAAAAGCCGCAGCGTTCCAGGGATGAAAGGAGGAGCCCCCAGCTGGAGACAGGGGCTCTTCACATTGGTGGAAGACATCCACACCAACACCAGAGGGAGGCTTCTGTGTCAATAATATATATATTCTTTGTGTTAATTTTGGAGATGGGCTTATTGCAGTGGCACAAAGAGTGCCCCGTGTCAGTGCGTGCACGTCACCAGCAGCCTAGAGCAGGTTCCCAATCGCAGGGAAGTGTTTCCAGTTTCGACAGAGCCCACGGGCAGGTCTCAGCAAAAAGGAGCAGTATTTCTTGTGCTTCCCTGAGACAACAAACATCTCCATATATTTGCATAACCATCCAGCGCAGCCCTCCTGGTGCTGCGGGAAAGTGCTTTGGAGGATGCTGGGCGTGGGGAGACGGTAGTTTGAGACCAGCTGGAAGGACTCCCAGCCCTCCCTTCTGAACATAAGCAGAGTTTTCATTGCATTCCTGTGCTGACCTCAGCCCCTCCTTACACAAACACCCGTGCTGCGTTTGTGCAAAGCTGCGTGGGGCCAGGCAGGAGCATCCCACAGTCGTTCCCTGCAAAGGGGGCAGGACAGCGGGCTCAATCACCGTCCAAAAACCCGCCTATGATGCTTGGTTTTGCCACAGCCCTCTTGTGTGGGGGAAACTCTTTCTAGGTCTTTGTTCCCTTGCTGTAAAGTGGAAAATAAAAAAAGTTGTAGCCAATCTCTCCATCTGAGTGGCGTTAACAGATGAAAGCAACACTCTAACACCAGTGGGATTTTCAAGAGTTATTCTGATGAAATATCTGGGCATGTAATAGAAGGCACACAGCGTGTGCATCATTAGCTGTAGATAGGTCTAAATGATCGAGATGGACATACTAATTTTAACTGCGCTTGTTTTTCTCCTCTTTAAAACATCCTGGTCATTAGATGAAGAAATAAGGCAGTAGTACCATGCAGCCCGGAAGGTCAGCCTGCCATTATAAAAAAAGAGCAGTGAGTCAACAGTCCAGAGGAGAAAATGCATTCATTTTCAATGCAATTCTGTTCATTCAACAGTTAAGAGTGAGGGATGAAATTTCAGAAATGAGGAATGATTCATGAACAGAAAAACGAATTAAGTTTGCTGAAATGGTAGGAGAAGGGGGGAAGCTAGAGATTTAAGTCACCAAACATGACTCACTGGATAAATTAATCCCAATATATAATTTCAATAGTACATAACAGTGAAGAAAAGCTGTTCAAATTGGTGGAATCATTCAATGGATGCAATTTATCATAGGATTTTGGTTTGTTTGGGGCTTTTTTGCAAACCTCTGTCCCTCTTTCTCATCTTCAGCTGGTCAAACCTGGCTTTCAGCAATCCTCCTTAAATAGTGATAGCGGTCAAGTTGTGATGATGCAGATTTCGGTGTAGGCTCAATATATCATCCCAAGAGCTGATAACGGGTGGTTGAAGTCCATGGTACCACGGCAGCCCTCCTACCCAGGCTCAAATTAGCTAGGTAAGACCCAGCTCGGGAAAATGTGCTTGACTGCGGCGATGTCTCTGTGGGGCACAATGCAGGCTCGGCTTCGGTTTCCATTGCCAAGTATTAATATCATTCTGGTCATGAGGATGTGAAAGGAAGGCTTTCAGGGAGAGACAGTATTTTTTATTACACCAACAGATATTCTTGCTTAAAAGGACACATTTCCAGGCACAAGTGCCTTTTTTAAGGTCAGAAGCCGAAGCTGCAAGTTTCAAGTTAAATCTAAGTGTCCCTGAGTATGGGAAATTTATAACTCAGTTATTCTCCCATCCTATACCTTTCGGTATCCTTTTAAAAACTCTTCAAACTTGTGCATCTACTGATATCTGATGTATGTGCCTTCTGCAGGTGAATTACGAGCTACGGAAAAATGTACATGCAACAAAAAATTCCCCTTTCTTCTACTGAATATCCTTCGCTCTCACGTTGTTAAGAAAGACCCAAAAGTGGCTCATGGCCTTCCCAGCCTAAACCTTAACAGCGCTTTGCTTATGTGGTACAACTGTCACCAGTCCTCCAATCCTTCTTCAATGGACATCTCTCGGTGTACCAGCTCACAGTCAGCGCGGGGGGTTTTTTGGCTGTAAGAATAGATTGATCCTTCTGCAATCACCTGGCAAACGCAGCGGTGCTTGGGTAAGAGATGGAGAGGGGGACATGTTGGGGAACATGGCCATGTTGGGGAGTCCCTTGCTGATGCTGACCTCAAAGAACTCTCACTTCCTCAAACCCAGCATTTGAAAGGGAAAGTCTGGGGTTTTTTTCCTCTAAAAGACCCCAAAACATAAGGCGGTGGATTTTCTACTGTTAATCTTGTATCCAAATTTTTTTTCTCTGTGCTAACAGATTGACCTGAAAGAGCAGGATCCTAATTGCTCAGAGATAAAGTAATTGAGTGGTCCCTTGGGCTCAATTCAGCACCACAAACTTCAATAGGGCTGACAAATGTCGATCCATAACACAGGATTAATAGGGCTGTGCTTGGCTTCCGTTTCAGTTTTCCATTTGCTCCTTCGGTCTAACTAACACTGTGATTGCTTTGGGAAAACTGACAAGTCTTTGCAGTTAATGAGGCCCTCTAGTAATTTATCAAGCAGGGTTTCTAAAATAAAAAGGGCACAAAGAACAAAATGTTGTTTCTGTGCTAAAGGAAGGAGAAACCTTTCTCTCCAGGTCCTGGAGAGCCTGGAAGACTTTGCTCCTCCACGCTGCGCAAGCTGGAAGCTGGAGTGACTCTTGCGGCGTGTTTTTTTCCAAAAGCATTTGGTATTCTCCTGACTGTTTTCTGTGGATGTCACGGGCGCTCTCCCATCTGTGGGCTGAGTGGTACATCTCATTGTTGAGCACTCCAAAATTGCGTGCACAACGGTTTGGGAGTTTGCTTTTAGATGCTTGGCTTTTAACCTATCTGTGGTACAATGAACGGATCTGCAGAATGGGCCTTGTGCAGGGATGGGGAGGACGTCCACCGGGGCTGCAACGTAAGAACCTGTGCAGAAAGTCTTGGTCCTGAGGGTGCCCTGCCAAGCTCAGCTGCGGAGCTACCCCACGTGCTGCTAGTGGGACTCAGCCAGGTGGTTTCCCCGCAGCGTCTCTGGGAAGCTCTGAGGAGCAGCTGTCATTAGCATGCAAAAGAAAGCATCAGAAATGCTTGATTTTATAATGAAGTGTTTCATCTGGGCCTGGGCTCCATGGCAGTGAACTCTGAACTTCTTGCCACCGGGAACTGGACTTCCCAGCTTGGTTCAACAAGCCCCACTCTGCCAACTCTATCAGCACACGGAAATGTAATTCTGAACTGGCAGCTTTCAAAACTTTTCAAAACTTTATTTCCTGGAAAATGTCAACGCTTTTGCAGAAATTCCAATTTATCCTCAGCTTGATTTAAAATAAAGTTCCTAAATGGGAACATGGAAAAGCCAAATTGCCATTACCAGGAATAGCTCTGTTCCGAGTGACGTGGAGGGTCCACAACTGATCAGCGAGTTTCTGTTTCTATCGTGACAGCCGTACATCCGTCCATCATCCTCTTTATTTTTAGTACAGTTCCTGGTTTTCTTTCTTAACGCAGCAGCTTTTACATTAACGCAGAATGAGATCGATTTTACCTATAGCCTTGATAGGAAACAATTGCCGTTAAGCTATAGAAGTAGCTAATCGTTCTGTCGCAGCAGCGACTTAAGCACATCGCCCAGTCGGATCTTAGTGCCAGCTGGGGGAGACCTGGCAGGAAAAATCTGGTGCAGCTGGCAGGATTTTCTTCTCAAGGGCCACGTTTGTACCGTAAGAAATGGGGTGGCAGAAAGGCTCTGCAGCCTAATGTCCAGAAGATGCTTGGGAACCTCCCCAGCGCTGTTGTCCATGGCCAGGTCTTTACGGCTGCCCCAGGCGCTGGTGGAAAGGGAGGAGCAAGTTGGGGCTGGTGCCTGCTGGAAACTGGAGTTTGCCCCTCGCAGCTGATTTTTTACCCCAGTTTTATACTTCTTAGGGATGATTACCAGTAGATGTCTTTCTGGATGGTGCTGCTCAGGGTTGGGCAGCTTCACTGTGTTGCCTCCAAGGTGCAGTTAAGAACATGAGCTCGCCAAGCTGGTGGGGCGTTTGCTGCAGGTGAACTCCCAGGGCACACTGGATTGCTCTCCTCCCTCTGAATGTAAACGTGACTCGGGGACTGACACTTTGCCCCGCGTTCGGGTGCTTATGAGGATTCACCCATCCAGCAGCGGGTACCACAGCAACTCTCCGGTTGCCTGGCTCTAAGCTCAATTACTATAACATGTCTTGGAAAACCAGTCTCGGAGCCATTCCAGTCCCCCCAGTTTGGACAGCAGTTTCCCCCCTGCCCAGCAGCCAGCTGATGCACGCCCAGCCCCTCTGAGCTGACAGCCGGCAGATGTGCGGTTACTCCTGCAGCTGCACGGATGCCCAGGGTGCCTGGGGTCCCTGCTCTCTGCTCCCGGCGACCCAGGGGCTGGGGGCTGCCGGCTCCCATCCCAGATGCCCAAATCCTTACCACACATGCAGCATGGCTGACAGCAGGCCAATAGGTAGAACCACAACTAAATGGAAACATTCCCCTTATTTTAAGGTTTTATGAAGGCTGAACTGAAACAAGGTGCCTTCCTGCCAGACTGAGCTCAGCAGATGCAGAACGTGGTAGAAATTCTCAATTTTAGTGTATTTAGCCTTTCACAAATGTACTTTATTCTCTTCTGGGGACTTTTCCCCCTCTCTATGCTTCCTTCTCAGCGTACGTGCCTTTCTTTCTCACGTACCTCTCTCTGCAATGCCAATCTCAGATTTATTTTTTTTTCTTCCCCACAAAATTCCACATTGCAGCCTGCAGCCTTGTGAAGCAACATTTACACCTAAGCTCTGCTACACTTCATATCTTACTCCCAGCTGTGTGAAAACATAAACGCCCTTGTCCTGTAATGACGGTCACTGAAAACAGCTCCATGCTCGTTATTTGAAGAAGTGACCCATTTTGGAGACAGCTTTGCCAGAATTATGAAAGCAGGCAGTATAAGATGTCTCCAGAGGGATATAAAAGGGGAGGAGTCCTAAAATCATTAGTTGTGAATAAAATCTGGAGGGCCAGGATTATATTTTACCCTTTAGCTGTCTGCATGCCCCCCCCCAAAAAAAAAAAACCCCAAACCAACAAGTTTCATCTGTTGATTGACGGATGAATCTTGTTCCCTGTGTCCACGCCACCTTCTCCCGTGGCTGCCCAGTGCCCCGCTCAGAGCAGGGCAGGTCCAGCTGGGGCTTTGGTTTGCCCAGGGACTGCAGCCAGCTGGAGGGAGGGAGGTTTATTCCCCGGACCACATCGGCATTACTCACTCTTGGCATTTTGGCAGCTCTCGGGATCCCCTCCCGTGCCGCAGCCCCATTCTCCCCGGAGCTGTGCACGTGCAGGACCAGACCCATGCTGCCGCTCACGGGTGCTGCCGGGAAGAGCCCCCGCCACTGTGCCGCATCCCCCAGTGCCCGATGAGCACCGGGGCAAAGCTCCCCTCGGCAGCCTGGACCCAGCGTGGTTTCCCCATGCTCTGGGCAAGCCCTGCCGCAACGCCTGGCTCCGGGTGCATTCCCACTGTTGAAATGAGAAACACGCTGTAAATAATACGACGGCTCGACCCGCTGGGGACCGGCGTGTTAATGCCATTGCTTTGGAAAGCTGCAAATTAACAGCGCGGCACAGCTGGGCTCCCTCCCAGTGCAGAGCCAAACTGGGGGGCCGAGGAGGCCACCTAAGGCTGCGCCCAGGCATTGACAGCAGGGATGGGGCAGATGCGGTGCTTGCTGTTTGCCGTAGCAGCTCTTTAATAAGCAGGCTGAAAATGCAAAGTTGCAGTATCATTTGTAGGAGGGAAAAAAAAAAAAAAAAAGGAGAAAGGATTATTTAGTCAATCGTCCTGTCTGTTGTGGTTAGGCTGTGGTTTAGATGCAGAAAAACCGCGTTGCTGGAGGTCTTATTCTGCGCCTCGCATCTGACTTGTAAAATCTGCCAGTAAATCTTTACATCAGAATCTGGACTGAGAAGCTGCTTGTTTTAATCACGGGATTTCACCAGAACATCTGACTCCTTTTTAAGTCCAGAAGTGTATTTACATATTTGTCCCCTGCAACAGATTTACAAATCCTATAAAACAGCAGAAAATCCTCCAACAGATTTACAAACCGAGAGGAACCTGAAACAAAAATCCAGACTTGGCGAAGCGTTGTTACTCGTTTGTATTTTTAAGACACCTGATGGGGTGGAGGGTCCCGTTTTCTGATGTTAACTTGAGCCTGGTTTTCAGAGTGTTAACCAGGTGATATTAAAGGCTTTCAAGCAGATATCTGAAAATCGAGGCCCTTTTCCTATTTGTTCTTAGTTACGCTGAAAACATCAACCCTGCAGTTTACAATTAAAATGATCAAAATAGACCTAATTGTTAAGACCGAGGAACATATATACAAACAAGGCCACTACTCTTTGCCCATCTACCAAATCACATATTTTAAGCATAATCTTCTTTGATATTGCTGCAAGTCCAGCAATATTTACCCTTCTCTTCTTAAAATTACAGTTCCTTGTGATGATATATCAACCTGAGTTTGCCTGGTGCTGGGAAAAGCCTGGGACGGGCTCACCAAAAGCAAAGTTGAGTGTGAAAGGGAAAGAATAAGTTTTTCAATATATTTTTGAGCTCATACAAGTTTTTGAGCCTTGATTTCTAAAATCCTGACTCTTTTAGTTTCCTGCCTTAGTGATGATGTCATTAAATGCTTACGCTTGCTGTCGTACATACCCTGGTTGCAGGGTTGCGGTACCATGGGTGCTAGAGCAGTGGGACCTTACCAGCTCTAACATCTCGAAAGCAATTTAAAAACCATCGTTTGGATCTCGTGTGCACACGGGAGGCAGCAGCCGTTCGTACGCAGTGGTCGGAGGTGAACCCCTGCAACACCGGAGCCAGTTAATGCCAAAGAGCGTTGGGTCCCCGGGGTGCCAAACCACGCTCCCTTGCAGGGGTTAAAGCCGCCTTCCTGCAAAATCCGTCCTGTGACCGGAGAGGGACTATTTATTGTCAGTCTTGTACATAATTGCTGTTGGCATGCCCTTATCCTAGTCAAAATAGTGCAGAGGATGGAGAATTAAAAAAAAAACCAAACATATATTCATTTCTCATAAATGATTCCTGGGGCTGAGATGGAGCCTGTGAGCGTGGCCAGGAGCAAGGAGAGGGGTAAACGCATAGTTCAGGCAAAATGCTTGGAGGAAATATGCTTGCCAAGGAAATCTTCTGTGGCTCCTAATGCCTCCACGGGTTGCTTTTTCCTTCGCTGTTATCAGCAAAACACTACTTTGGGGGCAGAAGGCGATAGGGAGGAGTGGATCCTTGCTCCTCACTAGTGCCTTGTCCCAGCACACGGTCGCATACAAGCTGGTCTGTATTTGAAAGGGTGGGATTCCTCTTTCGCAGCAGTACTAGCGAGAGTCAGGAAAGCTTTGCTGAAATATTAATTTGTCTCTGAAAACATCCTAAATGCAGCTAACAAGCAAGGACAGAGCTTCCCTTGATGGGAGTGTGGAAATGGGACATGCCGGTGCAGCCACCTCCGCGGCTGGCAAAGGTGACCCGGTGAGTTCATTTCCATTTTCATCAAGTTGAATAAAATGCAGATAAAAACGCCGTTAGAAGAAAACAGAATACAGTGTTTCTGATGTATAAATTTTAGCTCTTTACCATAATCGGACTGTACTGCCTGCAACCTGGAGAGCATTGGGGAAGAAAAATTACCTTTATCACTACTTTTGTAATAAATGTGGCTCATAGCGCATTCTTGTCCGTGATTGCTCCTGGTCAGGAATTGTCAGGGTGGGGGGGCAAGCTGAAAGCTGCAGGTTCATTTCTTCTTCTGAATTTAGTCAGAAATTCTTGCTTTTTCCATCTGACATTGGTCTAAGGACTGGGGGAGAGGTCTTTCTTGCTTGAGTCTCTTCCAATACCTGCCCTTCAAAGCTTTACGTTCTGGGGAGCGGGAGGACTCAATGTGTTGCAGGCACCGTGGCAGAGATTTGGGTATAAGAAACTTTGAAGAGAGGTGTCTGGATCTTGTTAAGCTAACCAGGCAACACGCTGTACAGGGCAAATGTTTGCTGCTGGGTTTGGTTAAGCCATGGAAGGATCATATGGACAGGGGGCCTGGGATTTCCAGAAGATGGGTGAGTCTGCAGAGATGCTAAAACAGGGGTATAGGAATGTGGCTACGAGGGTGGGGAGGCTGGCAAGTTCTAGGAGGCTGGTTCATGCTAACATTATAGAATCACAGAATCACAGACTCATAGAATCACAGAATGCTTTGGGTTGGAAGGGACCTGTAGAGGCCATCCAGTCCAACCCCCCTGCAGTGAGCAGGGACATCTTTAACCAGATCAGGTTGCTCACAGCCCCGTCCAACCTCACCTGCAATGTTTCCAGGGATGGGGCCTCCACCACCTCTCTGGGCAACCTGTGCCAGGGCTTCACCACCCTCAGTGTAAAACATTTCTTCCTTCTATCCAGCCTAAATCTGCCATCCTTTAGTTTAAACCCATCACCCCTTGTCCTGTCACCACAGGCCTTGCTAAAAAGCCTGTCCCCATCTTTCCTCTAGGCCCCCTTGAAGCACTGCAAGGCCGCACTAAGGTCTCCCCGGGGCCTTCTCTTCTCCAGGCTGAACAGCCCCAACTCTCTCAGCCTGGCCTCGTAGCAGAGGGGCTCCAGCCCTCGGAGCATTTTTGTGGCCTCCTCTGGACCCGCTCCAACAGCTCCATGTCCTTCTTCTGCTGAGGGCTCCAGAGCTGGACGCAGGGCTCCAAGTATTAAGGCTGGATTGTTTCCTTTCTTCAATTAAGTGGAGCCAAAACTGCAGCTCATCACTGCTGCTGCTGTTGCTCAGAGGTTTGCCTTTGGTAACACACCAGCGTGGCTCGCTGTGGTTCTGTGTTGTGCCTTCTGCACCAGCAGCAGGTGAGTCTGTATCGACAGCAATGGGGTTTATCTGCTTTGCGTGTGTGAGGTGGTTAAATTCTTTTTTCATTAAAGATAAAGCTTCTGAGAAGATAAATGCCAGAATATAGCTCTTGTGAGTGAAAGTCACTTTAGCCACCACTATCCTTAATAAATATGCATTGCAAAATCATCTTAGCTTCCTCTGATTCACATCAGGGAGTTTAAATTTGCCATTACTGGGAACCTGACTTGTCAAAATCCCATCTGTAATTATAAACCTGCATGAGGAGACGGGAAAATGGCGGGAGAAGGAATGAACCCATTAGTATTTGCCTGCAATATGTGTCCTGTTTTCAGAATAATTTAAAAGGTGGAAACATACGGCAGGTAACAGCACAAAGTGTCGCTTCATAGTCGCCAATAAATTCGCGCAGTGATAGTCACTGATCGCCCTACTGGAGCCTGATTTTACACTTTATCCCAGCACAGCCAGGAGCTGAGATTCCAAAGTAAATACAATTACCTGGGCAATGGCCATGAACTTTTTCAAGTCTGATTCCTGCCTTTCCCAGACAGACAGAGCGAAGCGCTGCAGGCGGAGGAAGGGATGGAGGGAGGGAAGGGCCAGGAGCCGGCGCCGTGGGCAGCAGGTTACCAACACACTGCGAATCCCAGCGTCGGTTCAAAGACACCAAGCTGCATTTCTTTTTGAAAACCTTCCTGGGAGCAGAGGCTTCCTGGAAGATGCTCTGCCAAGGATTTCCTCAATGTTTGCATCACACCCGGTGAGATTTCACAGGGAGTCGGATAGCAAGGTTAAAACTAGTTAAGCTTAAAGTAAAGGAGATGGATGGGAAGAAAAGGGAAATCTGAGATATGATGTGTGGGTGCTACATGGGAGGGGGAAGGAGCTCAGATGTCCCCTCCCAGGTACACAACGACATTTTGCTATAACAGGATGCACGATGAAGAGAGCAAAGCTTCAGACAGGTTCCACGTGCGTGTTTTCTGTCTCTTTGGCTGCAAGCACTCACCGCTGTGTTTAGGCACCCAGGGACATTTCTCCACGTCGTGTTAGTTGTGCATCCTTGGTTCTGCTCTGAGGCGAGGCGTCGTGGGAGTTTTTAAATACCCATCACGGCAGTGTCGAAGGGCAGGACCTCTGCCAGTCAGAAAGACACCGCAGGCACTCTCCCCTCTCTGTTTTTCATCCTCTGAACTACAGTAACGCCTCAGGTATTGAGTTTACTGTAGAAAATCAATAAGGAGCACTATAAGCTCAGTGGAGCAGCAGAAGGCAATTGCAGAGCTCAGGACACGTAATGTCCAGATGTGCCTTCTCTCCCCCTAAAATGCCTGCGCCCATAAAAGCCGCTAATCTGCACCACCTTCTGCGCGGTGGTGTTTTTAAACACTAATTTCTAGCTGCCATCACAGCTTCAGTGCAGAAGAAAAGAGCTTTCTGGACAGGTACGCCCAGCTTGGTGTTCCTTTGCCTTCCAGCCAAAGCCAGATGGGGTTAACCCTGGGGATGCACAGACAGCCTAGGAACCTCTTCCTGGGGGTCCCCTGACCAGTCGCCCCATGAGGCTTAGAATTTTTCATAGGTAGGATTATTTTAATTCGGAAGAGTGAAAGCCATGACTTGAAATTGCAGCTGCTCTCCTCTGTTCTCCACAGCATGTGTGGTAATGGGATAATGTGTTTGGTTTTTTTTTTTTTTCAGGGAGAGCCTTTCGAGAGTGCTCCTTGTTAGTAAGTTCACAGCACATCCCCACAGGCATCCTCCTGCGCTGTCAAAGCTCCCCTGCTGCTGCCCAGGCAGTGAGGAGGAGCGAGAGATCTCTCTCCCATTTATCTCTGTCCAAATTCCATCTTTTTCCCCACGAAGCCACCGAACCCAAGGGATGCTTCCTGCTCTTTGATGGTGTGAAGAGAGAGAAAAAAGTAAAGCAAGCTGGTGGGCAGGTCCTTGGGAGAGGCACCTATGCTGCATCCCACGGCTGTTGAGATGGTGGTGTAGGGGCTGCCGGGGCGCTGCTGGCCACCCTCAGAAACAGGAGCGGTGGGGCAGGAGGGGAGGTGGCACAGACAGGAGAGGGAGGAGGAAGAGGTCAACTGGTGGGGCCGGTCAAGAGGAGCTATTTTGGACTTGCTGGGCAGCAAGAAGCCCAGGTTCAAAGGCAGCCTGGGCAGCTGGGGGAGAAGTCGAGCAGCACAAGCTCAATGGATTGACCCACGTGGGCTGAACGGACAGAGAGCGGCTCGGCCACCGCCGCACAGCTGGCTGCTGCTTTTAGCATCTCTGTGTCCTGTGTCGATTGCTCTGGGGAAATCAGCACTGGCTGACAGTTAATGGGACCTGGATGTGTTTTATCAGATCCTGAAAGGCCATAAAAGGGGAAACTGAAAGCTTATACAAGCCCCAAGGCAGGAAGGCGAGAGACGCTAGCTGTGAGAGTGCCAGACCAAAGCCACAACTGGTCTCAAGGTAGTTAAAAGTCATTAATGACACAACCCAGGATGAACATTTGTACACAACAGCGCTCTTTTCTGAAACACAGACCTCCCGGGCTTTGTGGACCGCATCTGCAGATGGAGCACAAATTGGCAACAGCAGTTAGAGGGGCACCTGGGAGATGAGCAGAGTGCTCATGAAATGCAGAGAAGCGCCGAAGCAGATCTTCCAGTGTTCCGAGTGTGATTCTGGGTCCTGAGGGTTCAGACCAAAATATCACTATTGACTCCTTCTTGGGTGGCTCGTGGGAGTGCCGGGAGGCTGGAGCTGGGACCTGCATTTATCTGTGCATTGGGCTCTGCGGGAACCCAGTGCTGTAACAAATGAGGGCTGCTTGTTAATATATAACGAGCTACAGAAAGAGCCTAATAAATGTGCATCACGTGCTAAACACTAGTAGGTGCTGGGGCTGGGCACTCATCACTCCAGAAGAGAAACAATTATTTAGACACACAAAAAGGAGTTTAAATGCAATGCAGACTGTAAGCGTACAGATGAAAGGCAGGCAGAAAGCCACTAGACCCACGTTCAAAACCGGGGATGGGTGGCACGTTGCAGGAAAACACGAGTGTATTTCACTTGTAGGATGGTGAGTATTATCTGTGACAATATTAGGTTCAACCAGACGCCTCTGGATAGGTATATAGGTCTTGCCAAAACCTGTGTAAAGACTGGGGCTCCTGGCAGTGGCCTCTGTGGTGCAGGTTTCCTGCAGCCAAAAGCATTTGCACGATGTTTGGAATGATAAAATACATCAGCTAGCTAAAGCAAGTGACTTCCAGATGTGCTCAGCGTGGCCTGGTTTTGCTCTCAGTAAAGTCAACGGCAAAACTCCAGTTTGTTAGGTGAGACGAGACTAGCAGGGGTCATGCCAATGCCTTCGTCCCCACCCTTCTCTTTAACTATTAAATTACTTACAATCAAAAAAGGACTCCGTTACGCCTACATACAGCCTACAAGGCCCACCCTCCTAGACAACCTTCCTCCACAGGTATCAAAACCATGATGACAGCTTGGAAACGATCAAATAAAATCTCTAACACGTATTTGACAATCAGATGGTTTTCTGTCCCTGAAAGTCAAACTTATCCCACAGATAATTTGGGCCCAAATTTTTGAGCTGTCAAGTGTCTGAAAAACCCAAGGAAAAACACAGTTGTTCAGCACTATGGAAAACCAAACTCATTAATGCACTTTTCTCCCCCTTCCAAAAATGAAAAAAATAATTCAAGAGATTTGGAAACAATATCATTCTTCAACATAAACTGTGGATTACAGTTCAGAAAGAAAACAGAAAGGAGGGGAGCAAAATGTTATTTAAATTCGTGTCATGTGTCATTTTTCTCTTGCTATTAAATTCAACAGAAAACAAAGTCCACTGTAATCAGGAGCGATTGTTATGGTAGAAACATTTATAAGGTACAATGAATATAAATGGCCCACTTTTCCTTGAGCAGAGTGGAAGGAAAATCCTGTTTAAAATAGTTTCTTAGAGGCTTTGGCAATAAACCCAGTACTGAGGGCCTATTGAACCCAAACAAGCAGAGCTCCTGGTATGCAGGGAAGGGCCACCAATTTTGCAGTCAAGAGCTAAAGAGGATCTTTAGGCAATGTTGCCATTAAAGTCACTTACCAAGGTCCCAGTAGCACTATTTATGCCTTGGGAAGGACCAACAGAGTTAAAGTTAATGGACTGTCTGCTCCCTGCAGCCTGGACCGAGCTATGGGGTTCAGCCCTTGGTGCTGGTTCTTTCACATGCAGGGGAGAAGTTCGGGCTGTTCATTTTTGGCATCTTGGACATCAGAGCCAGACTTTTACTCTGGGAGAGACCCTCAGGGAAACGTGACTCAGGATCAGGCTGACATTTGGACTGAATGACCAAACTCTTGTTCAAACCCCTTTTTCTCCAAGAACGCAAGTTCTTCCTTCAGAATTAAAAGGGAGCAGCTGATGGCAGCGTGGGCTGGAGCCTTTCTGGGCAGTAGAGCGTGATGATACAGGTCTAGATCAGCTCCTGCCCCAGCCTCCCAAAGCTGAGCACCTCCTGTGTCAATGAGAAGTGATGTATTTGCATGGAAGAAATATAGTTCTTCAATGCTTCGTTGCTCCGCATTACCACCAGACACTAATTTGGGCCGTTTACGGAGCGGGGTGCCGTTAGCAAACCCAGGGTGCACAGCGTCGCTGTACTCACCAGCGGCCGCAGGTGTCCTGCTGTCCTGGGTGTGACATGCTCTGTCTTGTTCCCCTTGGACCCCAATCCAGATATTTCCAGCTCTTTCTGCTCACAGAAAGGAGATTTTTAGTCCAGAATCTGTAGTGAGTTCCTAGGAAGAGCACAGACACCAACCCCTCAAGCTAAGCCAAAAGAGACTGAATACCTGACCGTGAGGGCTTGGGAGAGGCCCTTGGGGAGTCTCCAAAACCAAGGGCCTGAACATCTGTGAAATGGGGGACGGGGAGGGACAACTGAGCGGCCTGTCCGTGCCTCTGTTTCCGTGAGCTGTCACCACTCGAGAGTGTCACCAGCGCTATGGTTTGAGGTGGGCTGAGAAAACAAAAGCACATTAACCGAGGACAATCTTCTCTCGATTTCCCAAATCACTGGCTATCACCACGTTGACTTAATTAATTGTTAACATCTATGTAATTAAGCAGTAACATAAATGATTCCCTCTTGGTGCTGATGAAGATAATGAATAACAATCATGGCTGCTTTGTTTCACAGCACTAATCTGTTTTGAAATATACATTGATTTTATTTTGATTAGGACTAAACCTAGTTTCCACTCGGCAAATAAACCTCTCTGATTTGAGTAAATTGCTGTTGGCATTTACATTATGATAATCAGCTCAGAATCCGTCTGATCAGCTGCTTTCTTACTGTGCGTCATTTGCTTACTTCGTAGTCCACTATAATTATGATGTTGTACTTCGCAATATTTAATTATGGCCTCCTTTCTTCTTTGCTCTGTGATTCACATTTTGCCCGTCACCGTCATTATCTGTGAAGTGCTCCGTAACGCGGCGAGCCCCACGCTGGCTCATGCCGGCTCCTTCTCAAGAGCTGACTCCACACTGGTGCCTCTGATGGCGTTCAGATGATCTGGTGGCTGCCTTACCCAAGAAAAGCTCAGTTTCAAGGCTCTGGCAAGAATGGAAATTTGTGAAGACTCCAAAGAAAAACAAAAATCACACGTGCGTTTTGCACTGAAACTCCATTTCCTGTTATTTTTCCTGACCCCTTTGGAAAAATCCCAGGAGTTGGAGCCTGGTGCCAAACTGCCTCAAAAATACCTTGTAATTATTTCCTTGTGCCCATGGAGCTGCTCCTGCCTCTGTCCCAGCCTCCCCGTCTACCCCGTGCTCAGTCCCATGCCCAGGGCAGGCCACGGTTGAGCACAGAGAGGTGGGTGTCCAGGTCTGGACGCCGGATCAGACACCAGCGTTGGAGGTACAGTCACTGTACTCAGGTATTTCATTAGAAACAGCTACATTTGTCACGCTGTTTTTAGGGCAGAGTGCGTATCTGGCAGCACAGGTATTTTTTCATCTCAGTGTTGAACTCTTCATTTGAATTACTTACAACGTTCAGTTCTGGCATCTTCTAAATGACACTTTTTACTCTTTGAAATTACTATTTTTTTTTATTCAATGTTTATATTGATTTTTTTAAGAGGAGAAACCCATCCTCTTCAACAATTCGGTTTTCAGATTTTCCATTTCAGATGATCACGAAAGATCTGCTTTTCTTTTGAACTGGAAGACAACTTATGTCCAGAGCAGCCCAGGATTCAAATAAATTTTTTGGCCTAGTGAGTTTAACCAATATGTGGTAAAATTTTTCAATCATTCTTTGCTGTGACACTTCTCCCATCACCTTAAGCCAAACTATCCAAGAAGAAGTTTATTTCTGATGTTCAAAAATATTTCAAGTTCTCCCATATCCTAGACTGGGAATGCTGCTGGCCTCAACCTCGGAGGAGGCACTGGGGAAGGGATGCATTACCTGCTGATGCCTTATTTTGAGAGGTAAGTACAGCATCTCTCCTTAAAACCCTGTTCCCTTCCTTTGCTGATCTCTCCTGTTTCCCAGACTCTGCTCCAGCCCTGCCCATGATTGCCAGCACTGTAGGGAGCCAGGAAAGTGGTGGGGTGGATAGCCCGGAGGGATCCCGAGTCCAGCCCTTGGCCGTCTCATCCCTCCCCACTGCATTTCATCACGGGTATGTGCCTGGAGAGAGGCACACAGCCACAACAGGATGGTCACTGTTGGGATTGAGTCGCGCTGTTGTTGAGCTCAGCGTCATGCTCTGAGTACTGCTGCCGCCTTAACGTGGTGCCAATGTGCTCAGGGTGTCCTCTGAACGCTGAGGTGATGTGCAGCAACACAGGGTGAAGGACTTAGCAGCTGTGGAAAACCAGCTCTGAGGTCACGCATGAAGAGTAGTCCCGTGTCGTGTGGGGGAGAGGGGCAGCCCTAAAGAAACACGCAGCTCCCCGGGCAGGCAGGTGACAAGAACCGTCGTCACCTTGCAGGTGTTCAAAGCTGCCCTACTCTGAGCTCTGGAGTACAGGAGAGAGCATCTTCACTGGAAACAAGAGGGCTGGAGTCCGTCACAGCTATCTCTGATTTCCAGAACCTGGGCTCATAAGCAGACCAAGTCCACCAGCACTGCTAGGGCTGCCCTTTCCACCAGAGGAGGACTGGGCCAGGGAGTTATGGACATTGTGCTTCACCCCCCAAACCAGGAAACCTAAAAATTATCTTAGAAATTAGTCGTAAAAATAATTTAATCACTCAGCTAGTCCATACCGTCAACTTAGACTTGTTCCTGCAGGTAACAAGATCAGACTCCGTTCTTTCAGAAATGGGCTTCTGGAAAATTTCAGTGTCTGAGGATGAAGCATATCACCTGATCTGCAACTAGATCATGTCAGCTGCTCGTTTACGTGCACACGGATGGGAAGCGAAGGGTGGTTTTTTTCAACAACAGCAGCCATTTCATCATCATGCAGCCCCACCAGTACATCCGAGAGAGACTTAGGACCAAAATGGCACCATAATTCTTGTCGTTCAGGTCTGGAAACTGAGACACAGCACAGCGCAATCGCTTGTCCAGCACTGGGACTGACATCCCATTTCTTTTCCAAAAGCGCTGCGCAGAGAGCAGCACGTCGCCAGGGGAAGAACAGTTTCCACCCACTTAAATGTGCCTACCATATCACTAGGAAGAGCGGGTTAGACACTGCGATCAAAGCGGACAGCAGAGAGATGGGACGGCCGTTCAAGCAGAAAGACGAGGGCTACAATTTGCATCACTTATGGCCTGGGGCACGCAGAAGCAAGCTTAATGCATAGCGAGGGGCGTCACGGAGAAAAAGAGGCTTTGAAAAATGCAAAGCCAAACTGCAAACATTCAGGGAAATCTGAACCCTTCACTTCAAAGCATTTAAAGTCGGTGTTAAAGGGCTATTTCTAGAAAGGTTTCCATTCTGTCACCTGTTGTGCGCAATCTTTGTTTAACTCAAATTCCGTCTCAGACACAATTTTTTTATTTCGTGCTTGAGCTCTGCTGCTGGTTCTGGGAGATGTGTTGTGTCTGTGAACAGATGATACCGCAGGGTACCGCTGGAGTTGTAAGGACACGCAAGCCCTGCCGACACATCCTGAGGCTGCTGCTCTCCGTACCGACGTCGTGTTCTTCAGAAAACAGCATCGCTTTCCTGCGTTGTTGCCTGTCGAACGCAGAGCCTGGTCTAGCTGGGAAGCAGCAGTGCAGGGGGCAAGAAGTATGAGTTTTAGCTTTGGTTTCACACCTGGACATTACACCACCACGGATCTGAGACCGAGAGCAGGACAACAGCAATGGCAGCCAGAACCCAGCCAAAGTTTGGGTAGGGCAAGCTGAGGTCTGTAGACGTGCAACGGCAGAGGGAAAGGGAAAGAGCAGCAAATAAAGGGAGTTAATATTTCGGAAGCATATACTTTCTCATTGCTTTCAGCACAATTTCGTATCTTCAAGTTTGCTTTGGAGTCGAGTTTGAGAGATCTCAAGGATTCAAAGCAGTGTAGTTTTACTGGCCAAGCTCAGGAAAGCAACATTTTATGACTTGTATTTAACATGTCCCAAGCAAACTCATTTCTCTTCTTCTGGAGCACGGCACCGGAGGTGCAGTTGATTCCAGGTTTGGGCTCATTGCAAGAGGCAGAGAGGGAGATATTCTGCAGTCAGCCTGGATGGTCTTTAACCTCTCTGACTGTGGGGTTAGCTTTTATTTCTTATGGCCAAACCAGGCCTTAAAGTCTGGACCTTCTAAATTCACAGCGGTCTGAAATCTGGATTGGTGCTCTGCTTTTCCGGGGGTCTCTGGCTTGTCTATGAAAATTTTAGGTGAAAAAAATAGAGCAACCTGAGTCATAATCACAAGGGCACTTTTCAAGCCTTTGGTGAGACCGTATTTTGCATTCACACAGGCTTTTTACTCTCGGCTGCAGAGAGGGTCAGCCTGCAAAGCCCTCACATGGCAGTGCTCCCGTGGCAGCCCTCTGCTCCGAGACAAAACCCGAGCTGCTGAAATCCCACCCCAGTTTCTCAACAGATGGCAATAGCACGAGGTCTCTGCGCAGCGGACAGACACATTCCCAGCCTGCTGCGTGGCCAGAGAAAGGGATGGCTGTACGTCCTTCGGTTGTCAGTATTAATCAAGCATTAAGGCAAACGACAAGCAGATTTTGCTGATTTAATGGATAATTCCAGCTCGTTTGGTCCATCTAATTCAAACTATTAGAACTGAATCTGAACTGACTACTGACCATCCCTGCTTTTCTTTGCTGATAGCTTTAGATACAGGTCAGAGCAGGTAATCAGTTTTCAAGGGAATCTTAAACATAGCAGGAATTTCTATTTGCATGGACTTTTTTCATTTGTAAATACTCTCTTTCCTTCATTGTTGCTATTAGGTTTTGGGTGGGGGTTTTTTGCCCTTGCAAAATTAAATCTTTCCTTTCTTTCTCATTATGGAAATGATTTCTTCCATCTCCTAATTCAACCTCTAATGGCATACATAAGAGCTATGCCTTGTTAAGGCACTCTTCTCACTGAAATAGCTTGTAACGGCAGGGAATGAGCTTTGTGAATGTTGACTGGGCTTAAGACAGCCCTAGGAGTGATCCTGATTAACGTGGGTATTGCTTGATCAGGAGAAAATGATGGGCAAAGGACTTCAACAGAATCCAAGGAATACACTTTTGCACCAGAAATGCTTTTTTCCTGCACACACAAACATGAAAGTACAAGTGCAAGCTACAGAGAATGTACAGACAGAGACATGCTGCTTAGTTTATCAAATAAAAGATATTTAGACCTCATACATCTTCCACAAAGCAGAAGGGAAATATGGTTGTCTCTGGCAAATTAGTGACCTTTGACAGTTCTGCACATAGGTGAAACGGATCTCGGACCAGCAGCGCAGGCATCAAAGGTAGTGGTGGAAGTTTAGACTTTATAGGGAGCTCTTTATATGATGAGGTCCATCCAGTAAAAAATCTCACAACATCCCACGGCTTGGTGTGCAGCAAATTTAGGAGCACCCGCTCAGAGACATCACAACTTCCACTGAGCTGCCCCTATAGAAAACACAAAGCAGGAACTTCTGCTCCCAAATATCTCACTCCCACCACTTGAGCGGGAAGAGAAATCAAGCAAAGGGCCAGCAGGTCCTTTTACCTCTCCTAAGAGACTTTACCCTTTACATTCCCTCCTGGGAACATAGACCTGTTTCACGGACAGCAGAACATATTTTGTTCGTTCAGGTAGGTCATGAGATAATGGCATGCAAGCTCTGGACTGAAGACCAAGTCTCTTGGGAATGCTTTTAAACTTGCAGGTGAAGATTATGTGTAAAGTAAAATGGGTGCATAGGTACAACTGCTGCAGCAATGGCGGAGCTGGTGCATTTGGACTTATAATAAATCAGCTGTGTTGCATATGGTCAAGAACAAATATCAAACCAATCTAATTTTCATTTATGACAGTGCAAAAAGCCTTGTGGACAGAGGAGAAACAGACGCCCTCATAGATCTTGATCTTAGGAACGCTTTCAACGCTGTCTTCTATGACACTTTCATGAGCTAGAAAAATATCTAGGTGAATATATTATTGGGTAGTTGCAAAACTGGTTAGAAGATTATAGATGGAGCAATCATTGACAGATTACTGTCAAAATAGGAAGCTTAGTACATGGGCTAAGCTTTCAGCACTTTCATTAATGGTCCCGATGATGGAACAGAGAAAACACTTTTCAAGCTGGCTGACACCACCACTTGGAAAGGACTGCCAGTATTCTGGATGACTAGACTTACAAATGAAGTTCACAAATTCATAGCTGAGTTGGAGGTGATCTGAAAAAAAGAAGTGCTACTTAGTAGGGTTAAGTACATCTGGAAAGGGATAGTCAGCTCTATGAATCCGAGATGGGGAACAACTGGCTGATGAGCAGATCTGAACAGAAGTCTCTGAGATAATTGTGGATCGGGTGCTCAGCAGGTGTCAACAAGATCACTGTTGGGAGAAGGCAAGCCCCACTCCACATGCTTAACTGTGATCTGTGAGCCATGTCAAGAAACTCTTCCATGTAACTTGCCTTTTAGGCTTTGGACACATAAGGTATTAACCTTCAGCCAGTCATCTTGTCCCGACATAAAACACAGTATGCCTTAAAATGATTTATCCTCAACTTAGCAGTGGCAAATTTAGCTTTGAACATATTGGGCTTGGGAAGGAAAGGGAAGGGAAGAGAAGGCAAGGCAAGGCAAGGCAAGGGAAGGCAAGGCAAGGCAAGGCAAGACTGAAATTCTGGTGTGACTGTGGATCAAACTACCCAACTCTCCCATTAGTTTTCTTTTGCTAGCCACTGGTCTTCTGAAGCACATTGCTCTTGAGAGTGCAAGGGTGGAATCAACCTGGGGAACCAAGCAGGCTCCCGTTAAAATCTCATCAGCTAAAAGCTTTATTTTGCTCGTTGTTGCTTAAATAAACAAAAGCAGTCATATGAGGACAAGGTCCACTTTAACAATAGCTTTCTTTTATCCCCACTCGTATAGTGGGATGGCAGCCCTCGCTGC
Organism: Balaeniceps rex; assembly: GCA_013401315.1. Taxonomy (NCBI): domain Eukaryota; kingdom Metazoa; phylum Chordata; class Aves; order Pelecaniformes; family Balaenicipitidae; genus Balaeniceps; species Balaeniceps rex. Next base: position 310,305 of record VYZW01006717.1, read on the forward strand.
TTGCTCCTGGCAAGTCCTGCCTTTCAAGAGAGAGAGGAAACCACACAGAGCATTTCTATGCGAAATGTCGAGACGAGCCCTTTTCAGCTCCCCGGGCCTCTCCACATGAGCACAGAAAGGCCAAGGATGCCTGCGTGCTCAGAGCCCTCCCCATCCCTCTCGCTTCCTTTTTTTATCGAGAAAATCTGATTAAAGTTGTGCAGGAGAGAAGCAGATGGCAGTTTTGACGTTAGGTGAAGACGGCTTAATCTCCATCTGTGCTGACATTTTCACATGTCTCCCTGCAAACGCTGGCCCCCTGATAATCACTAATGCAGAGCTGGGGGGCCGAGGGCTGCCCTTTCGGGGGAGGATTTGCTAGCTGGGATGCTGGCCCACCACGCCAGGAGCAGGCAGAAACTGGCAACGTGCTGTGGCCCTTGCTGAAGAAACTGATTATTATCCAGTGTCTTTGTGATTGGGCTATCAACCTGATTAGCACCCCGCACACCTAGGCGTTGCTGAGTTGGGGCTTTCAGAAAGCGTCGGCCTCAGCTCTGCTCCACTGGTGCCGCGTGCTGCACGCTGCCACGAAGAGGCAATTAGGGAAGCTTCAGAGCAATGCTAGGGGAAAACTGAGTCCCAAAGGTAGTGCGTAGTTTGAAGGCAAGCTAATTACAAAGGGGTACAACCCAGGATCTGTAACACCAAACACCGCCGTAAGTTTTTCTGTAAGTCAGAAGTATCTTGCAATTAAGTCAGTGATGTCTTTTCTGTTTAGTATCTGAGTAAATATGCAGCATTTTGGTGTTGAAGGCTTGAGTGCCTCTGCTAGGGCACCTCCACAGTGGGGCTTGCTGAGCAGAAATGTGTTTGCCAGCTCTGTCTAGATCCAGGCTGAGCAGTGATGTGCAGCTGCTGAGGGCAAGCTGGGGGAATGTGGTAGCCTGGTCCCCACCATGAGCACGTGGCACACGGGACTGGGAGCTCTGTGGCATCACGAGCCACTTGTTCACCTACTGGAATGGAAACTGCTTCGTACAACCCCCTGCATCACCTCAGACAGGTAGGCACTACTAAAACGTAGAGTTCAATAACAGCTCTATAAAAATGGCAAACCCCTTAAATTCATCTGAAGGTATAATGCTGCAAAACCAGATGACCCTGCGGCAGAACACTGACCAGAGCACTAGGAAACCTGCTTTTACTGGGTTTGCATGCCAGAAGCTAAGGCACAGCCCCATGTTGCTGTGTGCCAGCCTCACAGGGCGTCCACAAGACCCAGCAAAGGAGGTGAGGTGGCCAACTGAGGAGGCAGAAGCATCCCAAATCGAGGTTTGGTGGGGCTCGTTGGTAGGGCGTAAGAAAGGCAATGAAGAGGCATAACAGTGGGGATGGGGATTCAGTCCCCATCGTTATTGCCCCAACATGAGCAATTGGAAAACTGTTCTCATTAAATTTAGCAACCAAATAACACAAAGCAATGGGAAATGTACAGTTTAATTGAAACAAACTTCCGATGCAAAGGAAGGCAGGCAGGATAATGTTTTGGCCCAGCTGAAGTGCCAAAGCTCCCATTAACTTCAACAGCAGCAGAATGTCTTTTGCAATGAAGAAATCAAAGCCTTGGGTCCGTGGAACACTAGAAGAAGGGTAGGAGAGAGCAGTCTGGTGGAGAGACGAGAGCTGATGTGTCAGCATGACTCGGGAAGGCTGTTCTTGATGACTGCTCTCCTCGGATCGATCCCAAGACTGCAAGATGTAAAGAGAAGTCAGAGCTACAAATTATTCCTCGAGACCTGAACTGCCCGAGAGCCCCAGGGGATTAGACCCAGGGTTTGACTGGGACTCTGCAGCCACCCATTCGGGACAGATTTGCGAGAAAGATCTAGGCCAGGGTCCCAGGGGCGCAGGGCATCAGATAGCTCAGCACCGCAGCCACAGCTCTTGGGTTAAACAAAGCTTTTGATTTTGAGCAACACCAAGTCTTCTCAGCTTCTGTGGACTTTGGGAGGGATCCAGCATGCTCAGCATTTGGCAGAAGGTGACTTAACACAACGAGGCGATATTTACTGCAGTCCCAGCTTTGTTGTATCCTCCCCACACCCATCCAGAGGTATTTACCTCCCTATCCCACCCTGTGGAAATTTCGCAAAGAAATCAGGCAGCAGGCGGTCTCCAGTGCCCATTATGGTTCTTGATACGAGTCCTACGTCCGTGTGTTTAGGGGATTTTCTGTTGATCATAACATGTGAGTGCAGGTCCCCAGAGAACTGCAAAGCAGGCCCAGGCCAGGAAGCCGCTCGTGGCAGCATCTCCTGATAGCAAATAGCTCATCTGAGGCTTCTGGAGGTCTGTAAAATAACACGATCTGTACAGACAGGTTTAAGATGCTGCCTATGGCTGACTGACACCCAGATGAGCTACTGCACAGAGACCTTTCTTGGGCAAGCATAGCGATTTACGTTGCAACTGTACTGCTTAGTATTCTCCAGTTAGGGGCTTGCGGCTTTAAGGCAGTGCATGAATTACTCATTTCTCAACTTCACAGAGCATCCTTGAAATGCTACTTGTGCCATCTTGTGTTTTTCCTGCTCTAAATCAGTTTAAGTGGTTTGTTCTCTCTGCCACCTATTTTTATGTATCTACCCTACTTGAACATACACACAACCCCATACGCACCGCATTTCTAGGCAGGTAAACAATCCTTCGTGCTTTAGGAAGGTCAGCTCAGCCTAACATAGACATCAGGGCTTCTGACCCTCTGTGACTTGTTTATTCAGCCAAGCAAAGACGAAGTTCCGATGACCACATCTCAAGTCTTTTGCTAGTTACAATCAGCCCATATCAGACAAGCATGAGGTTGTTATGCAGAACTCTTAGCCACAGAGGTGCTGACCACCCTGAGAGAAGGTACCTTTGCCTGGGAGGTTTGAAGACAGTTGAAAGGTTACAGCGAGGTCCTACCTCCATAAAACGTGAGCATTGCGCTCTCCTCCAAGAGGGATGCTGGTAACATTTCGCCTCAATTCTGGGAACAGCTCATTGCTCAGGAAACCTGGGACTGTCTTCTTTGGTTAAAATCCTTATTCAGGGTGAAATTTAGAAAAGCCAAGGCTAGAAATAAATTGGCTAGAAATAAACCAATAATTATTCACGGCTTTGGTTCAAAGTTTATCCACAGCTAAATTTTTTCTAGCAACTCCTTCTAGATTTAACCACGTCGATCACAGTATCAGTGAGCATCTCCTGTTTTCCTCTAACCATATTATTTGTCATTGTCTAGGAGCCAGGGTGATCCATGCCCATGCTATAGGGTGGCAGAGAGCTTCTCATGGTACGCCTTTGCTCTTCGGAGCCTGGCTGGTGCTCAACTTCACGTCAAATCCTCCTGGCTCCCCACTTGGTGAGTGACACTTCATAATCTAAGGAACAATGTGTGGCAGCTAAAAATAGCTGTTCCTGCATGAGTCCTCAGGTGCCAATCCACTTGTGATAAGCACCACGGGAGTTGTGAAAGCCTTGACAGATAACCGATGGCTGGCTGAACACCTGCAAATAGTGGCTAAGCTGATCACAAGCAACCAAACCGAGTGCTTTATTTGAGGAGGTTCTGCAGAGTTCTTCTTCAGTGTTTACTCAGCTTTATCTCTATTTTCATTTATGCCAATAGTAATGAGATGTTTTATACCACTGCCTGTGACCCCCCCCGCCCGATGTGGCCAGCCCCCACGGCAGCACCGTGCTCGTCCAGGGAAGGTGTCAGTCCCAGGACACAGCCACTGGAAGGGACTGTCTCAGTGCTCCTCATCGACTTCCACACAAGGTCTTCATGGTTAACTACAGCCCATTTTATCAGCCGCCGGAGTTAACCCAGCTCACGGGGCGCTGGGGCAATGGAGGAGCACTCTCGTTTCCATGGTTGGCTCCACAGTTGGAGTCGTAACCTCCACCAGAGCAAACAGCCAATACCTCTGTGGGGGAAGGCTTCCGCAAAGTGACTTACAATCTCGGAAGCAAAGATGGGCACCCTGGTACCAGTGGAGTCTGCTGGTACCTGTAGTGATGTGCGAGAGGTGCTCGGAGCTGAAAAGTCAAACTGAGGAATGAGAGGAAAGGAAATTACTTTTTACTCAACAGCAATATTTCAGCTCAAGGTTCATAGCTGATTTTTTTTCTCCCTGCTAGACCATCAGTCCCTTCGTTGCAAAGAGTCCAATGTGAGCAAGGAAAGAAGGATATACAGGCCACTCTATATGAATCTTTTTTCCCCCAAATCTCCCAAACTTCACCCTGTGGATGTAAAGGCAGCAGCCTGGCCCCGTGGAATGGACATTGTCTCCCTTTGTACCCCAATAAACATGATTTTACTATTACTGCTGTAGGCCATAGTCTTCATGTTGACCTGGCAATGCAAGGTCTTGGGAATCATCTGAGCTTGTCATGCTCTGAGCTGGTATCAGTTTGTGTTAGCTGTGATAGTAATTGTTTAGATAATTGCCTAAATGTGTTTTAGGTTTGCTGTAGTTTATGGCAAGAACAAGTAGCTGCTTTATGTGGTCCATGACTCCAGAATAAAATGCAGGTGGCAGAGTGCAGAAACAGGATGGGATCAGCTGTCCCAGACTGTAAACACACACCGTGATGTTTGGTCAGTGGTTACTTCAGGAAAGCAACCTTGTATTGTTCAGGTAAGACCAGCGTTAGAAAAAGCAAAATGAACCGAAAAACTGAATAACTGGAAATGAATGAAAAGAAGAAAATGTACAAAGCATGTGTAGAAAATGTATAAAAGCAAATTCGAGCAGACCAAGGCAGAAAAGACAGAATCATGGAATGCTTTGGGTTGGAAGGGACCTGTAGAGGCCATCCAGTCCAACCCCCCTGCAGTGAGCAGGGACATCTTGAACCAGATCAGGGTGCTCACAGCCCCGTCCAACCTCACCTGGAATGTTTCCAGGGATGGGGCCTCCACCACCTCTCTGGGCAACCTGGAGAAGCCCACAGGAATTTCACAGTTCTGGCAAAGAGGAGGAAGAAAGCCCATCACTAACACCACATTCCTCCCCACAAAGGATGCTGAGAGCTCCGAGACTTCTGACCCTCAGTGCATGGAGCAGGGGAGGATGAGCAAAGCTCCTGAGAAGGTGGGGGAGGTCCGAGCAGATACTAACATTTAACTGAAAAGTTGTTAACGGTGTTTGGTTTCTATTAAGTAGCCAACCTAGAGTGTGAGTCTGAGTGGCGTTGTATTTGGACTACTGATAACAGCAGTGCGTTGTATTCTGTTTACACTGTTCAAACTGTAAATGGGACCAACGTTAAACAAGAGGAGCGACCCTTTTCTATTGCACTCACGTTTCTGGTTTCACAAAGGGCTGTGACAGCAGTTTGCTCTTAGTACGCGCCTTTCTCATTTCAGTGTGGCACATTCCCCGTTATCTTGCTTGAAATAAATAAGGTAAGATCAAAAAAGAAAATGAAGATGCAGCAATCAGACATGGATGTTTACACCTCGGGCTCAGTGGCCTGGATTTAGCATAGGTTTGTAACAAGTTGCCGACTTCCTCACTAGTCCTCTGATTCCTGATTTTTTTTTTCCTAATACTCTGGCACCCCTAGCTCCCAGGCATGGCTTTGAACTCCAGCCACTGCTTTGTAAATGAGACTCCAGACTGGAAAGGAAAGCTTGAAAACAATGACCTGAGGCACCCCAAAGCTGCAGAAAGCAGAAAGCAGGGAGAGGAAAAACCAAGCACTGAGAGACGGCATCGCTGGTGCTGCTGTTTTAGCTCTCACTGGTTTTCCACCCCATCTCATTGTCTGGGGCACCCAGCTCACACCGACCAAGCACCCAGGACCATCTCTGATGCAGGAGTCACCGCCGCACTCAGGGAGTGACTCCTCTTTGGACAACGCAGCTGGTCTCAGTCACTACGAAGTGCTAACAGGGAGAGCTTTGTATCTCCCGTTGCCCCTACCTCCCTTGGAAACCTGCCCTGGGAAGCAACCACCTTCTTCTCCCACCTAGAGAGCTGCGTCAGACCTCTCAGTGCCGGTGGTCACTTCCAAAGAGAAGAGATGGGGGAAGTAGCAAATGGGAAAATACACATCGAAGTAGCTATTTGCAATCTCTTTGACAAGTTCTTTGAAGGCAGCATGCAGAAGGTTAATGAGTTTTGGCACACGTGTGCCCCTGCTCTGGGGGATCCTGCCTCATGCCATGATAATGAGACGTGCCCGGGGTCATCTGGAAAGGCAAACCTGTTCGTGTGATCCTGCACCTGGATGCCAACAAGGATTGCTCTGCGGGCAGCGCTGAGCTTCACTGCAGCGCCGAGAGGAGAGAGCAGCCGGGGAACACGCTATCTGATGTTTCTCGTGCCTTAAAACTCTTTTTTGTTCAATAAATTAGGCTTTCATTCAGGAAATTGAAGTGGATGTTTTATAATCCTTAAGCCTCTATCACTCAGCGTGTCTTTGAGAGGGGTATACAGCAACGCACGCTGGGGCTGGGTGGAGGGACCTCAGCTAGGATAGAGGACAGCTGAGAGAGGCAACGAATGCGTCTCGCTGTCACCGAGCCCCCAGTGGTTCCCTGCACGTGGAGGTGCTGGCATCGTGTCCTGGCGTGATGGGGAAGCCCAGGAGGCCAGTGCAAGCTCAGGGAACCGTCACAAGTAGCCGTGTGCCCAAGCCCTTTCGTAGCTGCTCTGCAATCAGGGGAAGCTGGAGGAGGTTTGGTCTGCAGTGGGTCCCAGCCAGACTCTGGTTAACGGCTGAGCTCTCACCCCGGTCTGTGCCCTGGCGGGGACGTGAGTGAGGATGCCATGGCTGATGCTAAGGATGGCTGTAGGAAGACAGATGTGCCCCCCATTTTTCTAATCATGTAGCTTCAGTGAATATAATATCTTTTAAATTTTCAAGTGTGAAATACTTGGGGAAGTTTCTGCTAAACGCGTCTCAGTCAGCTGCAAACGGTGGTGTTGCCCACAGAGCACGTACAAGGACGGTTTCACAAGGGCAAAACAAGAGAGAAGCCAGCCCAGGCATGAACTTAAAATAGGTCGGGCCAATTTCAGTCTGCAGTGCAGGACACACAGCAGATCAAAGCGCTTTCTCACCACAGCCTTGTACTTACGCATGAGGGATGCTCTCATCCCTTGGCTCTTTCCAAACATGAATGTGCTGACGGAAGGGCAAGCTGGGCTAGCTTGGGAGTGCTCTACCCGCATCAGCACTTCGCTCCTCGCCTGTCAGAAGCTATTTACCTGTGTGGGCTGCACAGCCCTGAGTATTTTGGCAGCCGAGACCAGACAAATGCTGTGGGCTGGGAGTACGCAGAGGACAGTCGTGTCATTTTGCAGGCAGCCGAGAGGAGGACGGGAGAGCACAAACCCACCTCCCCACCTCGGGGTGTTTGTACAGCTCCAGGTCTAAAGGTGGGCCGGCTCCTGGCCCCCTCTGCCCTCAAATACCTGTGCAGAGCCCATCTTTTTCTGCAGAGGGAAGGGGGTTGTTTCAAAAAGTAACTGGATACTGCTCCGTTCTGGTCATTGGGGTCCTCTGTGCTGGTGCAGAGATCCAGTTGCAGTGGGTAAACATGACTTTTGCATAGTTCTCATGTTTATTCCTCTCTCCACGCTTTCCTGCAGATCCTCTGCTCAGCCGTCCAGCACACTGGCGAGGGCAGCCCTGCCTCCCCCGTCTGATCGCAGGAAAAGCACAACCCTGTGCTGCTGGGGAGTTACGCAGGGACGGGTCCTAGTTAGTAGGACTGCAGGCGTTTGTCTTTAATGGATTAATGGTCCTCTTTCGTGCTTTCCAAAGGGGTGACAGACAAGTATTTATTGGCTGGTTTTTGTTCTGAAGCTGGTGGACACAGTAGATTGCAAGAAGTATCATAGAAAATGGGGCCCCGTGGAGGCGAATTGCACATTGAGGGGCATGGAGGCTGGGACATTTTAGCCAGGGGCAGATTCAGAACACGCTTTGCAAGACAGTGGTGAAACACGTGTTTGGAGCAAGACAGCTCCAGTCACTCTCTTTGGATTGCATTGCTTCACTCCCAGCCACCCTCCCTGGCTGCGGCACGTCATGGCATCTCTCTTCACATGAAGACAGTGACACAAGGGAGTCTATGCATGGCCATGCTGGACCGGATCGAAGCTCCATCTAGCTTGGGTACAGTCGCAGACAGAGGTCCATGGGAGATGCTGACTCAACGTATGGGATCAAGAATGCGTGTAGGGCAAGATATTCCTCAGTACACCCTCCCCCGGTCTCAAGTCATTTCCACCTCAGGGACCTCCTCAACCAGGAGGATGGATTTCTTTTTCATAAATTCCTTTCACAGTTTTTGACAGCGATACTTTTACGCCTGCTTCAAGAGCCCCCAAAATGCCCTTCATGTGGTGTCGTGCCAGTGTGGGGAATGAAAGCTCGTTTCCTGCAGCTGCGTGGTGAGCCCAGGTGGCCCATCTATGCTCCTGCCTGCCCACTGGGATATTGCCTGAGAATGAACTTCATGCAAGTACTAGAAGAAATAAAGGTTCCTTCTTCATTACCTTTATTGAAATACATTTATGCTCAGGTTGCACTGTGTGAACCTGTTTTGAACGTTGCAAGGGAGAGACAAACCTAAGCATTAAGCCTCACCCCTGCAAACGATAATTGAAATCAGGGTGGTTGTTGTCTCACTGCCACTGCCACAGGTGCAAAGCGATGCTGCTGAGCATCCTGCCAATAAGTTGAAGCATTTGGGAAGAAGGTGTGGCTCACAGGTATTCTCCCTGCTTCAGTCAAGTCATCAGCATCTGGAGCATCAAGACAAGGTCAGTGGGGCTTTTTTTTGGGGGGGGGGGGGATTTTAAAAATCACCCCCGTGTTCATAAGTCTCAATACTTTCTTAATACATCCTTCTGAAATCTGCCCTCTCACTGCACAGTCACAAAGAGTACATTATCAGCCAGCTGCTCCTCTGTACCTTTTTGTTTGTTTTCACTCCTTTTCCTCCCACTTCCTGTGATTTTCAGGTCTTGTCGATCATTCCAGATTCCTCCCTGTTATTCCAGCATCTCTAGTCTGCTGACATTCAGACTTCAAATCCAGTGCCTGCAGCTCCCTAGCTCTGCGCTCCCCCTATGCAGAGAAAGCTGAAAAGTCGCAACCTGTTTTTTTAAAGGCTGACATTCATTTTGCTGATTCTCTCCCCTGGGAAATTCCTCCCTCTTCTGAAAATTTTGCCACAGATATTTACCTTCCAGCTTTCCCAGTGCCTTCCCTTTCCCGCAGCAGGGGTGGCAGATCATATTGCTGACTTCAGGCTGCACCACGTCAGATGTTCTTGTTCCTTCAGAGCAAGATAGGGAGGGCAGGCTGTTCTAGGAAGACATTTGAGAAGAAAATCTTTTCAGCAGTTTCTGGGAAGGAAACCAGAAAGTGAGAAGGTACAGGCTTGCCAGGGTAGACTTGCCCTGCTGGGCAATGCTGGCTGCCTCCTGGGATAGTTACAGAGTAAAAAACTATTTTATTAGTCTCCAGTAATGATATCAAATCAGATGAACCAACTCTAGCCTGAGAGGAAGGATGCCTCAATTGACAAGTAGCTCTGATAGCTCCTCCTTTAAGGGCTTTGAAATGGCGAGGTGCATCTCAGCTATTACAAAAAATTTTCCTGTTTGTGTCAGTGTTTCTCTAGTAATTATGTTTAATGCTCTCGGTAACTATGCGCGTGCTTTGCAAAGGGGCTACGTCTTGCTTGTCTGTCGTTGTGAGCACCATGATGACAGTGAGGATAATGTTCTCCTTGATATCACAAGATTAATTTCAGTTAAGGAATTGCAGCCTTATGGGTTCAACATGGCACATGTTAAATGGAGGGAAAACTCTCCAGGTGATGAATCTCCACATATCACCTGCGAGCTGGGAGTCCATGTTCAGAAGGGTGTTGTAACAAGGTCCTACAAGGACTGGTACATGGCCTCTGTGCTATTTAATATTTGTATTGATGACCCAGGAGAAAATATAAAATGGTCACAGATAAAGCTTCAGGTGGCAGAAAGACCTGGGGAGATGATGGAGAGGTCTTATTCCTGTTATAAAGCAGCCTGGATTGTTTGGGAAGATGGGCATAAGCCAACAATGTGCATTGTGATAGGGATGGATGTGAAGTAGGGATGGATGTGAAGTAGGGATGGATGTGAAGTAGGGATGGATGTGAAGTAGGGATGGATGTGAAGTTGTTCCCGCTGGAGTAAAGGCTGTAGCCGTAGTGGAGAACGACCGTGCTGGGAAGCAGCGAGACATAGAAGCCATGGGGGTAATCGGCACTCGGTGTGAAGGTCCACAGCAACGTGCCAGCCAGAAGTACAGTGTTCAATAACAGCCACAATTTAAGAAGGATCCTCTTAAATTGGAGGAGACATTTAGAGGTGCACCAGAGGAAAGATTAGATAATGAGATGAAGTCAGGGTGGTGAATAACTCCAGAAGTTCAATCAGTTAAACTTAGCCAAGAGAAGATTAAGGCTGAGTGATCCCAAAGTGACCAAACAAGGTAGAGAAATTTAATACTAGAAGTACAGTAAGGTCTAAAAGCCTAGGATAAATGTATTCAGACTACAAATATGGTGTATGGGTTCTTTTTAAGAAAGGACAATCTTGTTAAAACAATGAATGAAGGATTCTCCATCACATAAATTGAAAAATAATAGCTGGGTGTGTTTATTATGGGTACAGTCTAGTTCAGATGTGAGCACAGGGAAGTCTATGGTGTGGAGGTCAGACGAGGCGACCCCGACGTCCCTTTGGGACGTTAAACTTCATCAGCGTAGGGCTGTGATGCACTGAGATTACGTGCTGATTTATCTCATCTATACACAGGTTAAACTAACAGGGACCCAGCTCTCTCTTGCTGCCTAATGGCAGCATTGCCATCTGACATGGATAAAATCACACAGGTTCTGTTAATTTAAAAAAAAAAATTAAAAATTGCTACATCTGTGTCTGGACCTTGTTCAGTTCCGCGGTGAAGGCAGCGGCTGCTGTAGCCGGTTGTGCAGCCCAAGCGCTGAATTCCTGCTGCAAGCAGCCAAAGGCAGCATTTTGTGAAGATCTGTAGGGGCTGAACGTGTTTGTGGGAACCATTAGAAGACAGAGCAGAAATGAAAGCGTGTGCTGAAGCCCTCGATGAGGGGAGATGTGCAGATGAGTGGACTGCTCTTAACAGTAAGCACAGCCAGCTCTGGTTTTCATGTGCTATTATCAAAGCAGCACAGAGCCGTTCAGATGGGCATTGGGAAAGGAGGATGAAGTCCTGTATTTCTACCTGTGGCTTCTTGCCTTTGTGCCTTTGTTCCCATGTGCCTTTTGGGGACAGTGTCCATGTCTGGTGCCCCCGGGATCACCAGAGCCCGCACAGCTCCTGCGTTCACCTCCGTTCCTCCGGAGTGGAAGCAGGTAACCAGATGGTTTTTTAATAAAAAAAAAAAAAAAAAAAAGGAAATTTCCTTCTCATTCCACATGGTTTCAGTGCCTTTTAGCTCTGCAGTCACAGGTGACCTGCTGAACTCTGATGTGCGGTATTTCAGCCTGGGGACAGCTGTTAATCAGGAGCAGCCGTTTCCCTTCCTGCATCTCGTCAGGACCGGGTTCTGCTGCTTGCCCGCACTTGCAAACATTTTGCTTTTCAAATGCGCAGCCCGGTGCTGCTGTCGGTCTAAACAAGGTTTTATGTACAGCAGAGGTGCAGATTCACGTGGTCGTTATTCTGAGTTAGGGAACTACTCTGTGATATTTCACCTGGTTTGCTCTTGGGGTGATACGAGGAGTTGGGATCACCAAGTGGTCCAGCTCCACTCTCTTTTAAAAGCCGGTGACAACCCCTTACGTCCTGCCAGTGCCTAATTACATCCTCCTCAGGTTCATGTAGACACAGATATTTTCTCTCGGTGACTCTCTTTTTTTATTTCTCACCTTCTTCCGTGAACTGTCGTTTAATTTTATCAGTTTCAGAAGTGATTATGTGGCTGAAGTTTGGAGTCTTTGGTTACACCCCATGAGGTATCTTTGCAAAAGCATCTCACAACAGTCTCGGGTGTGGAGTCCAATGCTGCAGAAGTACTTTTTCTTGCGGTGCCTAATTAAACTCCTCCTCACAGGCATGAACAAGTCCTGGGAGCGATGAGGAGCCGTCGGTGCCCATCCAACCTGGCAGTCCAGGTGCAGCCTCTGGCTCTGACAGCTCCTGCTTTGCTGACTGACAAAAGTGAGGCAGGGCCTTGAGGAGAAAGATCACTTGATGCTTCCCTGGTTTCTTTTAGTCTCTCCCTAGCTTATCTACAAGCCATCATTAGGCAGACACACATGGTCATTCTTACATTGCAACAGAGGATTGCTGACATACGGTGTCTGCTGCTTACTACCGTGTGTGTAATAATTTAATCAAATGTCCTGTATCCTCTCTAGTGACTGGAAATAAAATAAAGCTTTGCTGGAGTGAGAAAAGAGGTTTGCAAGTTGCCACCATTGCTACATTGCCAGCTCTGCTGAGCAATCTTACAGCTGCTCCCTGTAGCTCAACCGTAGGTGGATGGATGCTGCGGGGGTACCTGAGCTTTCCCTGGAAACAGCTGTAGAGGGCTGGTCCCTGTCTCTGCCACCCCAACACTGGGGTGCTGTGCTTGCTGTGGGGCTCCAAGATCTCTGCCAGCCAGTGCCACACAGCTGTGTGCTGGGAATCACAGAATTATTTGGTTGGAAAAGACCTTTACGATCATTGAGTCCAAAGTGACTCTGAGCGCAGCTGAAGTGCTGCTGAGTCTCAGCAGCTCATTACACTTGTGACCTGCAGCAGTGCCGGCTGCAGGGGAGGTCCTGGCAGCCCCCCTGCGTGCAGCTTTACAAGAGAGCAGCCAAAATGCTTTGGAGCCTGGCGAGCTGAGCTACTCTCTATGCCCGCACAATACTGATGCGGCTGCAATTAGCAGAGGCTCTGAACATGGGTGCCTCTGCCTTTAGGAAAGGTGTGTGCTTCTGTCCCGCAGCCAGGCAGGGATTCATTAACCTTAGAAACATGGTGTGACACGCCTGCCCTCCTGCAGACGGGTGGGGAGAGGTGCCAGCAGGGCACTAAGCTGGCAGCTTTCCGTCTTTGCAAACTCTTTTTGCGCTTTGCTCACAGGGGCTGCCTTGTTTTTTTTCTTCTAGGAATTAAGTGCAGTGTTGAGAAAGCCAAGAGTATGAGACATGCTCTAACATCAAACTCGATGTGCAAAATGCTTCTGACTCTGCAAGCTGTTCAGGAGGGAAAAATCTCCCTCCTGCCATGCCCCGGAGCATGAACTGGCACTCGGGCCAAGCCTGTGCCAGTCTTGACATCCCAAAGCTCACCGGAGAGGCTGTGTGGTCGCAATGCTCTTGGGGCAGCCTGAGCTTGTGGATGCCTGAGAGGAAAAGCAGACAGGTAAAGCGGTGGAGGAAGGAGGAGTGTATTTCTGGGTGTTTTTCCATGCTAGAAATCCTTGCACTATCTCCAGATGAGCTGGTTCATTTGGGAGATTCATTTAAGGACAGCGTTACCGCAGGAGCTGCCGGGGATGAGGCAGCAGCAGAGCTGTGGCAGTGCAGCACGGCCCCGGAGTTTCCTGGCCTCACCCCTCCATGGTGAACTGACCCAATTCTGTAAGTTCAGAAATCGCCACTGTTTTGGCCAAGCCGCCGCAATGTGCTGTTGAATGAGCTGGTCACGCACCATGGCACGTGGGTCTTCTGGATTTACACAGCACCCAGCACTGGGGCTGAGTCGTCCCTCGACACCCTGGGGATCTGTGCCATCAAACTCACCGTCTGGACACTAGTTCTGATGAGACCAGAAAAAGGCACGGGCTCTCCCTTTTGCTGAGTATCTATCGTGGTTTAGCACCAGGACAGTATCCTTCTGGGTGACGTGTGGGAATTGCCTCCCTGAGATGTGCTGTTGGGGCGTCTGGGTTTCACAGGGACCTCTACAGTGCCCCAAAACCACCAAGCTCTCTGGATTCTAAGCACTGATATTGGTTATTCCTGTTCAGCCTTGTAGGACTCGGTTGCTTTGTGCTGGACGTGGGCTGAGTGCGGATTTGTGGGTGCTCCATACTCTGACCCTAAGCCAACTGAAAGCCTGTTGCTCCGCTGCTCGTTGCAGGGAAGGACAGTCTGAATAATTTGTGCCTGCTGCTATGGCGCTAATTTCATATTCGTCTGCTAATATGCCCAGCCACACGCATTAAGGGCTTTAAATGTGATATATGTTATTAATCCTGGTATTGAATTAGAAATTTGCTCTGAGTGGTTGAAGTGCTGCGGTGTCTGCCTCTCCCTGTCTGTACACAGAGCTGCTCCGTCGCCCCTGCATCCTGCTGGTATAACCCTAGGGAAAGGTTTAATTGGGGGCTGCTCTGAGCATCAGTCTGGTTAAGGACCTCAGAGCTGGGGTGCTTACTTAGCTGAAGCACTCAAAACCCCTGCCCAAGAAAACTTGTGTTAGAATCTGCTCGCTCTTGACATTCCCCATGCCTACGTCTTGGGGAATGCTGCAGAGGCACCACCTCGGGTGGCTTCCAGAGCCTCTGTCCCTATGGAAAGCCTGAATAATGGCTGACAGAGGTTTCCCAGATGTTCTGTTTCTGCAGTGGTTGATCTTTGCACTGAGTTCTGGGCAAGGATTCATGGTGGTGCTGACCTGGTAAGGTCCCACTATCTCGGTTGCATGCTGTGCTACACACAGCACTGGCTCACGGGGTCAGAGGGCTGCACTGAAGAAAGTGGATCAGATATTCATAGAATGGTTTGGGTGGGAAGGGACCTGTAGAGGCCATCCAGCCCAACCCCCCTGCAGTGAGCAGGGACATCTTTAACCAGATCAGGTTGCTCACAGCCCCGTCCAACCTCACCTGCAATGTTTCCAGGGATGGGGCCTCCACCACCTCTCTGGGCAACCTGTGCCAGTGCTTCACCACCCTCAGTGTAAAACATTTCTTCCTTCTCTCCAGCCTAAATCTGCCCTCCTTTAGTTTAAACCCATCACCCCTTGTCCTGTCACCACAGGCCTTGCTAAAAAGCCTGTCCCCATCTTTCCTCTAGGCCCCCTTGAAGCACTGCAAGGCCGCACTAAGGTCTCCCCGGGGCCTTCTCTTCTCCAGACTGAACAGCCCCAACTCTCTCAGCCTGGCCCCGGAGCAGAGGGGCTCCAGCCCTCGGAGCATTTTTGTGGCCTCCTCTGGACCCGCTCCAACAGCTCCATGTCCTCCTTGTGATGAGGACCCCAGAGCTGGACGCAGGGCTCCAGGGGGGTCTCAGCAGAGCGGAGCAGAGGGGCAGAATCCCCTCCCTCGACCTGCTGGCCACGCTGCTGGGGATGCAGCCTGGGACAGGGTTGGCCTTCTGGGCTGCGAGCGCACACTGCTGGCTCATGTCCAGCTTTTCATCCCCCAGTACCCCCAAGTCCTTCTCCGCAGGGCTGCTCTCAATCCCCTCATCCCCCAGCCTGTATTGATATCAGGGGTTGCCCCAACCCAGGTGCAGGACCTTGCACTTTGCCTTGTTGAACCTCATGAGGTTTGCACCAGCCCCCATGGTTTATACAGCAACGTGCTCTTCAGAAATCAGCGTGCTGTTTGTCCCCTATTACCGACACCCAGGGAGGAAGGCAGCCGGTGACAAGTACATTATATAGACCTGTGTGAATGCTATCAGGCTTTTATTGTTATCTCCTGGCTCGGTTATTATTCTGCTCCCTTGACAATTTCTTCTATTGCACTTCTGTCGGCAGCTGTGTTTGTCAGCCTGCTGCATTAATACATTTACTTTTGCCTCCTTGCCCCTTATTATAGGGGCTTGGTGAGAGAAGATAGGTTTGGTGGTTTCACATCACGTTAGAGAAGCACGCAGCTTCCCCGCGTCGCAGTGCCCCAGGGAGACGAGGGTTTGTTGGCTGACCCGAGCCTGTGGCTATAACAGAGGTGACCTGCTGAGCCCTTTGATGTCTCTGTACGAACGCCATAGGCTGTTTTCTGTCTTGCTGAATGTATATAAGCAAGAAACAAAAGCAACCTGGGGAGAGGAGATGTGGGGAGCTGGGGAGGTCTGCTCTGCAGGAAGCACCATCAAAAAGCTCATGCTGTCAGTAATTAATGCTCCTCTTAGATGCCCCTCTTTTTTTGAGGATCTCAAACTACTTAATTGTTGAGATCTAGGCACTGAATCGGTTCACAACCCATTTACTCTGTTATCTGGCCTCTGCGCAGGGAGATCAGATCCTTCCAGGAAAGTTGGTGTGGACACAGTGCCTCCGCTTCTCTGTGCGGAAGCGAAGTTAAGGATACTCATGATTTTTCACCCAGTGAGGGTACTGCAGGAAGCCCTCAGTGGCCACCCCTCTTTGGCAGGCTGGTTTATGTCCTCAGACCAGCACTCGTATCCTCAGCCTGGTAACGGCAGCGTTGCTCCTGCTGCGGCATAGGCGACTCAGGTGCTCTTGGTGGGGGATCACTTAATTGCTTCCTAGCGTTGTATTGCTAGGTTTGCTTCTGCTCTGAAACAAGACGAGTTTAAACTCTAGGCACCTACGAAGACAGCCAAAGCCCCACAGCCTTTCTCCAGCCTTCTCCATAACCTGGTAGCTGCACCCCTCGTGTTTTACCGGCCACCCACCTGAGACCGCTGCACTGCTTTAACGCAAGCAGCGAAAACCAGAGCAAAATTCCTAAAGTCTTGAGGGATTTGGGAACCTGGCCAAGAAAAAGCCACTTCTGTAGCCCTTCTCGGGGCTGCCTGTCAGGAGGCGGTCGTTAATATTTGTGGGGTGTCTGTATCCCGGTGGCCTTCTGCCCATCGAGTGTTGTACAGCGGAGTTGTGTCACATCCTACCGCCTTTCTTCCAGCGGCTGGGCCGTGCCACGGAAATAGAGAGATTTGTATTCGGGCCCAGCCGCCGCTGTGCGATGCGATGCGGTGACAGCCATAAAGTTCCTGGATAGAGCTGTTACATGATTAATAACAACAGGAGCAGCTTAATAGATAAAGCCATTTCCTTTACCTGGGATCTGTTCTGGGACTTACTGCTGTAGAGCTTGGATGAACTGAAAAAGGATGTCATTGCTAACGAGCGTGCATGGCCGCAGCCCGATCCGGGGGGCTGCTGCTAAATGCCTGTCTCACCGAGCACCTCTCCCGGCCTCTTGTCGGAGTTTTGTCCTCCCTGGGAGCCAGCATCCAGCAGGAGCAGAGCAGTTGCCATCAGAGCCAGCTGGGGGAAGGGGGTGTCAATCATAGCAATTATCCTTCCTCGCTGTAAAGGCTCCAAATAGATAAGACTGTGTGAGGTAATTTGCCCTATTGAAAAAAGATAAACTGTTCTTTCACGAGCATGATGCACGTAAATAACATCTCCCCTTTGAAATATCTGTGAGCCCATATTTTAATATCCATTTTTACCTCCCTTCAAAGAAAGAACAACAAAGCACATCAATGACAGATCTCCAATAAATCCTCTTGTTAAGCAGTCCTCGGGTTGGTACATGCTGCTGCTGAACTGATGGAAGTTATCTGCCTCTATAAAGGGGCGAATCAAAACAACTCCATAACACCCTGAAGCTCTTCCTGAGAAGCCTGCTCAGGGAATAGGGACCCATGACACCTCTCTCATTCATGCCTCAGACCTCTTTGCAAAGGTAGAAGTCTCACTTGATTCCAACTTGAGACAGGAGAGCAGAGGGCATCAGCACTGGGAGGTGGTGGGCACCTGCCCCTACCAAAGCAGCTGCAGGTCCCAGCATCTCTCACGTAGTAGAGTAAAAGTAGTGAATGCACCTCACCAGCTCAAAATGCTACACCTTTGCCAGCTGAAAGACCATGTCCTGTTGCTGACACCTTCCCACAAGCGCCAAAATTCAAACCATTGGTTCTGACCTCTACAAAGTAAGCAGAGCCTCACTGCCAGAGGAACACACAGCCCAAAGGTGGGAGGCAGAGTTTTTCTATGTCACATCTTCTCCCACCTTATAAAGCATTGCCCATGATTGCCCATGTCCCTGGTTCCCCAGCTGCAGTCTGCAGATCACTGGTAGCCCAGGAGGCTATTGGTGGCCCAGGAGGCTATTGGAAGTGGTCTGCAGCTGGTGCACAGGCTCATCACGCCTGCATGGTACTCTCCGTGACAAGCCAGGTGACATGAGGATGTTGTGGCCCAGGGAGATGCTGGTAGCTGGCAGCACCCTGAGGCCCAAATAATTTTGACAGGTTGGAGGCAGCCTGTGCTGCACAGGATCTGTCTTACCCCAATTTAGAAAGTGTTACCTGAGTTAAGACAAGAGAAACAAACCCAGTTGTCAGTCACTATAGGCAGAGACTGGGCAACTACCCGAGGTGAAACTCAACCAGTTCTAGGTTGGAGCATGAAACCAACAGAAGATATCACTATTGTTATGGTGGGCACAGAGGCATTGAAGGTCTTGGCCAAGGACACGAGCACCTAGCATCACCGCAGTGCCAGCGTGTGGCTGAACCACCCTCCCCTCCCTTTAGGGACCTGTCTGGGCCACAGAGTAGATGTCACCGTACCTGTCCCCTTCGGCAGCCGGCCCTTCCTTCTCCCCCCTCGCCCCACTGCGGGGGACGGACCGTCGTCTCCCCTGCTCTGCTCTGGCAGACAGCATTTCTGAAGCTCTGTCCTTATTTCCAAGCAACGCTGAGATGCATTAACTTCCTCTCCCCTTCTGCTGTAACCGCTTGTTTGGCTCCTGTTATTGGATTATTTATAGTCATTCTGCAAAGTGTTTTGGAATCAGCAGAAGGGCACAGTGCTAAATACAATAGCTTCACCTCGTGAGAGCTGACATTTAAAAACAGGGGATCTAATTACTGAAACCAAGGGAGACAGCAAATGGCAGGGAAAGCCAGTGGCTGTTGGCTTGGTCCTGTGACTCCTAAACCGCTGCCTGTGGTCTGCAGCAGGCAGGGGAGTTGCTGGCAGCCCGTGGCTTCTCCCGTGGAGCACACAGCCCGGGAGGACAACCTCAACACCTCTTCAGAGGATGCAACCTGTGCTGCTTTTTCCAGCACTGTCTGAAAACAACGACATGAGGCTATGCGTGCTCTTGACTGATGGATAAGCCTGCTACCACCCTCATTCCCACACCCAGACCCTTCTACTCAAGTTGGGAGGGTCAAATACATTTATTTATAGCCCTAACCCCACGGTTTCCAGCCAGACCCAGTCTAAATCAAAGAGCAGCTCCGCTGCCTGCTTTCTTCTCGCAGACAAATTCCAGTGCAGAGCATGTCCAAGCTGTCTGAAATAGTGCAGCTGCCGAAAAGCCCAAGTTAATATTCATGCATCGTGCAGAATTTCAAATACATCCACCTCTCATCGGCAACGTCAAACTGTCTTGACAGTTAATGAGCTAGGCACAGACTCTAAACCAGCAAGTTGTAACTGAATAAATATGATAAACAACCTGTTTCCAGATGGCTTTTTATGTAAAACTATTTATGCAGTGTTGATAGATGGCAAATTTTATGCCAATAAATCCTCGTATTTTAAAACATTTGCCTTCTTAATTGCCCAGTTTACATGTAAAATATGTTTATGTGCATTGCTAAGTCAAAAAGTGACACGGGAACGTCTCTGGACTGAGCAAGCACTGTTCCTGCGGTGGCCCATCTGTCTGGGCTCGCGAGAACAGTGTCCCGGGAATGTCACCTGTGAAATCTTCTACGTTATAGGAGTCAGGCTCTGATCAAGGCTGGCATGAGAATGCGTGTTGCTGTTAAGCTCCTCTCACTTGCTAGGTGGTGTTTGAAGGGAACTTGAAGCCCTGACCCCGCAGGCTGGTGGGACCTTGGACTGCCAGGGAGAGGCAGCCGGGGATGGAGCTGGTGCCGGGAGCGAGGTTTGACGGTGGAGGGTGATGCAGTCAGCAGTCATGGGGCCTCTGCTTCACAGCTCTAAAATGGGACATCTATCTCCTGGGCATGGCTTTGGGGTAAGCCCACTGATGGCTCTGAGATACCCCGACCCTGCAGGCATCGACATCTGGGGGAGAAGCCAGTTGTATCCCAGCCCTAGAGAGCGTCTTGCAGTCTGCCAGGATGTCTTCACTGCTGAGGGGTTCCGGCGTGTCTGAGAGAGGACACTGCGCTAGAGCGATGACACCCACGCCATAGACATGAGAAGACTGCAGTGAGTCTGGGTCTTTGTAGCCCACCCAGGCTCCCTGGTGCCTTTTGCAGCTGGGTCCTCCCAAACCACCAGTTTTGCTCCTGGGCTGTCCCTGCCACCTGCGTACAGCAAGGGCAGGACCAGGACCACGCACAGGTTGGCTTGTCCCTCTGTCCGGTTGTGCAGCCAGTCCTCACCGCTGTGTTGTGGCCAGAGGTTGTCTTCTGAGCACTTTGCACCGTCCCCTAGAGGAGAACCCATCCAGCCCCTCCATGCTTTACCGAGCTTTTTCCAGGGCCAGCCAGGCCCCCAACTCCCCATCCACACCACCCACTGGAAACACAAATTGCCCAGAGACATGCAAAATGCAGCAGGAGACACTGAGCATCCTCCAGCTCTGGTGCTGAGCCTTGATCCCTAACCACCAAAGCACCTGCTGACTACAAGGGAATCTTCCATGGGATGCTGGCTTCATCCCAAGGAGCTCAGGGGTGGCAAATGCAGGAGAGACAGAGCCCTTATTAGCCACACGGCCTTCCAATGCAATTAATTCATGGTTTATCTGCATTCTTATTGCTGGCTATTTGCTCTAATAGCTTCAATCTTGTAAAACATTAACATAAATTGACACCAACCAGATTTATCCCTTTGAAAATGTTTACTCGTTTAGCATTCCTGGTAGTCATTGGGCTCAACCCTACAGTATATGGGGTGTTTTATTTAGCCTTTAACTCATTTATTGGGTATTTATAGAAGAGGGTTTCCCTGAGCAGTAAAACCAGAGGGCTTTGCGCACAACAACTATGTCCTTCTGACAGGTTTATTTTGGTTTATTTCTTTAAAGGATAGCTTTGCCTCACTCGGTTTTCACCTTAGCATCGCCACTGAAGTCATTAAAACAAAGTCCGCCCCGTTATGACTTTGGTGACATCCAGGTACTGTGGTCCTGGCTGGTCCTTGCAAGGCCAGGACCGCGAAGGGGGTCAGGGCAGACCCCGGGGCTCATCACGCTCTCCCAGGTCTCAGCACCAAATGCGTATCCAACGTACTGAGCCGCATGGGAAATCTGGCAGGGACAGAGATACCGAATCCCCCACCCGGGAGCAGGGTGCAAACGTCTGCAGAGCCCCATGTTACTGTTCCCTCTTCTCCAGTATTAAACTGGAGCCCCCTCCGCACCCCCCTGCATCACTAAAACAGAGGGGGGGCTGGCAGCATCGCTCCCCTGGCTCGCTGCGGCAGACGGCCCTCGGCCAACGGGTCACGGCAGGAGGCAAGACGTGATGGGCAGAGGGATTTTTTTTAGCTTAAGGAATAAAGTGTGCACCCAGCCAGCCTCCCGTTAACCTGGGTGCCCTTATCCTAGAGTTGGAAAAGTGGTGGGCAAGGTGTATGATACTGAACTCACTGCTCAGCTGCAGGTTCTCCCATCTCCTTTTTTCATTCCACATTTCAGTGACATTTGAGAGTCTTCTCAGATTTTAAAACACATAGATTTTGACATTTTATTACTTGCCTGTCTCTGTTTTATGGTTATTAGGATGGGTGAAAAATTAAGGTTCCTGGAGGCTGCCGTGGAAATCTCTATTTATTCAAAGGGCATGTAAAAAATGGCTACATCCCCTGTAGGCAACATAATGAGATTTAGGATCGTTTCAGGCTCTCGATTGCTTTGCATAATGAGCACGGTACTTCCAGTGTCAGAAGCTCAACCCCAAGTCCTTTCTGCCCACCCAGTAACTCCCGTTTCATCCCCGCCATGTCTCCAGAGCCCAGGGCACCCACCTGGCAGGGGCTGTGGGCACAAGGTGATGTCCAAACTCCTTCACATTTGTCAGAAGTGCCCACGGTGTTGCAGTGTCAAGGCAGGGTGGGTGGCTAATGTACATCACCAGGACAGCACAATCTGTGTGTGAACGGTCCACTGGCTGAGGTCTGCGTGGAACTCAGGAGACCAGCTTTCAGCCTGGACTTGCTGAAGGCAATGCAGATGATAAAGCCTGTCAGAGATCACGTTTTCATTCTAGTTTATTTCATGGTCCAGACACAGATGGACATAAAATGCACTCATCAAATTATTTTATTATAGGGATCATAGTTTGGATTCCCACAATTCCACACCAGCTCTGGCTGGAGGAACCGCTCCAAGCTAGGAAGGGCAATGTCCTCCAGTCTTGTCCTGGTTTGAGCTGCTGAGAAAACCAGCTCCCTCGGTGGTCAAATCCAGAATGAAAAGTATTCTGTGCCATGAACTGCAGAGGCAAAGTCAAGCTGCTAAATCAGTCTCACAAGAACACAGAAAAAACAGAGGGCTACAGGTGATTATACCTTCAGTCAGCCTTTGCCTACATGAGGAGAAAGGCGTTGCTTGCCTGGGAAGGTCTTGGAGAAGCCAAGGATTTAGGCAGGTCAATCTCAGGAACAGTAAAGGTCTCCAAGCCCAGCTGCCATTCTCCCTGGTAAAGGAGAGGTCTCACATTCCCCATTAGGAACCGACTGAAAGCAAAGGCTTAGATGAATATTGGGTTTCAGAGTCCCTTGGGAGACTGGGCTGAGGGAGCTTGTGCCTTTATTTTTTTAGGTCTTATTCTCCTTCCTGGATGTAAGGAATTACTGGGTCATGTGCTAAGGAAGTATGTTCAGAAAAATCTCTCATTGCCTAAATAAGTTGCTTGACAAAGCAGCGTACTAGCCCAGCTGCCATTTTTTACCAAGGTGCTCTCCTGTGCAAACAGAGAAGAGCCAGGGAAAGGCACGGCAGCACATGGCCACGGTGCCGCTGTGACTGTGGCTGCTCTGAGCCGCGCCGCCCCCGCTTGTACCCTGATGCAGCTGCCTCCGTGCCGCCAGCCACGGCGTGCCGGCTTGTTCCTGCAGCGGCGTGCAATTTGCTGACTCAGCACAGGCGATGTGGGAGCCCCCCGATGGAAGGTTACCCCCAAAATAACTGACCCACAGCGGGTGTGGGCTGCAGCAGGGCTCTCATTTCGGAAGAGCCGGCGGCTGCGGAGCTAGTGGGCAGGGAGCAGGTTCCCCTGTGCTTTACCTGGCTGCCAGGTGTTGTGCGCAGCCTGTGCCTGAAAAGGCAAAATGTTTCATTTTGGCTCGAACATATTTCTACTCTGTCTTCCCTGGGAGAGTTAGAAAAGCAACAAACAAAAAACCCAACAGCAAAAGCAAAGTGCGGCTCCCCAGCAAGAGCCTGCTGCCATACTGCATGCGTCAATTTTCTTCTTCAGTGTTTTCAGTTCAAAATACAAAGCAGCACAACAAAAAAATGTTTTCCAGGTGTTTTGCATCTGCCCTTCTGAGACTCAGGTGTGTGGCTGAAGAGCAGGATTCCCCCATGGCGGGGGGGGACGAGGGCAGGCTCAGGGGGGTTGGCATCGGCAGCATGGCACGGAGAGGCCAAAGGCAGCTCCTTTGCGCCTGACGACGGGTGAAGCTCGTCCCCACTGCTCCCTGCTCTCCACATTTCTCGGTGCTGTGTGATTCAGAGCCTTGTGCTTCTCCAGCTCCCAGCCACTGTCAGGTTTCCAAGCAAGCTCTACTGCCACGTGTGTTTACTTCTTGCTTGAATTTTAACTCCCGAGTCTGGCTAAATAGGAATTGCCTGGAGAAAACGTCAATATCCAGGCGCTTTCTCCCCTTCAGAACATGATGCTCTTACTTAGCTCCGCCGCGGAGCCACTTGTGCCTGTTTGAAGGACGCCCAACACAATTGCTGCTTCTCCTCCGAGCCCTTTGCTGAGTTCGCATCTCGAACGCTCAAGTCTCTTCCTTTTCAATCCAGCCAGAATCCCATTAGCTACAACATTTTTTACAATTCATGAGCCACACCAGGGGTTTGCTTAACACTCATTTGCTAGGCTTTCTAGCTCACTGGCAAGGTGTCCAATTAGTGTAAACAGCTCTTAGCTTTAGTAGAGTTAATTGTTTCACGTTGCACGGCGGCGGCTGGGGAGTGCCCTAAATTTCCCAAGAGGATTTTTAATTATTGCTGCTATGCTGCTGGTACTCATTCTGCTTCCCCTCCTTGAAGTCCCCCATCACCTCTCGTACGTGTTTTCTTCCATCGCAGCATGAGCGTACCACCGGCATTGCTCATCCACAATTAAGGTCCAACTCTCATAACCAGTCATGGGGGATGAATTGCAAAAATTGTTTTCCCCCCATTCTTTTGTTTGTGTTTGCTGAAGAACCACTTGTGGATGCTGGCAGAAGTGTGACCAGCTCGTCTTCCCAGCCTCTGCAATTATGGGAACCATCGTTAGCGAGCAGAGAAATGGGCACAGAAAATTAGAGGCACTTGGAATTTGGCTTGTAATGTTTTACTGAGAGCCTGAAACTGAGTTATTCAAGGCATGGCTGTAGGCATAACTACAAAGCATGTTTCCCTGCTGGTCATGGTTTGGGTAGCGAGCTCTATAGCTAAGACCCAAGGTGTAGAGGCTCAATTTCCCCATCCCAGGCAGGGACTCTAATTACATGACAGTTATTGTATAAAAAGTGCATTTACATCCCTCATGCAAGGTTGCCAGGGGCGGGTCCCACGTGTCTGCAGGGGCCGGGGTGCTGCCTGGCCTTTCGTGGGGGGCACGACGTCGTGCTCGTACCGTGCCTGCAGCATTGCTGAGTTTCCCATTTTCTCAATTCCTGATATTCTTCCAGCAAACCGGGGGGGTCTTACCCCACCCTCCCCATCTGCACTTCGGACTATGGGCAAACAACAGACTTTTCCTTTGATGAATAAACTGGGAAACTGGACACCTCTCCAGTGCCCCCGTCCCCCCGGACTAGCCTCTCTCTCAGGGTTACAGAAAGAAAACCTTCCAGTTTAATCCAATCTATTTCTTGGGGTCCATTTAGTCATTTAACACCTTTTCCTCCAGTTAAGCCGATTCTTAAATTTAAAATCTCTCTAGAAATTTAAAAGAAAAAAAAGTCTTTAGACACAAAAGGCTTTGCTGTGAAAGCCTGCTAATAAACGTGCCGCTGTTCCCAAAGCATTTCATCTGGGAAATTCCCGGATTACATTTTTCAATTTTTTTTTTTAACCCTCCCTCCCTTTTTCTGGCTGAAATTGCCATTGCTGTTTCAAGGCGTTCTTGAATATTTGCTGTTATTTGCTCCTTTTCTTCTGAAGTGAATTTTAAGCCTGTGCGTGATACGGAACAGCACAATAAAACCATATGGCAGTAACCCCTTGTCGTCAGGGGTTTGGACGGAGATAAGGAGCTGGAAGGGGCAGAGAGAGACCCGAGGGGTGTCTTGGCACTGCAGAGGTGTCTATGCAGAAGCTGTCTTCATCGCTCTAAAAATGATGTGAAAAGTGGCCGTATGCTGTACAGTGATCCAAAAATAGGAAAGCCCCAATGAGATCCAGACCTCAGCTGGAAAACTGTTGCAGACCTAGAAATGGGAAAAGAAATGGGAAAAGAAAATTGTTACAGACCTAGAAATGGGAAAAGATTGCAAACCAGGCTGGACCCGGAGGAGCAGCCTGCAGAGGGGCAGGCTGTCCCGCTGGTGCAGGTCGAGTCCTGCAGAAGGGAACGAGCGCTGGCTGGCGGAGGAGGGTCGGCGTGAACCGTGCAAAAGCGCCTTTCTGAGGCGGGCTGGGATTTGGACACCACCAATTTTCTCCGGACTCCCAAAACAGCCCTTCCTCTCCCTGCCCCTCACTTCTGCAGCTTATTGCCGTGCGAGGCAATGCTCCAGCAATGCGGCTCCATCTCCTGCTTCTTCCCCCGCCTCTTTGCCTTTGCTTCCCTCCCTCCTTTCGTTCTTCCACTCTTTTTCTTCTCCTTTTTCTTTTCATTTTCTTCCTTCCTGCTGCTTGGGTTTTATCTTTCACTTTTAAAAATGGAACCTGGCTGTAAAATTCACTGTATAGATTATCCATTTTTCAAAAGAGTGCTCTTGACATTATGTGGGGAAAGAATTTGGGAGGAATATATATAACTGCAATCAAGCAAACAGCAAAAACGCTTCCTCCAGAGAGTTCCTCACAGTTCGCTAAGAAAAAACAAAGCCTAGACACTGAATCACAAACCTCCAGCTTAATTATAGACCCAGAGCGGCGCGGTATCGCAGCGCTGGTGCTAGGGCTGCACAGCTACTGCCTGCGTGTCTGCCCAGCAGAGGCAAGGAGCTGATGGAGCGCTGAGCTAAGTAATTCTTCAAAAATACTCCATTTAGGAAAAGAAGCGGCAAGAACTATTAGCAATTTCAGAGTGTCAAGGAACTGGGCATTTCATCTGGGGGAGGGAGGCGGGGAATCAGTCAAAGTGTTTTCATCAATGAGGGAAACAAAATGGGATGAAGAGAAGAAGAATGGTAGGAACTTGGAGGCAGAGGGGAGCTAGGAGAAAAAGATGAGATTGAAATCTTCCTTCCCACGAGAGGGGCAGGTGGAGGTAGGGGTAATGGGTGACAGCAATTCGGTGGAAATTTTGTGAACCGACTCGCTTTTAGAGTAACTGATAAATAAATTTAAAAATACATTTTACAAATTAAATACGTCTTATAAACTTGAAGGAAGGAAAGGTTTTGCTCAGCCTTTGACAATCATTTCTCAGTTAGGAAAATCCCGCCCCTGTGCCATCCTCTGGCCTGGACTTTCGGAGGGGAGGCCCTGCCATGGTCCTGGGGGAAGCCTTGGAGGTGCTGAGCTCGGACGTCCCCACCCTCACTTCTGGCTGGGGGCTGCCAGCGCTCCCGGCAAGCGTGAGAGTTGTACACCCGTGCCTCAGCCTTGGGCAGCCGTATTCTGGCATCTCAGTGAGAGCCCACCCAGCCTGGCAGCTCAGGATGCAAGAGAGGATCGGGGGGGGTACAGACACGGCCACCTCCTGCCGGCCCCGGTGAGGGGCTGGGGACCCCCCGGGAAGGGTTGGCCAGGCAGGAACAGGGGGATGGGATGCAGCAGCCAGGACACCCAGCGAGTCCTTCAGCTCCCTCCGAGCACTCTCAGACAAATCCCCGAGGCTGTGTGAGCTGTACCTGTGCTGACAAACAAACACCGGCCAGCTTCCACGGCAAGCCTGTGCATTCCATATCAGAAGTTAAATGCAGTACGTTTTATCTCCTTCACCCTGTTTTTGAGGGCTGGAGAGCGGTGGTGTTCTTCCCACAGACCTCTCCAACATCTGAGTGGGAAGCTGTCACATTGCAGTGTACTTTTTTTTTTTTTTTTAACTTAATTATATAACTGATACAAAAGGCACAGCCCCCATCACATTTAAGGTCTAACCAGGTACCACGCAGACAAATAACGAAGACTCTCCCTGCTCCAAAGCATTTGTATTTGTATTTGTAGGCCAGGTTAGACCCAGCACAAGCAAGCAGGGAAAGGAAAGAGGCAGGGAGGGACTTGCACCAGTGCAATGACGTCTCCATAGGGCAGCGTGTTTAATAGCCAGCATGAGCATCCCAGGGAGCCACTCGCCTCCCGCCGGGGAGAGAGCAGCTTGTGAGCACCCAGCACCCTTCTGTCACGGCTGCGCTGAGGACTGGTGGAGGCTCTCAAAGCTAAAAGAGAAAAATCAGGTAGTCAGGTGCAGCACTTCTCGTTGGGATGACCCAGCTGCAGGTCCATCCTGCCCCATCCCTTGCAGCCATGTTACCCTAAGGAGAGGGTCCCCAGATGGGTCAGGCTGCTTGGGTTTGTTTCTGGGGAAAAAAATTCAAGCAAGTAACATGAATTGAAGCCGGTCACCTTGGAGGTACCCTGGGGGCCTCCTTTTTTGCATCTCGGCTGGGGCCATGCCCTGCGCCCAGGCAGAGCAGCCGGTGCCCACCAGAGCATCTGCAGGACCCAGAGCTGCCACCGGCAGGAGGCCGGGGAAGCACCGGAAAGGCGTTAGGGAACCCTGACAAACCGGGCAGGTCCTGGAGCGGCTGAGCCGGCTGCTGGCAGTTCATCCAGCCCCCTTCTCCATAAATTGGCATCAGTTTTTGCACAGCAGAGACCTGACTTCTTCCCCTGGCCTCTCCCACCCCTCAATTCGAATAGCGTTTAATCTTAAATCCCAAACCTGCGATCTCTCTCCCCATTACCCCTTTGATCACGCTGGCCCGCTGTTTCTTTTCCTAATAAAGGAGCAAATTTAGCAGCTCAGGAGGAGCTAATGGGCAGGTTCCTCCATCATCCTCAGAACCATTAGTGCTCACATCTTCCCTCTCAGTATGGCACATTTGTATGTTTAATTTAAGAAGGTTATCTGTCAAAAGCGATACCTCAAGGTAGCACTGAGCTGGATAAATATGTCAGAAACAATACCTCCTACTGTGAGAAACAAATGTTCAGAAAATTCGTAGTTTGGAGGATCTCAAGACTGAGAAAATCAGGCCAGACTGACATCTCTGTTTCAGAGCTGCATACGCAGCCTCTCCATCCCCCTCCGGTACCACGGCCCTCGCAGCAGCGAGCGGCAGAGACCAGCCTGGTTGCTCCTTCAGCTCAAAGAGGGAGCAATCCCTTGGGGAGGACGGCAAGGGGGTGATCCCATTTGGCATATTCATTCAGCTCTTGGCACAGATGGGAAATGATCAGAGAAAACGGGACTTATACACAGAAAGGAGTTGGCGTTGGCTTTAGATCCCGGGGGCTGGAGCCCTTGCGGCAATGGTTTCCTATCAAAGGATCCCGAAGGTGTTTTCCCTTCTAGATACAGACTCAGGTAGAGGTACCACCCCCAGTTCTCAAGTGCAATAAAGATGGAGGTGTTCTGGCCCAGATTTGTGCCCAGCCAAGACTATTGTCTGCTTGCCCAACATCTTCTGAAGCATAAAAGGCCAAACAGTAAATGAGATGGTCTCCCCCCAAAGAGAGAAACCAGAAATTATGGCTGCCCCATGGCCTTATATAGCCTGGAGTCACGTAAGGGAAAGGGGGCTCTAGGGGGGCCACAACGAGTGGGCAGAGGGGAGCAGGGCATGGCCCACCCACCACATTGGTGAGGGGCAGAAGCTCTCATTCATGCTCAGCCCCCCCCCACCAGTAGCTGACCATGGCAGGACTGGTTTGCAGTGGTGCAAGCCTTTTTAGTCACCATCCCTCCAGCTGGTTCACTTCGGGGGCCGTCTGATGGATCCATCATCTGCTCTGGTTTGTCTCAGACCCTTAAGCTGCTTGGGTCCAACTTGCCGCCTGCAGAGCACCCAGCACAAGGCGGTGCAGGCTGCCCTGACTGCTCTGGATTTCCAGGTGTCACTGCAGTGAGAAAAGCAAGCCCTGGATTACAGCGAGCACAACTGCAGGGCAAAACCCGGCTCTTCTGAAATACGAAACAGCGAGGATTGCACACAAGTCCCTGTGTAAATATGTGGGAAAAAGTCATCTCTAAAGCTTGCAAGAGAAGGGGACATCCTCCTCTTAATCCCGCACTAATACCAGTGCAATTAAATACCTCCATAGCAAATAAAGCGAGGGATGATGAGGCTGGGGGAGATGCAGCCTCTCACAGCCCCTCCTGGTTTCCAGGGCAGAGTGTGACCCCTGTTGACCAGTGCTGAGAAATGAATCCCATACTGGGAAAAACAGAAGCAGCCACAGCCCCAGCATAAACAAAGCCAGCTTGGTTTTTGAAGATGAATGCCTTAATCCCGGAGGTCGGTAGGCTAATGACAAGAAATAGCAAAGTTAAAGGAGGCAATTGCTTCTATCAGGTAAGTGATTAAAATCAGTCTTTGAAGCGCCCAAACGTCCCCGCTGCTGCTGTCAAAAAGGGAGAGAAAAAAAAGGCAGCCTTGGGTAAAGCTCAGCTCTTCAAAGCCTTTCCAGCAGCTAGGGAGCAGCTCCACCTGGGAGCAGAGCGCACCACTGCTCAGCGGGTGCCAAAACAGCCCAGGTCCCCACCTGCCTCCCACACGATGGGGGGACGTGGTCACTCACCTGAAGGATGCTCCTGGGTGGAGCAAACTTGCGGGGTGGGGGGCAAATGGTCTGTTTTCCCCCTTTTTTCCCCTTCCCTGAGAGCATGGAGTTCAAAGCCCACATTTCACTGGTGGTAAGAGCCGAATTTGGAGGATCTAGTGCCAGATGAAAGATGCCGCAGGCTTTCCCCACTGGATCAAATTTGCTCAAAGAGCCGCACAGGTTGGCTTTGGGCTGGCTTTATTCCCAGATCAGTCACTTGTCTGCATCAATCTCACTTTACATCAGTATGGTCACTGTCTGTCCTCCTGGCGCCAGCAGAAAGCCAGCACGAGGGCCGGTTTTATCTTCTAACGCTACAGAAAGGTGGTCAGATGCTGGCAACAGGTTTGTATCAAGCTGGGGCTGCGGGATGATGCTCAGGTTTGGCTTTAAAGGACGTGGCGAGAGGCTCATCTCACTGCATCTGTTGCAGGGCTCAGGAGAGGAACAGCCTAGCCCAAGGCAGGACCAGCGGTGGAGAAGATGAAAATGTCCTCTAGGGATGCCAGAATCTCTCTCTGACTCCGGCAGGAGCTGTGATCACTAGCTAGGACTAGTCCCCAGCTCTGAGATGGAGCTACAACAGCTGAAGCCAATCCCAGGTCCAAGCAGGCGGTGGTGCAGGGTCTTCCTCACCGCTGCACCTTCTGCATGTTACCCATGGTGGCTGCCACCCAGGAGCGTGCCCAGCATGTCACCACCACCTCGAGTAACTACTGCGGGTTGTTCCTCCCCGTGCAGAGGCGTTTCACAGCCCTTGGAGGCCAGGAGCCCTCTCAGAGTGCGGGACTGCTTAGCTAAGATTTTGGTTGGTTGTTTTTTTTCCCCCAGATCCCGGCTGTTTGACCCGCCTGATCTTTCAAACCTTCCAACTCCATCATTTTACCCTGCAAGTGCTCTGAGCCAGCCGTGCGCGTTAGCAGGTGACAGACAGCCCGAGCGGAGAGAAATGGTCTCAGGCAGTGCCTCGGGGGACCGCTAATTGTCCCATAAGGTACGTGGACAGCACTTCTTCGTGGGCTTTTGGGGAAGCGCTGATCAAAACCACCGCCTGTACGAGGCAAGGCTTGCAGCTTGGTTTTGTGAACGTGAAATAGCGCTGAAGTGGAAAAACTCTGTTATTCTACCTGCCCACGTCCGTGTTCTCTTGCGGAGCCATCGCTCAGTCTTATTTGTGGGCTGATACAGAGATGTTTTGTTGGTTCCAGTGCAATGCAGCTGTGAAAAGGGTGGTTCATTTACTGCTGCTACCGATAGCGCTGCCGCAGATTGCTGGCAGCCGACAGAAAATTCACAGAGTGTTACTTCTGGAGAGATTTCTTGTAAATGTATGTGTTTTATTATACAATTCACATCTCCCAGGAATTCACATTGCAGGAAAGCAGCGGCAACATACAAACAGAATTAAAGTTATGGAATAATCAGGGCTTCTAACAACGGTCTTTGAAGTAGAAGATGGACTGGGATCTGTCAAAGCCCGTCAAATGCAACTGGATTCAAATAACTACGAAGCGCATTTAATGTCGTGGGGCTGGCCCCGTTTGGGGACATTGCGATAGGAATGGCAATGATAACCTGCGGTGCCTCGGTTAGTGTCCTCGGTCAGTCCAAACCTTCCTCCACACTCGATTTCCTGCAGCATGCCCCAGGGCGAAACTCCTCCGCGATCCCAAATCCGGTGACTACTGCACGCAGAAATAAAGCCCACCAGCACTTCAGCGACAGGACCACACGCAGTGACCCTGAGCGGTGCTGGTTTGGGTATGGATTTACAACTGCGTGCTCTTGTACGTACAGCTGCCTACACGCCTCTGGGCACCTCTGTTGCTTTAACTGCATTTGCTAGGAGCACCAAGTTACTCAGGGTGGTAAAGAAAGGAGCTGGCTGCAAAGAATTGCAGAAGGACCTGAGACTGGGTGACCAGGCAACCAAATGATGGATTAAGTCTAATATGGATAAATGTAAAGTGATGCAGATGGGCTAATAAGTAATTCTGTATTTCTGATATTAGGCTCTGGGCAGGCAGGATGGGAATCGCAAGGCTATAACGGTTTGCTCCGTGAAAACTCAGAAACGGTCAAAAAAGCAAATGAAAGAGTAGGAAGTATTAAAGAACAAAATAGAGAACATCTATTTTGGTGCTTTATGCCACTGCATAAATTCATGGCTTGCCTGCATCTTGAAAGCTGGGCACAGTCTGGTCTGTCTGTTTTGAAAATAATAAAGTGGAAATGAAAAAAGTCCAGGGGAGAGCAGCAAAAGTCATCAAAGGTATGGAATGGCTTCCAAACGAGAAACAGCTAAACAGATTAGGACCTTTCAGGATGGGGAACAGAAAATCGGAATAGAGAGGCACAGAAGATGGAATGTGGTGCAAAGACAGTAGGTGGAAAACGACTCTTTGTGGTCTATTCTAATGCAAGAATTTGGGATCATTAAGTGAAACCAGTAATTGAAAGGTTCCAAACAGGCAAAAGGAGGCACTTTTCACACATCGCATAGTGCGGCAGTGAAACTTCTCACTGCAGGAACCTGTGGATATGGAATTTTAGGTGGGTTCAAAAAGCAGCTGGGCAAGTTCATAGAAGAATAATTCATTGAAGGCCTTTAAATTCAACACAAACCCGAGCCTCTGGCTCAGGGAGTGCATGAGCTGCATGTCCCCGGCTCTTGGGACAGTGATCAAAGGAAGTATCATTATATTTGCTCCCTCTCACTTGCTGTCAAAGGCAGGTACTGAGCTCGGTGGATTTTTGCTCCGGTCTAATACAGTTGACCTTAACTGAACGCAGTCAAGGAACACGCTCTCTGATGTCTAAAAGCACTTTAATACAAATTTATCTCCTTTTGCTCAGGTTTTACGCTTGCAAGCATCCTATCGTGCGCTCTCCGCAGTGTCTTTGGGCATGAGCCCAGGTGGACGCTGGGGGCGAAGGTCGGCAGGGCGAGGTGGGGGCAGAGCTCTGGGCACGGGGCAGCGTCGCCCCCGCTGCTGCTCTCAGCTTCCCAAACACATCTCCAGTCACGACAGAAAGAATCTTACACGTCCTTCGACCCTCTGAGTGCCAACTAAAGCTCGTGGCTGGTGAGAATGCGGTGTATAGTCAGCACCAAAGCGTGGCAGGGGTTTATTGTGCAGGGAAATAAGCCCTTGGGGGGGCGAGGAGGGAGGAAGAGAAGGGGGGAGATGGGGAACGACAGTTCATTTAAATATATGTTTTAATCAAACCCTGTAAATTACTCTAAGTTATGTTTTATCAAGATACAATTGCAAGAGCTGAGTAAAGTTTCTATCATTATGCTGTTGTGGGTTTGTTTTTTTTTTTATTTAACAACCAAAACACAGAATTCAATTTACAGGGTTTTAGCCATGGTAGATGAATTTTTATGGGATAAATTCACACTCCGGTTTTGCTATCAGGTTGCACTACGAGGAGCTGGGCCTTTTTATTATTATTAGACCGGGCTGTCAAAGCCAGTTATATTGCTCTCCTAAAACTAGATGCAAAATCACTTGCCTCTGTGCAGCATCAATAAAAACGGGGCTTTTCTTACTGCAAAATTCCTTTTTTTAATTCACGTAGAGAGAGTGGGATCATAATCTTAGCTTCCTCTTCTTTCACCCAAACGAAGTCACTCCTACAGAGGCTCTTCCAGGCAGACGAAGCTGGTGCTGACTTTGTGCAGAACTGCAGGAACCACAGAAATGTTGGCTGCAGGGGTCTCTGGAGGTCTCTGGCTCAAGGTCCTCCTCAAAGCAGGGCTAGCACCAACGCTAGACCAGGTCAGCCATGACTTCACCCAGGTGAGTCTTGAAAACCTCCAAGGACAGCGATCCCACGGCCTCTCTGCGGTTTGTTCCAGCGCTGCACCATCCTCCCGGGGAAGAAATAGGGGTGAAAGCGTGGCACTGCTCCCTGCAGGGCAGAAACGAGGATAAAAATGTCAGCATCTTCTAATTAATACTTCTACTCATCCTAACAACTTCCCTGGTGCAAACGCCAACTTGCACCTGATCAGGACACGGTTGCTGGTCAAGCTGCACGCAGAAGCAAAGGACCAAAACCTTCACTTTCTTGCATCAGCCGGCAGGTAGAGAGGTAGAGTTAAGGTGTTTGAAGTGGCCGGCTCTTTCAAGAGGCCTGGATCGCCATCCAGACTTGAATTCCTGGTGGGACACTAACACCTGCCCCAGAACATTTCCATCAGAAGAAACCCTACTTCTCACCCCGGTCCGGGTAGGGCAGCACGGACGCCTGCGTCCAGAAACCAAACATCGCGTCCAGAAACCAAACATCACGTCCAATGCAAAGGCTTCCACCTCCCAGCTTCCACGGGCACCAGCATTTGCCTCCTGCCTCCACTGCAGGAGCAAGGAAAATGTCTTAAAATCAATGTTAAAAGCCAGTTTCCAGGGTTTGCTCTCTCTCCAGAGAGAACAGCACCAAACCTGATTACATCTTGTTCCCTCACACAACATTCGCTATGACCCTGTCAAAGTCATTATCATTAATCAAATTAGGTGTAAGAATCGAAATCAAAAATGCGCATAGTAATTTATGCAGATTGCTGTGTAAGCTTTTAAAACGCTGGGCTGAGGGAAAAAAAAAAAAAAACCCAACCACCACGTACACAAAATAAAACCTGCAGCTTGCTTTGCTCTAATTAAATCCACCCCGCTCCGCCCGCAGGTGCATAGCCCCTTTTGCTCATCCCTTTCTGTGAGCACATTCGGTGCGAAATGACAAATTAATAACAACAGTTCAACAAAACCAGCCCGATTACAAACCGTGATGGGAAAAGGTATTGGTGCAGGAGTGGTTTCCGTTTAAAGTGCAGTAAATCGGATGTCTCTGAAGAAAGAAAAGTGCATTTTAAAAACTTATTTAAATGAAGAAATGGTAGATAGGAGAGGCAGTGCCCGTTTCTCTTATTATATGGGTATGATCTAGCTACAGAAAAGCCCGGCAGAGGAGCTGGTTCAATTTACTGTTATCAGAGGGGATTAGAGCTGAAGATCCCAGTTAGCCACAAGAGCTTTCCTGCGTTATTAACGAGGCTTGGCGCTGTTTTTCCTCCTTTAGAACACAAATGAAAAACCTCTTCATTTGCAATGCACATTGGATATTTCCTGCTTTAATGCAGCATTTCTCTGCTGCAGTGTTACCACGAACTCCGGCTTTGAGTACACTGCTCAAGAGCAAGTGTTGGCAAGCCAAGCCCCACAGAGCTCACCTTGTACCACGTTTTGCCCAAAGCCCTGCTAATATCTGTAAGAAGCAGGCAATGGGGGGAGCGATGAGCTCTTCCCCTTGCTCAGTGGCTGAATCGGGCCCCAACACAACAAGACGTGGCCCTGGCATTCCCAAATTCATAGCAGGGGCTCCCCAGCATGGGGCAAGGGGAAGGGGTTTCTCTGCTTTCTGCTCTGTTCTCCGTGATGGGGTTAACGGTATGAAACAGCCTCCCCCCTTTACCTATAGGACAGCTATTTCATAGCCAGCGGGAAATGCTTTAATGGGCACCAGTCCAGCAGCAGCAAGGAGCTCCCCGTGTCAGGAGCTGTCTCAATCCTGCAGATAGATGGGTGCAACACCCTCCCACCCCAGTTTGTCAGCAGGGCGAGCTGGTGGGGCTGAACGAGCAACGCTTCTGCCCTGCTGCCCCAGGGTCCGACGCTGCCCGACGCTGCTTTCGCCAGCCCCAGGCTCCTTTCTGCTGGCGCAGCCCCTTCCTGGAGCCCACGGGTCACCTCTGGGAATGTGGTGGTGTGTCTCGCCCTTGTATTTAGCGACAGCTCTTGGAAGACTGTAGATCCATGTCCCAGCTTTCCAGGGAGCAATGCAAACCTGCAAGAGGAGAGCCGCTCCCTCCGGAGCCACCCATCACACTGGTCCATGGTTATTGCTTTTATTTCCCCCATTCCTTCAGTTCAAGCTGACCACAAGGACACCTGAAACGTACATGAGGGGCAGAAGCGTTCACCTACCAGCCTTCCAAACTCCAAAGGCAGTAAGAGTCACAGACTATAGCTAAAATATTTCTTTTTCTCCACCCTACACAGCCTGGATTGCCTCTTAGCAAAAACCTTTCCCATGAAAGGAACAGCACAAGACCTTGCTCGCCCTTTACCAAAGCGTTAAACACGTCCTAGACAGGCCTCTCACTGCCCCACTGGCAAGGAAAAAGCCGTGGAAATCTTGAGTATGTCACGAGCCCTGCGGATCAGAGCAGTATTAATTCAATGTAAGAAAACAAGAAAGCTCCACGCCAGCCTTCCTGGCGCTTCACAGAGGAGTGACAGTTTTCCACAGCTCTGGAATTATTTGTCAGATGGGTTTGTATTTATGTGGAGTGGAATGAAATGGCTCCCTCAGAAACATTTAGCGGCGCCTCTTCAATCTGATCAGGCAGCTGAAAGTGCCGTTCCTTTTCAGAGGAAAAATGGGAGCAATCGGCTCGCAAAGCGAGGCCCAGCAGAGACTGCGGGCGGGCTGGTGGGGCTGAGCCGGCTGCTGGGACGGCCAGCGGCCGTGGCACGCTCAGCAGCACCCTCGGTGGCCCAGCTTGCCCAGGCACTGCATCTGCCCATAGGGGCTTCTCAACACAGCTGCCAAGTCCGTTCGCACAGAAATCGTCGCCTTCTGATTCTGGCACGGGTGTAGTTAGGATCTCGCAGTGACACGGACCCCGTCACACCGGCTTGTGCGTTTGTGACCCCGGTGCCGTGCAGTACTTGCTGATGAGGGGCTCCGCTCTCCTCCAACCCCTGCAAACCCCGACCTGTGCTAGCGAGCAGTGAGCACGGTGTCTGTCCCAAAATCCTGAGCTGCCGGCAGACCCCAGCTCTGCTTTCAGCATTGCACAAGCTGTGAGAAGACACCTTCTGGTCTTTGGCACAGGCGTTACTTTTTCTTTTCTTTTTTTTTCTTTTTTTAATGTGCTTTTCTGGTCTCTTAACACAAAGCAGAAAGCGCTTTCCTTAATCACGTCTCTTTGCCACTCAGATACAAAATTTGAACCATCTGAAGGTGGCTCCCTGGCTAAGAGGAGAGCAAGAGGCAGAATTTCATGTTTGCAAAGGTGAAAACAGAGAAAGGGAAGCTCAGGAGCTGTTTTGCACAGGAGAGGTGGTATTAACAGCTGATCAGTTGCAGACAGGACCAGGACACAACTGCTGCCCATGCATCCAGGGTCTGGAAGAGGGCACACACGGAGAACTACCAGCCAAAGCTCCAGAGCCAGCCAGGACAGACAGGGACGGCCAGGGAGCTGGAAGGATCCCTCCTTGCATAACCCACCCCAGCAGCAGCCCAACAGCAGGCTCAGAGAGGGGGCAAGATGGGGCAGGCATGGGTGGGCAGGGCATCCCCTCCCTCCCTCAGGCCAGGAACCATCCTGGGCACCACAAATTAACAGAAACAGGTTCCCCTTTTAGGGACCAATCCCTCCTCAGTCTCATTCAAGGCTTTTTTAAATAGCTCCTTCCCAAGAGGCTTCTCTCGTCCTCAGAACAAACCCCGGGTTTATAATTAAGCGCTCATCAATGGCGCCTGCACGCAGGGAGCAGGAGACACGTGGGTGCTAAACCAGCACCCACGACGCAGCCGCCCAAGGAGGCCGCGCAGGGCTGCCGTAGGAGGATTTGTTTTAGAGCCAACTTAATTTCGGAGCTGCGTAGCAAAACAGCAACATCAACACCAGCGCACGCTGGGCACCAACAATTAGCAGTCTTTCATTACAGCAAAATGCAACACAAGGTTTTGTTTTTTTTTTCCTTTTATGTCTCCATCTCTGTTCCCACAGCAGCTCTATTAAAAAGGTGATGATTTGCTGCAGAACGTGGCATAAAACAATTGCCGTTTGCTGGAAGGCTCTCGCTCGGTTCCCCACCCCTGTGGCTGATGCCTGGGATTTAGACGTGTCTGGCTCTGCCTCGTGCTCTGGCATGCGGTACCCATCGACCGGCTCAGGTTGAGGGACCTCTCCACCTCCCCGTGCTGAGCAATCACGCATGGGCACAGGGGCAGCATGGTACGCTGCCATTTCCCCTTATTTTCGGTTTATTTTTCTCACTGTGGTGAAGAGAAGGAATTTGTCTATAGGAATGAAGGGAGGTGCATTCCAAATTCCTTCTCCTGGTTGATTTTCTCACCCAGAAGAGTGAGTTGCAGCAGTCTGTATTCATAAAAGCCTCAGGTCCTGGAGTCAAGGGGTTGCAAATTGTCTGAGCTTCATTTTTCTCATGTAGGTGAGGTTGTCATACTGGGGTTTGTCAGGGAAAGCCGACATCGCTATCCCCGTTTCACAGAGAAGCCAGTGCTTAGGGAGGTGAACGATGCCAGGAGAGCCAGCAGCCAGACACCAGGTCTCTCGGAACCCATCCAGGGCACCACCATCCACTGACGTGGAGACATGAACCATAAGGTGCCTGTCTGGCCTCCGTCACCGCCACATTATTCTCGCAATTCTTCTGTCGGCTACGGGAACAACCCGGACCCTGAAGCCCAGCGAGGTGAAGGAGTAAATCATGCAGATGACTAGAGGTTTTAAGCTGTAGCATAAAAAATATATGCCTCAGATTAATGTTTGCCTGCAGTCCAGTCCCGGAGATGCCCAGCCCCTTGGGTATCTCAGTTCTCTATTTTAAAGGTCAGTTTTATCCACAAGCAAGTCTGGAAGCAGGGCATGTGCAGAGAGCCTAATTAGAGACTGCTGTAGCTACAGAGACGGTGAGAAAGAAACCTCACGGTAACACCGTCCTCTTGTCCCAGGGGCTCCCAACCAGCCCAGCCATCTTCCAGCCGGTCTCTCTCATCCAAGGGACAAGAGCTGCCGGTATTTTGGGGGGGATCGCTTGTTCCCCTTTACTCCAGGGACTCCCACTCCACCAGCTTTGCGGGAGGAACTTCTCAGAGTTCCTAAGCGACCACATGTCTCTTTTTAAGTCACCAGCAGACCCACGTCGAAGCTACATGCGTGTTTAGAAAGCGTTGCCTACACATCCCTGGCGAGGCGCTGGACCCTGTCCCCCTCAGGAGAGGCCAGAGCAGCCCATCCCGCCTGCCTGATCCCTGCCGTGGCTGAGCAGGAGCGTGGCTTTTCACGCCATCAAATAAATTAAGATATACTTAGGATGCGTGTTTAAATCTCCACTCAGAAATGGAACATGGCCCAAAGCTCCTCACAGGCCTAACACCAAAAGCCTGGGTGGAGGATGGAAAATGTTGCCGCATCATGATTTCGGATGAAGAATGATTCACTTGGAAAGCTCCCACCGCATTTACCTGCTCACAGCTGTGAACACCCAGCGATGCCCTGCGTAAGCCAGCAGCGTTAGCAGAGCAACATATTCTAGCTGATTTTTCATGTGATAAATGGATGGTAATGAAGACAAGTGTGCAAACAAGCAGCAAACCCTGCCAACAAACCACAAAATCCAGCCTGGGAGCATTCCCCAACTCCTTTGCCTCTGGCTGACCTTTCTCTCTCCCAAGGGACTCATCCAAGCCCTAGCCAGCACCCAGTTCTCCCATACCCCCCAGCCTGGCCTGGCCCACAGCACGAGAGCAGACAGGCATTGAACAGCGCTGCACCCGAGGAGAACAGCCGCAAAAAAGCCACCAGCCGTCCAAGTCTGGGCAGGCACACAAGGTTTCTGCAGAGCCAGCCGCTGCTGCCCAGCCCTCCTGTCGGCTCAGCGCCCCAGGGCCCCGTGAGCTCGGCGTCAAGCTTTTTACTTAACTTTTCACCTTTATTATGCCCTCGTTCTTGAATTCAATAATGTATCAACCTGAAATCTAATACAAGGGGAAAAATAATATGAGACACCCACAATATCATAAATTGAGCAAGGACAGAAAGTCTTTCATCCTAGCCCTGCCGAGCACAAGCTTTTTCATTTACCCCAGACTTACAGCGTACAGGTTGGAACGAACTCCTAAGAGGTAAATCACATCAGGTATTACAGCGAGCCTTGGAGGAGGAGGACACTGAGCTATTATGTTGATGTTCTGTTTGTCTTTGCGAGCGTGCTGCCGTCCTGCCGATTTGTATTCCCAGGGACACAGCTCACTTGATCCACTTGATCACGTCCCCATGGCAGGTCCCAAGGTGGTTGTCAGCTTCTGGAGGGTGTCGGTTGGACACTTGACCCCACTGACCTTCTCCATGCTACTCTGTCTCTGTGTCTTCTAGGTTTTTTTCGCCCCCACTTTTCTTTAGATAACAGTAGAAGTTGCACTGCGGCGAGCACGTCCCCAAGGGTTGGGAGGGGGAAAAGCAACACCAAAACCCAGCTCAAGCCCTCTGCACCAGGACCCTCCGACTCCCCAGGGGCAGCTGCAGTCCATGGGCCACCGTTTTCTGGAGAAAGGCATGCCCACATGTGTGCTCAACGTGGAGGACAAAATCGCTGCAGAAATTGGAATATTAGTTTATAGCTGTGAATATGTAGATATTTGTTCACTGAGAGATAATCAAATTTATTTACATAGGGTCCAGGCCTGAGTTTTGTGTTTGTATTCCCTGAGTAGAGCAGGGGAAATGAGAGGTTTTGAAGGAATATTAGAGAACTTCAAACCAGCTGATCCATTTCAGAGAGCCAGTCTGGGGTCCCCAGTACAAGACAGACATGGACGTACTGGAGTGAGACCAACAAAGGGACACAGGGATGATTTAAGGCTTGGAGAGTCGGGTGTATGAGGAGTGGCTGAGAGACATGGGACGTTCAGCCTGGAGAAGGCGCAGGGGGATCTTATCCATGTGTGTAAATACCTGAAGGGGGGAGTACAGAAGACAAAGCCAGTTCCTTCTCAGTGGTGCCTGGGACAGGACAAGATGAAACTCTGGTCAAACATAAGAAAAAATGTTTTTCCTCTTCCAGGGGAGCTTGTCAAGGAAGGGGCAGGACCTGGAGCCCTTGCCTTTGCTCCACCTCATTCAATCCCACTCACCATTCACATGTTTTGGGCATCTTGCACTTGTACCCAGAGCACACGGTTGCCCAGATCGTTGACCAGACCGTGGGGTCAGCACACCTCTGCAAGCAGACCCTTGCACAAGCAGGAGAGGCAGTACGCTGCACACACGATTCGGTTCCTAGAGAGAGCGGCTGGCCTCGTCTTTTCAGGGCCTTAGCATTTCACAGCCACCATGGAAAGTGATTTCATTCTCCAAAGATTAGCTCTGGAAGAAAAAAATACATACTCAGTTCATTGCGCAGATGAAATATTCGATGACTAATTTTTTGTGACATGTATATCCAGTTATGGCTTCTGCCTCCATTCCTAAACTCATGAAGGTAAATGTCATAACAGCGATCAGCCATCAAATATTTGAATGTACTTGGAGGCTAACGTCTCTACTGAAGAGTGTACATGGCAAGAATGTCTCGTTTCTGAGGGTGCTTTATGTCAAGTGCTGTTTCAGCTGATCTCTCTGCAGCTAGGCTGGATGCCCTGCTGTCTCTTGGCCAGTACATGCTCCCCAGCTCTCAGAGCCCAACACTGCCCGGCAGCAGGACGCATTTGCGGAAAGTCTGAACTGGCAACTCAGCCACTCATCCATCCCCTTAAAAACAGCCCTTTCCCTTCCTGAGGTGCCACAATAATCACCGTTCTCGCATTCGGTGTTTGCGAGTTTCCTTCTCACCACAAAACCACGGGGACAGTAGCACCCACAGCCACACACCAGCCTCGTCCCTGGGTGCCTGGAGGCAGGTGAGACAAGGCACGGGAGGGGTGTATGGGCCCTGGGGAGCTTGTGTTTTGTTGAGGGCACGGCGTGAGAGAAATACATGTTTTTAGAAGCTTTCCGGATGGCCTGGTTTAGGGAAGAGTCAGGCAGGTTCATGCATCATGAATTACCTCATCATGTTGTGTATCCTCTGAACGTGCGAGTCTTCCTGTGCTTTCATCACCCATGTTTTCCCATTAAGCCCACTTAGCGCCCAGCAGACCTAAGCTGGCTGACAAACCTTTACAGCAGATTAAGAACCTGAGGCACGGCAGCAGCCCCAGCTGTGGGGAAGGACTGATCTTCTCCTGAGGTCCCACCAGCCTCCTCCTCTGCAGGGAGTTGGAAAAACCCAGAGGGAAAAACCCCTGATGGAGCAGAGATCGCGCTGGGTCAACCTCTCAGCATCAAGGGTGGCTGCGTTACTCGCTCAGTCTCCATCTTCTTTGGTACGAAGCCAATTAATTTTACCAAAAGGAAACAGGTATTTTATAAAAACCAGCATTCCAGAATATCACACACGATGTGCTTCTAAACAAAAGTACTGGGCTGGGTTATTAGGCTGGAAAGACCGGCAGTAAAACACAGTTACTCCACTGACAGAATGGGGCTGCAGTGGTGTGATCAGTGTGCCCACCTCAGAACTGAGGCAGTCGTTCTGTACCGGTCACCGCTGCCCTTATCTACTGCCCTGCCCCAGCATTCCTCTGTTTTGCTTATCACAAAGATAGAATCATAGAATCATTTGGTTGGAAAAGACCTTTAAGACCATTGAGTCCAACCGTACCTGTCCACCACTAAACCATGTCCCTAAGTGCCTCGTCTGCCCGGCTTTTAAATATCTCCGGGGATGGGGACTCCACCACTTCCCTGGGCAGCCTGGTCCAATACTTGACAACCCTCTCCGTGAAGAAGTTTTTCCTAATACCCAATCTAAACCTCCCCTGGCACAACTGAGGTCTCTGCTGAGATCCCCTCTGACCCTGCACTTGAGTGGCCACTTGCACTTGCAATGAATGTTTCTGACCGGCATCGCTATTTCTGGTCGCTCTGCCTTCCTTGCTGGGAAACAATGCCGATTACGGCGTGGGGCAGATGAAATCATCATCAGAAGTTGACACCTTTTTACATCCTGCTATAAAACAGGCCACAGGAGAAGAGCCATAAATCATTGCGGTGATCACCTCCTTCAGACCGGACCTGCAGGGTTTGAAAGAGAAGCGCTTGCCCGAGGATTGCTGCAGAGCAATCGCTGCTGGCTGACGGGGGATGTGAAGGGGACAGTGTCTCATGCAGAGCAATTTCTCTTCCACTGCTCAAAACCCCCTGACATCCTCCTTGTGGGGTCTGCCAGGAAATTGCTCGTGACCTGGGCCACGTCCTCCCTCCACCATGCAGGGCAGAGCATCCTGAGGCTTCAAGGCACGCCGGTGGCACGGTCTCCTGGCTGCAGGCAGCAAACCCCGCCCCCGCCTGCCTGCCCCTCTTCTCCCCCCACAGCTTTCATTCTGCCCCCGTTCCTGCCCATCCCAACATGGACTAGCTGGCAACAGGAATGAGGGCAAAAACTGGCCAGGGAAGGGCTTTTTGCATCCTCCCTTGGCTTCACGCAGCTTTTTTCCTCTGAAAAGGCTGGACGCAGCCCTGGCTGATGGGGTGGGAAGGGAGCTGGGGTCTGGCTCTGCCCTTCCCGGCTCTCCCGGTGGGATGGAGGGAGGCAGCGGGGCTGGGCTGGCACCGCATCCA
This sequence comes from Balaeniceps rex, assembly GCA_013401315.1. NCBI lineage: Eukaryota > Metazoa > Chordata > Aves > Pelecaniformes > Balaenicipitidae > Balaeniceps > Balaeniceps rex. Next base: position 353,888 of record VYZW01006717.1, read on the forward strand.
CTCGTGCACTACTGAGACATCTTGGGAGAAATTCACAGGTTGGTAAGGGACCCAGGCAGGGACCATTTGTCATTTGGGATGTAATGAAAGTGCTTTAGGTAAAAAAAATAAACCCAGCTTTAAAAAGAAGCATGAGATGGATTCATTCCAGGATTACTCAAATACCTTGCTTTGGGGGAATATACTTCACTTCTCTTTTAACTTTAATATCACATTAGAGACTGTTTTCTGGGATGGTGGATACTGTATTCTGAATACTTTATTGCCAGACTCTGAGAGCTAGTGAAGTGTTTTGGATAGTAGAAATGAATAATGTATCATTGCATTCATTGCCTACCAGACTGATTTGTTTACTAATAATTTAGTTTAAAGTACATTATTGTTTTACTACTCACACACTGATTTACTTCCAAACACTGACTGAACAGATATCATTAAATTAGGATAATTTTTAACTCTAAAAATATATTGTTTACAATTTGCTCCTTAGCGAGGCACTTGGTCTGAGCTGCATATATTTGTCTCTAGGATTATGGGTCCAAAGCGATCTTCAAGCTGATTATTTCTAGGGTATTTCAAGAGGTTCTTTTGTATCCAGGGTCCATTCCAGCCCTCTTGTTACTCAGCTCTTCAGCAAAGAACCTCAGTAAAAACAAGGAGAGTCCTCATTAGTAGACCCTCTGCAAGACACTAACGGAAACCAAGCCTGAGGCTCCATGAGAAGCTTTTCTCCTGGACTGACTCCCTTAATCCCGTGAAGAATAGCATCTGCATCGTTCGATATTTCTGCGCACAGCTTTGCAGTGCAAAACCAGCTACAGGTAGAGCCTTTAGCATATTTTGCAACGAGTAACATTTTCATGCTCAGGAGATTCAGCAGCAGAATAACTCAAGCTTTGAAACCTCTCTCTCGAGCTAGACCTTAGTGGAATAAAGTCCCTGCGCTACCGCTGAAGAAAGGTGGGTAGGTTTAGGCCATGCTGCTAATAACCGTTGCACCTATTTGCAGTAATTTTCACTGAAGCTCAGCTAACGTTGTAGCCATACCATGAAGGCAAATATCTATCATACATGAATTTCATTTTCTGCAGGACCAAGGCTGCTCAATGCATTCCTAACAGTCACGTGTCATTCCGAAGTCTAGGTGATAGGACCTATGAAGAAAGATGAACAAACTGGGGCTTTTCAGCATAAAACAGAGGAGACAGGGGAAGGGAAGGATGCGGTAACATCCTTTAAAGATGGAAAAGGCTGCTGCAAAGAGAGAGACTGATTGTTTTCCATGTATGTGGAAGGAAGGAATTCATGCATTTAAAACAAAGTATGAAATATTCCCTTTACTCATTTAGGAACTTTTGTAAAAAATTTTGTAGGTAGTAGAGGACCGGAGTGGATTGTCTGGTGCAGCTGCAGTGTCTCCATCATGGAAGGCTGTAAGAAGTGGCTGGACCAGCATCCGTGGGGCGAAATGGGGCTGACCCCGCTGGGCTGGTGAAAACCTAGCTCAGCTTTGGACTCTTCCACAGCCTTTTTCCAAGCTTCTGCATTTATGGCTGGGGAGCGCAGTGCCAGAGCTGTGGGGTGCACTGTGTCTGCGTCAACACCTTCAGAAACCTGGCTTTAAAAAGAAACAAGGTATTCTGAATTACTTACATTTTCAGTACTTGCATTTGAGATAATTAAAATTAAGCTGGAAGAGGGTTCTGGATGGATTTGCTGCTGGGCATGCTCAGCCTCCATCTGCTCTTAACTGAGATCTGAGGCTGGTTTGGAGGAAGAGGAAGGGTCACCTCTGTGCAGCTTGGACCACCTTCATTCAGGATAAATGGGGTCAAAGGATGTTTCTTCTGGAGGTAGGAAATTACCTCCCACTGATGTTACATCTGTTAATTTGCTACAAAGAAGAAACCGAGGTTTCACAAAACCTCAGAATTGGCTCCCCAGCAGGACTGCTTGCAAATCCTCCAAAGAGAAAAATCAATGCAAGCTGTTGGGCTGCAAAGAGCCCAAAGTAGGCAATGGTTTTTTTATTTTCCTCCCCCATCAGACTTAGCGACATTAACCGTGTCAGAGAAGAGGAAAGCATCCTGACATTGCTGTCGGGGATAAGAACTAGGAAAAGATTGTACAGCTTACAGGATGAGAAAGAAATTAAACTGCAGCATACAAACCCCCAATATCCCAGCTGCAGGCTCATCCACTGGGTGAAACCAATCTAATTTGTTGGCCTCTTTATTCCCAAAGCCTCCTGAGACCTTGGAGTAAAAGAAAGAAGCTACCCGGAGAGAAAAGAAAGTTTCCAGCCCAGAGGAGCAAAAGGGATGTCACGTTTATTTAAAAAGAGAGAGGGGCCAGTGAAATAGAAGGCAATCTTGGGTGCCTTCAAGCACTGCCAAGCAGAGCCTGGAAGATAAGCGCCAGTGTTGTCAGAGCTTGACTTTTTCTGAAACAGCTCTGATAACTTTGACAGAGGAGCTGTGCGCAATGGCAGTGGTCTGAAAGCCTCTGAGCTATCGTTGAGGCAAATGTAGAGCAAGAACTAGAACAGTGGTTCCCAAGCTATCACTTATGGCCAACACAGGTCCTGAGAGACCAGTGGCAACCGTGGAGGAGAAACCTTCAGCCCAGCTAACATAGAGTGAAAAAGGCTGTGATGATCACAGAGCCGTGGAGGGTAAAGGAGAGCAAATACGTTGGTCGTTGGGGACGAGGTGGGAGCAGCCTGAAGGAGGTGAAGGAAATTCACCCAGTCACCAGGTACCTGAAAGGTTGCCTGTGGGCCAGCTTGTGTGGAAAGCACTGAGATAAAAAGGCTACAAAAATTATTTCCTTAATACAATCGAGAAAACAGACTTTCCATATATCTCAGAGAAAGAGGGCAGGTTAGTCATCTGCAATTGGTGAGTTTTCATAAACACTTCTGCTCCTGGGAGCTATCATGAATGTTCCCTGAGTGCAGAGGAAGGGCTTCACGCTCTGCCCTGCAGACACGTGCAATTTTAGATGACAAGGTGCTGCAGCTTTCATAGAATGGTCAAAGGCTCAAGATTATTCAAGAACTGAGTCACTGTCCTTTGACTGAGAACTGGACTGCTTGATGCACTGATGGTTGGACCTGAACCACAGCATCCTGTGTGCTGCGGGTCCGCAGTCTAACCTCCTGCTCGAACCAGAGCCAGTCAGAGGAACCTGTTCCAAGCTTTGCCCAGTTGAGTTTCGAATGTCTCACAGCCTCTCTGCACCCCTGGTTCAGTGTTTGATCACCCTCAGGGTGATTTTGGTTTTCCTTCTATCTAATGAGGATTTCCCTTGTTCCAACTTGTTGACTCTCCCCCTTCCACCACGTACCTCTGGGAAAAGCCTTCTCGGCACCCTCCCATCAGGCTGTTGCAGACGGTGATGAGGTCACCTTCTTGTCTTTTGGGCTGAACAGACCCAGCTCACTCAGCATCTCCTTGTACGTCCTGTTCTCCAGCCCTGACCATTTTGGTGGCCTCTGCTGGACTCACTGGACTTGTCCTGGGAGCAGAAACAGCCCAGCACTGCAGGAAAAGGGTGAGGATCCCCACCCTTGCCATGCTGGCTCCACTCTTGCTAATGCAGCTTTTGCAGGGGCAGGGTGTTGGTTCATGCTTGACTTGTCCACCAACAGCCCCAGGACCTTTTTCTGCACAGCTGCCAGAGTGTCCAGTGGCGTTGGGTTATTCCCTCCCAGGACAGGATTTTGCCTTTGCTGAACTTCATAAGGTTCCCAGCAGCCCATTTCTGCAGCCCATCAGGGTCCCTCTGGATAGCAGCCCTGTCCTCCAGCGTGCCAACCATTCCCCCCAACATATGGGGAAGGCACCCCAAAGTCTGTGCTGTCAAGGAGAACGGTTTTACTCTGCAATAGCTACAAGAACTTTGGTATGTTTCCATGCAATTTAAAAGATAAATTAATAAGATTATTTTTAATTGAAATGGAGTGGAGTCTACATTCTGTGCGCCAAACTCTGCACAAACTAAAATTTCTCATGCCTGACCTGCTCATATATCTAAATATCTCTTCTCTCATTCATATCAGAGCTGGTAGAATTAATACATTATTCAGCCCTTCCGTCCACGATCCAAACCTATTTTCTGCGAATGTATTCATTGCTTCCTCTTGTTTGTTGACTTGTTATGTGAAGGACATTCAGCCTATACAGAATACTTGGGAACATTTTGCTTTGTTTGCAAAACATTACCTGCGGTGGGGAGGTCATTTCAGTCTCACTATTGTTCCCACCACCCAAATCTTTATAAATGAAGGATTAGCGAATTACAATGCAGATACGTAATAGCTATGGAATATTGAATGATAAGTAGTCGGGTCTGCTTCCAGTTCAAGAAATCCTACAAATCCTACAATCCACACAAATACCCTTATTTATTTTTGTTCTGGGGTGAGGAAGAGCTTATTTCCCAAAGGCTGAATCTTGAATTCCCCTTTAAGTCCATGGCTAAGGGCTAAGAAGAGGGCTCTGTGGGATTGCCCAAAACCCCATATAAATCGGCAACATACATTCATGAGCACATTCGTCATTCAGGCGGCATTTGCATTGTATCTAGTTAGAAAAGCTCTCAAATTACGTTTGTAGGTATTCTAGGGATACCTTAGAGAAGGGGGGGCAAGGGTGTAGAATTGCAGCTACTTCACTGAGGGCATCACTGAGACACGCTGAGCTCAGTCCCACCGGGACATGAACCCATCCCATGCCACTGCCAGGTGAGGTTGAGCCCTTGTTGACCATGTGCCTGCATGCAAGGAGTATTAGCAGGTCTGGGCTGGAGGCCTTGATGGGTCCATTGGGACCTCTACGACCTACCTCCCTGGTACCCCTGGGGGCATCTGGGCAGCCCCTCAGCCCACAGGCTGACTGGAGCTGCTCTCCCAAAAATGTCTGGATCCCACTTCTGGCAAGAAGGAGCACCCTGGTGCCAGAGATCCGCACACCTACAGCCCAGCCCACCTCGCTAAAGAAATCCCAATCAATATTCCCCATTAGAGACCTACCGAAGTGGAAGCAATTTGGCCATGAGTAGTTGCCGGAGGTCTGATCTTCTTCCTGCTTCGGGCTGCGAAGGCTCTTAGGGTGAAAGATTTACAGCGTTTTGGAGAGACAGGGTTATCCTTCATGAGATAGGAACATTGACAAGCTGGGCCTTTTCGTCTTCATTCCACTCCTGAAATCCCACTTGATTCATTACAGTTTGTCCTTCTCGTTGGTGTAATGAAATATAAATGTTTATGTTGATATATCAAGATAGCAGCATCGATTTTCTTTTCTGCAGTAGATTTGATTACTATCAAGCTTTCAAAGCCTTCCTGAGGTCTTTTTTTATTTTATTGCGACACCTTTTCAAACTCACAGCTTTTTTCCTAATTGTATTTTCTGCTGAGAGAAGCATGTGGAAGAATTTGAAAAGGATGCAGGTGAGGTCTCAGAGGGGCCATTTCAATGCATTAAAATGTTGAGATGCTCTGATTTTACAAAGACGGTACTCGGCAAATTACGGATTTGCAAAAACTTGAGATGAAATTATAAATATAACACTGCAAGCAAAGTTCTTTCACATTTATTATTACTTCCTCCAGATTTTCATCTCATATCGGATCCCTGGGGTTTTGGAGGTTTGCTGATATTTTGACACTATTTGTATTCCTGTTTCAGCACATGATACCTTCACTACGCTTATAGGAAGGGATGCGCAGATGCGGGTAAAACGTACAGGTGCCTTAAATATGCTCAAGACCAGAGCCAGCTTTAATATTTAGACAACACATTTGTCCCTCTGTGTTAAATCTGCACTAGTCTCGAACCTGAAGCTTTTGATATCTACAGCTAAATCTTGCACCTCAGTCTAACTGGGATCACTTTTATGGGCCCTGTTCTGGACTGGAGAGTGAGGAAAAAAAAAAGCAGAGGCTGAGGTTGTATAGCGCAATATTTCAAATCCTCAAGATGCAAAAAGCACGAGAAACCTGCACAGTGCTTGTGCTGTTCCAGACCTAGACGTGGGAATCACCCGGAGGCTACCGGGACAGCTCTCGCACAGCTGGTCTGTTCCAGGTGTTAAGCTGCTCCTACAGCAAACACCTCCTTGTTACGCTGCTTAGAGTTATTGATTTACTCGGACAGGATGGTAATTATTACAGAACCCATGAAAAGGCTTGTTGCTTTCTTTTTTTCTTAACGAACAGCATTCTCCAATTAATCTTGTCTTTGTTACGAATGTGGGAAAGATTCTTCCCAACTACCAAAGAAGATGATTTTTCAGGTTTCAGTGTGTTTATGTTCAGCACAACGTCACCATTTCCTCATTTGCTAAAAGAGGGGATATAGATGAACTTGGAGCAGGCTTTTCCCTAGAGGTGTTCACCGAGTGGTTTAAGCATCAGTTTCCCGACAGTGCCTGGAATGACTTGTTTGAATAAGGGTTGATTCAAAATGTTTAAGGAAAGTGAATTAAATTCAACTGTTTACTCAATGAACTTTCTGGAAAAAATCCTGGATAAGCCTTCCCAGTCCAGCAGTACGAGAAGAGTAATGTGCACAGACATGGGACTGAAGGCCAGACGCCTCCCTTGGGTTTCCTACAGTTCTTGTATGGCCCTACAGGCTGCTGTAACTGAGTTTCTCCTCCGATGCTTTGCTTTTCCAACAGTCGTGCACTGGAAATGCAATCTCAGCAAGCAAGCAGAAGTTTCAGAAAATTTGTATTCAAAGGAAAGATGATTTTTTTTCGCCCCCACAAAAAAATGTGTACATTTTTGCTTATCTTTCTGGGAAAGGGCTGATCTTTCAGCATTTCCTGACTCAAAAATTTAAAAGTAGCATTTCAAAATTGTCTAAAATTTTACTATAAGATTTTCAGGTCAGGTAAAAAATGCTTCATTGGCTAAAGGAAAGCCTCTGATACTTCACCTATATCCCAGATCTACTAGAAACACAATCCAAGCTTTTCTCCAGATAGTGGCTCACTTTGCCTTTCAGATTCTTGACTTAGGGATTTTCCTGTATCTTTCTTATCTTTGAAATATTTTTTTTCTACTTCTAACTTGAAATAAAGTCCATCCCCTTAATTCAGTCCCTTTTTCTTTGGTATTTCCCTCTACCAGCTGACTCCCTAGTTGGGGTCCCAGCTACGGAGAGGGCTGCTGGCGACCACCCTGTTCCTCCACGACAGCCTTCTCCTGCATGGGATGCAGCACTACGAACCATCTCATGGGGTTATAGGTTGAAACCTTCCAATCCTTCCATAATAAATAAATATGTGTCGCCCCAGAATCCAGTGGCCCCACTGGCCCTATGGCTAGTGCACTCATTTGGGATGTGGCAGGCCTGGAGTAAAGCCTCTTTGGATCTCCTGCCAAGAAGCCCAAAACCAAGACTCTATAATACTTTGAGGTGTTCCTCCTAAGCCCCATGACCCTAACAGAGCTGCTCTGTTTAGTACAAATGAATTTTGGAGCAGGGACTTGAACATCTCACAGCCACGTGCAATTGCCATGGACGGGGAGGTCAGCTCCTTGCTCCTTCTTTCAGTCAATGAATATATTGAGTATGATTCCTCAGCCCACGTATGTGCACAATCCCCGTTGTTCAGATATAAGAGGCAATGAAGTGATGTGACCCTCAGTCTTCCCGCATGCTCTGAGCTATGGAGCAAGAACAGCACACCGAGCTGAAGCTGGAGCTTGCAGAAAGCCAGGCACAAAGTCCCAGAGCTGCAAATCTCATGGGCTGCAAGCCTGAGGGGAGCTCTGAGCGGCTCACGGCCATCAGGACTTCAGCAGTTACACGCATACCTGCGGGCAGAAATTTTAGTACTTCTGGGATTTTAGCGAGATAAACAGTGCTGTTTCCTGGATATTTGCACCCGCAAGGTCCATTGGAGGCAGTGACAATCTAATATTTCTAGAGTGACAGACAAATACCTGCTTGCCTTCACCGATCTAACCCTAAGCAAATGCACACATCTTCACTTTGTATTTCTCCTCAGTCTCCTGTAAGGACACATCCAAATCCTAGATGAAAACTCATTCATCATTAAACACTTTGTTAGCTGGATTAGCCTGAGGGGTGCTCGCAATTGCGGTATTGTCAGGGCTGCTGTTCATTTAAAATCATTCTGTTAAGGATGCTTTCCCATGCAGAGCCCTGTAATTTTCCTAGTAGTGGGCTGGGTGTGAGCTCCTCACTAAGCTGATAGATGTCTTTTTCTATAAAGTCAATTACTGTAGAAAATCCTCTAATACAAAGGGCATAAAGCAATTATTTGGAATTGATTTCTTATAAGCTTATGAATAGACATTTGGGCAAGTTCAAGTTTGCTGAGAGAGTTTATAATAATAGCTGTCACATTTTACATTAGCTCTCATCCCAGGAGACTTCAAAGCACTTTACAAATCCTGAACTCGCATCTCTGAAGAGGAAGCGTGGCCCAATGCCCACTCGCCTTTTGCTTGGGAAACCTGCGTTTGATTCCGCCCTTCACCACAGCCTCCCAGCACAATCCTCCACAAGCCTTCAAACCACTGCTACGAGCAAACACGCACGCTCTTTCTGCAGGGTGGTGGGAGGAGAGGCACCATAATGACTGGCAGGGCTAAGACCGTGCAAAACAAGGTGGAAGAAGTCCATTTAGACCAAGATCAGCTCTTAGGATGAGAGTCAGCTACTACCCTGACTTACCTGCTGGAAGCCAGATGCTGATTCAGCTGCTCACCTTGGCTGAAGCCCTTCGATAAAGCAGCTGGGATGCCAGAGGAAGGGATTGATCCTATTCGTTTGCTTAAAATAAGGGAGACGACCCACCGCCACAGGGTCCCCACTTCTCTCCATGGACTTTAAAGGAACCTAAGGGTGAAGAACATAGATTAGACTTGCAACTTCTCACCATCTAAGGCTAAAGGACTCCTCCCCAATATGCCATGGAAGTCCCAGCAATTGATTCAGAGCTATGGGCGCTTTGGTTTTTAGTAGCAAAAGGCAAGTGGTGGTGATAATAGTATCAACAGTGATGATAACGAGCCATGAATGTTTTCAGGAGGATGCAGGCACCCGCCAGAGAGCCAGGGAGGGAAGAAGCAAAAGGATGACAGCCAAGTACGAACCACGGCTCAGCGGCACTGATGGTTAGAAATACGGCTCAGTCTTAGTGGTTCATTAAGGGCTCTTGGTGTCTTTATGAGAAACTTCATGTGATCATTTGCAAAGCTCCGGAGTTATCCAAAGGCAAAACCTTCACAAGGAAATAGGAATGACCTACTGCAAGAGGCTTTAATGAGGTTGTCACCGTTATTACTGGCCTTTCCTGGCCAGTGCAACCTATAGCTGGGAGAGATTTCATTAAAAAGCCAAATAAAGCTGAGGCTCTGAAGTAAAATTGAGGCATGGATTCCTCATACAATAAATACATTCTGCATGTAAGGAACAAGGATTCATGTTTGTATTTATTTCTTCATCTGACTCTAAGATGAGCTTCATGTAAATGTACAGACCAGGAGGAGCAGCGTGAGCACAGATATCACTGTGTTGAAATAAATCCATTTTTCATCTAATATCCCCTACATCTGCCATCCTTGTCTAGTCTTCCCCCCCGCCCAAGGTGGCAGCAGACATAAAATAAACCTGACCCTTCTTAATTTATATTTGTATTGGTTCATATCATTTGAAAAATAGTTTTCACGTTCTAAGTAGGCCAGATAATAACTAACAGACTAGATAATTGCACCATCAAACCTGCCACCCTGTAAGAATGAGGATGTACTACTTTAATATTTAAAAACTTTCAAAATTGTTTCAGACATATGGGGTTTTATAATATTTACCGTGCAGCACCTCAGAAGCCAGCCTGATGAAGTGCCAGGCTTAACTGAAGTTATTGTAATCACGCCATTGTTTTTAAAAGGACCTGAAAAAATAAGCATTATAAAGAAATATTGACAGATTAAATAGATTCTATGATGGGAACTGGGAAATTGCTCAATTAAAGCATGTGTGTATTACAACATTAGGCAATTATTAAATTAACAGATGGCAGAGGCTTCTCAGAGCTCTGAAAACGGATCCTAGCAGCACGCAAGTGATAAAGGGAAAATCATATGGTAATGCAGGCATGAATCCGAATACCCCTCCCAAACACTGGCACGTGGGAATTCAGGAGATGAAACTGATGCGTTGATCTCACCGTAGCAATAACAGAGTAACTCACATGGTGATGGAAAAACCTGTGCACTTCTCCCACTCCCCCAGTTAATAGTAAAATAGTCCCCAAAAGGTGATTTTCCTTGTTCCCCAACGAGCAGCAAATTTGCTAGAGGAGAAATAACGGGGGAAGACAGAGGAACTAAGGAAGGCTAACTCACAAAGTAGGACAGTATACCACCTTTTTGCCCACAACCTCAGAGGCTGGGAATGCTCACCTGAGACACGGGAAGCCCAGGTCCACCTCCCTCCTGTCCTGGAGGGATCCCGGTCGTATTCTGCAGCTCCTGCTTGGTTCATATTCTGGACCTCCACAACCACCTGCTCCGAAGCACAGCGTGGAAGTGAGCACTTTGCGTCTTTCTTCCTTAAACCGTTCCCCCTGCTTAAGGGATTACACTTCACTGGAGCACAGACTGTAATGCTGGTGAACCATCACGGCTCGTAAAGTCTGCTAAGCAGCACAATAGCCCTGATGAGAGTAGGTGGGTTAAAACCTCCTGGGAAGGGGTGGTGGGAAGAGCCCTGTGACAAGTGAGACACGATACCTGCCCCTGCTCTGGACATGGAAGAGATCGAATGTGATTTTGACCGCCGGCTGAGCCCTGTCCCCTCCAGGAAAGGGGCTCTTCACTCTTTGCTGCTGGCATTTTTCTCGGCTGCAAAGACTTTTTTTTAGGTCATTATTAAATCCATGAGCAAAAGCTTGAGAAAGGCTCATCAGCCTGGAGGTAAGAACCATCGCTTGGGAAGGAGGTTTGCTTCGGGGAACAGTTAATTGCTTATACAAAGCTTCACAGTGTTGAAAAAGTGAGATTTACCATCCAGGCATCCAGGCTGTCTCCTTGGACTGCCAGTGGTCAGAGCACTTTCCTGGGCAGACGACTGATCCCTTAAATCCCCTCAAGCAGAAAGAAAATTCAGATGACACAAACTTCCTGAGTAGCTTGTAGCCCCAGGCTTCCATTTTCAGCATGAGAAGTTCTGCATTAAATGGAAAACTGCGCGTCGAACCACATGAAGTGTTTAAAATTTGCATTTTGTGGAAGATGGAGAGTGTAGTGTTCCTTCAGCCCTCCAAAGCTCAACAGTTTTTTAAAAAAGTTTTGGTTTGGCTGTCACATGGAAAAATAAATCGATCGTTCACACCATTTTAGCAATTACCCCCTGGAGTTAAAGTAAACCCAAGATAGCTGTTTCATTGTTCTGGACCTCTTAGTATCTAATAATTTCCAACACTACAAAATACAATTTCCCATTTTTGCAACTTTTTTTTCACTGCTGGCAAGGTCTGGTCTGCACACAGAGCTCCCCTGGATGATGATGGGGAACATGCCATTTACCTACAGTAATCATTTATTTTTAAGAATTAAGTAGGCAATGATTGGTTGGTGGGGTTTGTACCCACAATCTGATGGTCAAACATCTCAAAAGTAGCCTGAAAGTTAACATTTCTTTCCAGAATTATTTCACACAGGTAACAATAAGAATTCAGATATATTTGAAACGCACAAGGCGTAGGCACAGGAATCTGCTACTTGACAGCAAGAGCTGGAGCATATCACAAACTATCAAAGAAAACTTTCACACCATTGCTGAGAATAGAGCATGCTCAAGAAAATAAATAAATGTTAGACTTATATCTTCTGATTTAAAGACAAGCCACAGCTTGGCTTAAAATTCAGAACTGTTTCACTCTCGCAGAAAGGGCTGCCCAGGGAAGTGGAGGAGTCCCCATCCCTGCAGGTATTTAAAAGCCGGGCAGACGAGGTGCTTAGGGCCATGGTTTAGTAGTGGACAGGTACGGTTGGACTCGATGATCTTAAAGGTCTTTTCCAACCAAATGATTCTGTGATCCTATGATCTATGGAGAACTATATGGAAAACTAACAGAGACACTTTGGAGATTTAGGAGCCAAAGTCCTTCCGTCAGCAGTGACGCAGAAACACAGGCATGCCAAGGGCCAGATTCTCGAAGGTATTTTGGGGTCTGAAAGAATACAGGTACAGGTCAGAGATTTCAACCTGTGATCTGAAAACCGTGGGTACGGGAGAGCGCGCAAGGGGGCTGTGAGCCCGTTCAAAGGAGTCCATAAGAAGTGACTTAGAAAATTGCTTTCATCATCATTTTTTACGGTTGGACTCGGTGATCTTAAAGGTCTTTTCCAACCAAATGATTCTATGACTCCATGATCCACGTCATAGCACAATCCACGGCACTTACTTCCAAAGTGTTTGCATCTCTATCCAAAGCAAAAGCAGAATCCACAGGTTGAAGATGTTTGAAAACTTCTGGTCCAGCCCATTTGGAAGACTAATATTACAGGGAGAAGGGCAAAACAACCGTAATGATCGTGCTCTCCAAAGAAATCATTTATGCTTACAGAGAAAGTAAAAATTGAATTGGGCATTATGAAAAATTCTCTGTGTAGCTGCAACTATAACCTGGATAATTCATTTAGGCTAAATATATGGTTGTAATTGAAAATCCAAATGAGGTATGCATATGCATTGATCCATATGATTTAAATCAAGCTATAAAGCATCAACATTATCCAGCAAAAGCTGCTGAAGAAATGGCAGCCAAGCAGAATATGAAATTCCAGGGAGACCACTGCACTGGCTGGGAGGAGGGCTTAATTGATTTTGACAAAGAAACCTATTTGCTGTTTAATTGATTCCTACTCTAAATTCACAGTGCTTCCAGACCTAGCAGGGAGAAGCAGCAGAATAGTGATTACCCATAGCAAATTACAGCTGGCCAGGTCCAGAATGCTGCAGGTCCTGGTTATTCTCTATTTACCAAATTACTGCTGTGGAATTTCAGAGAAACACTAAAATCTTACTCGCATAAGCACACAAATCTCTCAGAGTTACAGGATGACTGAAAGAGCTGTTCAGACCACCAGAAATACCTCAGGAGAAGCAGTAAGGATCCTCACTTTATTCCAGAAGCATTCGTGTTCTTCTGCACCTCCTGTAGGTTAGTGGGAGCTGTATTTGCTGGGGTGCAAGGAGGGATTCGGGGTCACAGATTGTGTCAGTGCTGTAAAGTCGACTTGGGAATCCCGTGAAAGCAGTGGATGAGCCTTCTCAGCTCTGATAGATGTTTGTGCCATGCTTCTCCAGGAGCTACCACCCCCAGACACCTCCAGTCCGTCTTCCGTGCTCCTAGAGAGGAACCACTCAGCAGCCTCATGAGTCCCAGGAGCGGCACCAGGTCCGGGTGCAGCTGTGAGGCTCCGAGTTATGCTGGAGCCTGCAGGGCTGCTGCATTTAGCACATCTGATGCCTTGTGAGGGACTTCACAGGCATCACTGTGAAGCTTTTAACTTCATGTCAGGGAGTGGCTGAGAATTATTTTCTTCCCATCTTAAAACAGAGAAGCAACCCCTGCAAGTCAGGTAATCCCTTGTGCATGAGCCCTTTTAGACTGCAGCGGTGTGGAGTGGCACAACAGAGTCAGTGGAAATGGGAAACGGACCTCAGAAATGTTTTGAGTGGGAAAAGTCGCCAAGCCACCACGTGCTGCTGCAAGCATTTGTACAGCAACACCCTGGTGTGACCTGGAAGTCGCCACATCTAGCACCACGCTTTGCTCTCGCTGCTCCCCGACCGCTCTCTGCCAAGATCACAAGGATACGCAGACGGGCGCTGACCCTGCTGCAGACCTGCCAGCACAGCTCACGCAGCCCCTGCCAGGAGGGCTCGTTTGCTGGGGCTGTGCTAACTCCAGGAGTGGTTGCTCCAGGAGCAACGAGGATGGTTGATTCATCCTGCTGAACCCAGCACTGGAAACACAAACGAGCACCCACGAGGCATCGTCTCGCTGTTGTTTAAGCCACTGTTTCCCCAGCGCCTCCCTAACAATGACCGATGGACTCGTGGCAAAGATTTTTCAATTTGAAAAATCCATTCTCATTTCAGAAATCATCTTCTTCTGAGCTCATCCATTTGTCATAGGTTGCAAGGCAGAGCTGGGGCTGCAGTCGGCACTGCCGGCACACTCCTCTTCAACGGGGAAGCAAAGGTCTGTGGAAAGCTAGGGTAGAAATATGGCAATTACAGCCTGGACAGAGAAGAATAAATCATTGACTTTGTTTCAAAATAATTAAAGAAAGGATGCTTGAAAGCACTAAGAGGCAGGTTAGACGTAAGAAAATATTATTGTGATTATCAATACTTTAGGGCAGGTCTTGTTCTTTCAGGGTTTAGACACTTTTTCTACCTCATGCTGAAATGTGCCTTGCATGGAGGTCACCAGGGAGCAGAGGCACGTGGCTGGGTGTGGAACAGGCAGCACACGAAGATGCCCAGATGCGTGGCTCCACACCGAGGCCATCCTTGCAGATGCTGCAGAGACAGAAGTGGCCCAGAGTACAACAACTTGAAGACCTGACCTCAAACCTCTGGCCAGAGGTGGGGCTTTTCCAGAAGCCAGAAAAGTTTTCTGTAACCCCTGGGAAACACTGAAACCTCCTCCAGCTCCGCCGGTTCCAGGAACATGGATGACAAACAACAACTATCCAGATTGCCCTTTTGCAAGCTCTCCCCTAATTAAAAGCAGGATGCTGAGAAATCACTGATCCTCATTGCAGCTGTGGCCTGAGGGACCACATTAGGTGGCTGAACACTTTGGTGCATCCTCTCAGGAAGATGTTTACAGCCCTGGAGGCTCCCCTTGAATGTTTTTTCCCCCACAAATGAGACCGCTGTGGGCACCTAACTAGAAAGTGAGCCTCCGATCCAATTCAAACACAGCAGCAGCCTGAGAATTTCCTTCCTGCTTCCAACAGAGCAACTTTCCAAATCAAACAGCCTGCAATCAAATGAGAAAGAGCAAAGAGAAACATGGTTTGCTGTAAGCTTCACCAAGGAGCGTTTCCAGCAGCATTCTTCACAAGTTTCAGAGAAAGCAGGATGGAAGAAAATGAAATTGTTAGAACTGTTTTCTTACACAAATACTGACCTCTGGATGTCATTGTAAGAGTTTCCCAAGGAAAGGGGCTCAGAGAGATCCAGCTGCATGAGGAGGGCTGAGCCCCTCGCCTCTCCGCGGTGCTGGGTGCAGCGTGGGATGCTGCAGTGCCTGCCCATATCCGTCAAAAAGAGGAGCCACGTGGGGGGCCAGATAACCCCAGTTAGGACACCCAACACCAAGGAGTAGCTTGTCAGCAGTGCATTGCACCCGAAAGGAAAAGTACAGGGGAAAACATAGACAACACCTGCATGGTGCACACCAGCCTGCCCCTATCGGGCTTCCCACTGCGTGTGATCCTCAGCCCCAGCAGCCCTGCAGACAAGCACCCCAGCACCTTGAATGCCATCCTTTATGGGGGCCCTGGCAGCCCCCCCAGCACCCCCATCCCCCAGGAGTAGGAGGAGCACCGCAGGGAGGTGGTGGCAGGTCCTTCTGCCCAGGGCAGCAGCCGCAGCCCCCCCACTCCCAGCCAGGGCAAGGTCCCCTCATCCAGGAGCTCCAGCACCCCCCAGGGAGGAGGGGTCTCCCCAGCCAGTAGATGTCCATGGCATCTCTGCCTTTTGCATTTTCCTCCATCTATAAGGAGCTCTCTTTCCTGAGATCCTTAACACATGCTGGCCCCTCCTAGCCCTTATCTGCCAGCAGGCTCCTGGAGCTTAACCCCTAATTAGGGTGAAGAAACAAACTGGGAGATTTCCCATAACTGCTGCCTAGCACCGCCCCAAACCACCAAGAAATTGCAGCAATCCGTCCCCCTGCAAAGCCAGCAGTCATTACCAAAACCAGTGCTTTCATTTTCCAGCTCAGGTATCTCCTGCCTCCCTCCCCAAAAGGGTCAGAGGGAGGACAGAAAAAAAAAAAAAAGAAAAAAGAAAAAGGAAAACACACACCTTTGTGGTTTCTCTCAAACGGAGGTGTGTTCCAAAAGTTTCTGTACTGCACACGTCTTGGATAAAGCAGGCAGCAAGGCTCCCCTGGGAACCAGGGAGTTTCTCTCTGGATCTGCCACACAAGTTTTACCATGTTAAATCCACGGGCCATGACAAAATAAATTAGGGCCTTTCGGTTTTTCCTGGGCAGGTGGATTGTCCAGAAGAAGGAAGAAATGCGTAGGCAGGCTATTAGCAAATCCAGTTCATCCTGATGAGTGTGTCCCCCTCCACCCGTCACAGCAATCTTCTTCTGTCCCAGGACCCTCACTGCCTCTTTCCACCCCACAAACCCAACCATCAAGTCCCCTCCTTGAAGAAAAAGGCCAGCTCTGTGTAAAGGTGGACAAATGGAATGAGAAGGGCTCAGGCTGACCTGCTGCAAGGATCAGAGAGAGGAAGCCATCCCATGGTCCTGCAAGGCTTCCTCTGCCACCACTTTGCCAGGCACAAGGGACACATCTTATCCAGGGACCTGGTTAAACCCAGACACCCAAGTCATGAGGGATGGGGGATCACTCGCTGGGTCTTCCATTCCCAGCTCACCAGAATCACCTGCCTTCTCCCTCCAAGTTCATATTTACTTGACTCCAAGTCAGGGCTTCAACTCTGTCCTAACCACCCGTGCCTGGAGACCCTCTGGTAAAGTTACAGTTGTTATATACCACTCATGCTTCAAAGCCTTGCCAACCCCACAGGAGAATACCATTTCAGGTGTTGAGCCTGCTGTGTTCAAACACTGCATTATGGATTACCCAACAGCAGGGTTTTTCTGGGCCTATTTATGTATGAGCAGAAAAGAAAAAAGTTTTAAAAAAAAAAAATCAAACTCTTCACTTCAGGGTCCCCTGGAGCTGCAGCTGCAAGAGTAGCGTTTGTACCAGGTGAAAAAGCTCTGGGCTGTGCCAAAGGCAGCAGCCTTGTTCCTGCCCAGGATGGGCAGGGAGCGTTCTGCCACCGAGCTCTTATTGCTTAGGTTACTGGTGGTATTAGGCCATGCAGCAACACCTTGCAACCCTGGCAGTTGTTGGTGTCTACAATAAGAGAGGCAGTCCGTCCAAAGCCCAGCATGTCCGTTCAAAGCCCAGAAGGCCAACCCTATCCTGGGCTGCATCCCCAGCAGGTCGAGGGGGGGATTCTGCCCCTCTGCTCTGCTCTGGTGAGACCTCACCTGGAGACCTGCGTCCAGCTCTGGAGCCCTCAGCACAAGGAGGACATGGAGCTGTTGGAGCGGGTCCAGAGGAGGCCACAAAAATGCTCCGAGGGCTGGAGCCCCTCTGCTCCGAGGCCAGGCTGAGAGAGTTGGGGCTGTTCAGCCTGGAGAAGAGAAGGCCCCGGGGAGACCTTAGTGCGGCCTTGCAGTGCTTCAAGGGGGCCTAGAGGAAAGATGGGGACAGGCTTTTTAGCAAGGCCTGTGGGGACAGGACAAGGGGTGATGGGTTTAAACTAAAGGAGGGCAGATTTAGGCTGGATAGAAGGAAGAAATGTTTTACCCTGAGGGTGGTGAAGCACTGGCAGGGGTTGCCCAGAGAGGTGGTGGAGGCCCCATCCCTGGAAACATTCCAGGTGAGGTTGGACGGGGCTCTGAGCAACCTGATCTGGTTAAAGACGTCCCTGCTCACTGCAGGGGGGTTGGACTGGATGGCCTCTACAGGTCCCTTCCAACCCAAAGCGTTCTATGATTCTATGTGCAAAAAGGGAGATGGGAATAATTCAGCTGAGATACCAGCCCTTACATACCTTTTCTTAGGAAAAGCGCAATGGGATCACCCACCTGCAGTAGCAACTCACTTTCTGAATCGCTCTGATCTGAGATGCGCATCCAGAGACCAGCAACTCCCCGCTGGGATTTCAGCTGAAGGGTGCAGCAGGTACCCGCATCCAGATTTTGGGGCTGCCTGAAACAAGGCTGCTTCTTCTTCACCACACTGACGTCTGACCCCTGTCCCAGGGCGCGGGCATTGAACTGGGTAAAAAGGCAAATAGATCTAATTAAGCAAAGCTGGCAGAGAATAAAATTGGGTCCAGAGGCAGAAGATTCATACAGAACAAAAAACTGTAACAACAGTTATCTAAGACTGCGACATCTTTGGGCTGCAAGCCATTCGCGTGTGCTCATCGCTCAGTACCACAGGCCTGCATACACACATTTTGTTGTGGGTTTTTTTCTGCGGGAAGAGCAACCAGTCTGGAACAGTGTTTCCTTTATTGCTCTCTAGCTTTTGATGCTAATAACTGCAACTGAGTCTTCAAAGCCCTGCCATTCGCCCTAAGGCAACGAAACAAAGAATTTCAAAGGGGAGCAGAGTGCTCACAAGAAGCATCATGGAAGTTTCAGCCACCAGGTTTCCAAATTTCGTGCCTGCTACCTGCAGGCAGCACTCAGACTGCACAGGGATGCTAACATCGACGTGGGGCTGTATCGGCTGAAGCTTTGGGGAGGTGCACGAGAAGGGATGCCATTACAGAATCAATCAGATCCCACTCTTTCCTGCACCTAAAAGCAGCTAAACCTTTAAGATCCTTACTTTTATATAAAAAAAACTGGCTTAATACAATGCTGATAACCAGGCAAAGTTTTGAACAAGCAAACAGGGTAAGCAATCGGTGTTTTGCTCAGGGGATTACGTGATGGGGCTAGCAGAGCCTCCCCTCCTTCCTCCCAGCACGCAGCCGGGGCTGCACGCTCTGCAGGGCCAGCGCCCAGGAGCAGAGGGTGTTCAGCTCCACTGCTTTCCAAGGAAGGTATTTTAAGATTTGAATCTAGGGGTTTGGTTTAAAGGACAAAACAATTACTGATGACAACTTCCAAAAAGAGCAGTCCTCACTGGGCTGCAGTGGTTGACCGCTTACAAATAGGTTTCATGGATTTTTTTTTTTTCCCCCCAATCAGTGTTTTAATGTTCAGGAGCAGGCTTTTCCCAGTAGCAATCCCTCATGGACACTCACAAGGCATGATGATTTTGCAATCTGGCAGTCAACCAAAAAACCAAATAAATCTTGATATTTACTTTCTCTGCTCTGATTTTTTTTTTTTTCATAGGGATGCTCTGGTGAATGGGTTTCTTGGGAGAAAATAGAAACAGGCAGCTCAACCACGGGGGGATGAAACCACTCTCATGGGACCTCTGTCCTTTGCCTCCTTTACTCTGTAGAGTTTGCTGCAGTCTCTCTTTTGAGCCAAACTCTTCACAGCAATATCGACAACAGGAAGGTTGGAAAACCCTGAGCCAGGATCTGCAGAACCACCAGACCTGAAAGCAGTATGTGCTGCCTGGAAAGGGCTCTCCCTTTCTTCTGTGTTGTTCCATTCTATAGCTTTTAAATCTGCGATGTAGAAGCGCACCAAATTTTCTTACCTGTGGTCAAGATTCTCCAGTTGCGACTGTAAATCAGAGTCAGAATAAGGAAACCCCCTGAAGTCCTGAGTTTCACAATATAAAAATTTGTTTAGCCTCACGTAGGAATTTGAAGAAAGTAAAACAGAAAACATGGGGGTCAGAGATTGCATCAAAAGGCTGTTTTTTTTAATGGACTCCATTATTTATTCTTGTTTCTGGGCTTAAATTGCAAATGACACAAAAATAAGGCCCCTTGCTTCTTCAGCCCAAGAAGGCTTCTTCCACAGCCTGGAGCAGGCGGGCAGTACTCAGTAAGCACAAGATAAACCTCAAGTCTGCTCCAATCTGGCTTTTATGATGATACGGATCTGCTGTGCAGAAAGGGAGTTTTTTGTAATTTATCAACCAGGGCAGCCCCTGGAGGAGGCACAAGAGCTATGATTTGCAGCCCCTCAGCTCCTGAATGTCTTCTCATCCTCCTGTTTCCACCGAGAAGCTAACAAACTTCCAATTCATCCCCTGCACGCAAGCCTATTCACCCGCTCGTACTGCCACTGCCTTTCGTCCAGGAACCGCTCTACCTACCCCTGTTGTACCTGTGCGTTTCACTGTGTTTTCACCCGTGCTCATCAGGTTGTACTATTTGATCTACCACAGACAAAGCCTAAGAGATCTCTGCTCCTTAACCCAGCTCTGCCCAGCACCAAGCTGAGCCATCCCTGCAGGATGACCAGGGAGTGCTGGCAACCAAGAGAGCTCAGGACACCCTAATACCTGATCTTCCCTGCTTTACAGCCACTCCTCCAGTGGCTGAACCATCAATGAAGCATAAAAGCCTTCATGTGGTCTGCAGCTGAGGCTTGTCTGCCTTCCTCGGTGCAATGGTTCAACCTTGCTAGGAGGATGAGGAGATCCAGACCAGGGCACACCAGTGGGGAGCAACCACCCACACCATCACGTAGAGTGCATATCATACCCTGATCCACTGAGGGTCCGTGGGAGGGGACAGAGCAAGACACATGCAACAGGAGACATTACAAGCAAAAAAAAAATTTCAAAGCCCTAAAATTGCTTTTCTCTGTTGCACAAAGTGGCAGGTGTTTCAGTCAGTTTCTTACAGGGTAAGCACTGCACTCGGTTTGTAATTTGTTTGGTAAACCTTGTATTTTCAGCTATAATTACCCCATCAAGGCAGCTAAATGAAGATGACATTTAAAGTGACCTTCAGCTTCCAGCTGCAATAACCATCCCGCAGGAGAGGTGGAGCAGGGAGGGGAGGCAGCACGCCGCTCCCCAGGCGAGAGGTGCCTGTGAACATCCCAGCCAGATGTTCCTCCAAAATCAGACGGTGCAGGCGAGGCCAGCACGCACAAAACCAAACCATTTGATTTCTCTGCTAGGGGACGGGCCGCTGCAAGATGCGGGCAGTTGGCGTTTCCTCAAATGGGAGAGCTCAGGATGTCTTTCATCCTAGGAAATAACAGCTCCAGCAAAACCAAGGCATGTGATGATACCAACTTGCAGGATGGTCCATGCAAGAGTGGTTTATGCAGTGTACGTCTCCTGGAGTCCCTCCTGCAAAGGAATATGTTTTTCTCCAACATTTACTTGGCAAAGGGCAGAGATTATTTTACCTTGCACTGAGACGCCCAGTGAGACAACATGCACACAGTGCCCTTAAACAAAGGAGCCTCTAACTCCCTACATCTAGTTCCTCTCCCGTCCTCCAGTTGTCTTCACCTTGCCCAAGTCCTGCCCCAGCTGAACCCCTCTGAACAGCACTCCCCTGCTTTTCTTCTATTTTTCCTCTCCAGTCTTCCAGATGCTCACTTTACCCCTCCTCCCCCATATACATTGAATTCTCACCTTTCATCCCAAGGCACTATTCTTCCATCCAGCCTCTCACCTGCCTTCTATCCCTCCCCAGCCCTCCTGGTATCTCCTCCTCCAGCTCTCTCCCACCTCTCCCCAGCCTTAGCCTCAAGTTCCTCCACACCCTTCCCTTACTTGCTGTTTCTTGCCCTCACTTAGCTTTCCCAGATAATGGCCTTTAACAAGTCCCATGCCACCATGCCTTCCCCTCCAGGGAGGTGGGACAGGGCACGTGGGGAGAAACAGGCAGGAATCTGCTTGTCTATGGCCAGCCTGCCTCCTGCACTGAGCTCCCGTCAGAGCATGTGAGCAAGCTGAGTGCAAACAGACAAAAAGAAAGTATCAGTACTGAGGATGGCATAAAATTCAACCATGTCAGCATTCCACCTGTTAATTATCCTCCAGATCACCTCCCCTCCAAATTCACTGCTGGAAAACCTCGAGCCACTGCTGAATCTAAGTAAATATGAGAATCAGAGGGAGACTGGGAAGTCAATACCACAAACTAACTGCTTCTGCAAATGGATTTTCGTTACCATAGGGGCAGGCGCCGGTGTCCAGAAAGCACCACAGCAAGGGTAATTATTTGCTGGCAGCGCTCTGTATTCACGGAAGGTGCTTTGCCTTGTTTGCAGCAGCAAAGGGCAGCTGAGCTATCGATCAGGTCAGATGCCTGTCGCTCCTGGAGGCATCAGGGGCTTTAACAAGCCACACAAAGACCATATCGGAATTGTCACAAGTTCACGCTTGGTTTGTAAGGCAATCTGAAGCAGATTTATTGACCCCCTTTCCTCTTCTGCCATCCGCAGGGTACAGAGGGAAGGAAAGCTGTCCAGCAAAATGCCTTGCCACGACCTGCCAGGAGAGGCCCCTGGCAGAAGCCTCTGAAAGAAGGAAGAGTTGAATGCTGACACCAGCAAAGATTTTAGCTAGAAAAGCATCAGTGTGCTTCAACTGGGACTACAGGTCACTGCAGAGTGCTGCTACTAAAAGCACCTATGTCCTTCTCCAGCAGGCAAATGTATGTTCTCGGGCTCCTAAACCCACTCTGGTCTTACCTTATCATTTCAGGTTGGCATGGTCCAACTCAGAGCACAGTGAAGTCCCTCCAGGTTCCTCTCCCATGCGCTGAAGCACTTGGTTTCCTCCTCTAATGCAAGCAAAGGAGGTGCAATAGGAAAGAGGTGGGGACAGGGAGAGTTACAATAGGAAAGCACAGGGCCAAGTGCTAACCAGCAAAATAAAATCCCTGCCTGCCTACATTAGACAGCAGCAGGAGGAAGACCTAGCAGAGCAGGTCCCACAATCTGATTCTGCTCCCACATTGACCAGTCACAGCATCCTCATTTTTCAGCACTAAGGTCAGAAATTTAATCCAGTTTCCACTGCAAATTAATTCCTATAAGCTCTGAAGGTCTTAAAGTTCTTCCTATGGTTGGGGAACTTTAGGAGCTTAAGGTCATACAATAATTGGAACCCAGAAAGCTCACACCTGCACAGAGCCCCAGCTACCCAAAGCAGCCCTTCAGGGAGGTCACAAACTTTTTTTAAGCACAGTGTTATTTTACAGCAGGCAGTAACGCAGCTTTTGCAGAAGGAATGACAATGTCCAAGTGTGTCAAGAAACATGGAAGTGAAAAGGGGAGATTAAGCTCCTTGCAAGCAACTTGCCTTTCAGCACTTGTAAGAACTTTGGTTTCCCAATCTATTGCCTTCATGACAAACCTGCTTGGAAAACCCTCCTTAAGCAGTTAGAGGTCACAGTAACATGTTGGCTAATGCCTCCTAACTCGACTCCTGGAAGATGACAGCCTTTTGGAGTGATGCCCAAGGTAGCCTTCACCCAACGCCAGCACATTCCCCGACCTAGAAGTCAGGCATTTGAACAATGAACAGCAGGGACTGAATAAAGAAAGGCAGAAGTACATGAACATGAGAATTAAATAATTAAAGTGTTAAGCAAACTGGCAGAGGGACATGAGGTCTCATCTACCAAGAGGGAAACAAGGAGCAAGTGCCCCGTGATTGCATTTAAAATTCAAATCAGCTATAGCTGAGCTATCACATGTGACCACAGCATAAGCAGGGAGGAACAGCAGTAGGGGAGGGTAAGATATAATCACTTGGGCTATAATTATCAGAATCAAGTAACACTACATCATTCCCAAGGGCTACTAAGAGCCAGAAGAGACAGCTCAAAGCATGTCTTCCCTGACGAGGTGTTTGTCTAGGGTTGTCACATTAACAATGCATTTCTTATTTCTATCCAAAACGACTCAAAAATAAACATGGATAGTCAGGCAACCAGGCTTGAACAAAATGGAGAACAATCTGGATACTCTCCCAGAGCTCAGAGGAGTTTCCATCTTAAACATTGCGGAAAGCCAGTCCATTTGTCATTCCCAGCTTCTATCCACCTTTATCCTCCTGCTGCCTCTGCAGCACAGATAAGACCAGAAGATGAAGAGCAAATAAGAAGAAAGTCAAACTATGCCTGGTCATGGCTAGTCTTGGTAAGAGTTTTGCCCTTCTTGCTTGGTCTAACACATCTCCACAGTTCCCTGAATCTTTGGACATTAAGCAAGAGGTAAAACATGTGCAGAGGCTTCCACTCAGCCTCCTCTTCTCAAGTGGAGCTTTAGGAGCTGCCATGAGAAGGTCATTTTTAGCCTGTTGTAGGCCATGGGGACTGTAGCAGCAGGAGACCCACAAAAGCCTTGCAGGCGCTGGGCTGTCCTGCACCAGCTCCAGCACAGGCAACCAGAGGACCCCAGCCACATGCAGCATTTAGGGTCGCAGCAGCAACCACAGAGGGGCCCATGGGTTGTGCACCAGGCCTCCAAGGTAGGAGCAGCCAGCAGCGTTTGCAGGAAATAGATTTTTATCAACAAGCAAGAATATGCCCAGCGATTCATAGCCAGAAGCAGCACGATTTGCTAGGATAAACACTATATTAATATAGACCAGATGTACTTGATATTGATTTGTCATTGCAGCACAGGAACATCTAACTATTTCTTAAAAAGCATCTTTAACCAGGCAAGTTTAAGAACAGGATTCAGGCACTGCTAGTAGCGCGGTGCAGCTTCGCTATTGAGAAGGCGACATACAGCATGCTTCCTACCAAGCAGCAGGACCAGCTCCAATGCTGCTTGCCGTTAGCTCCCCTCTTCCCACCCTGCGAGTTCAGCCATAATTATGTTAGGCAGCCTGGATCTGCCTCTCCTTAAGCTCTTTGCTAGGAGAAATTGCTTGGCAGTGATCAGAGAGCACACAGTGAAGAGATGACCCCTGCAATTTATCTCTCAGATCTCAGCAATAGCTTGGCCTGCCAACCTAGATTAGCTTATTATTTTGCCTTCAACACAAACTAGTTGGTACATGAGGAACACAGGTTGGACAGTTGTCCAACAGCCTCTGACATGCTGAGCCCAGTGAAGTTGGATACCAAGCTTTACTACCTCATGGTGTTATATTGCATCAATGGAATAACTGATGCCAAAACACAAGGACCGCATGGTCCTGCCACAGTACAGCGCTAAGCCATCACACTTAATAATGTAGGATTATGAGCGTTGTTGGAACAGGATTCACTTCTCAAAGAGAGAGGGAGGAAGTTCCACCTCTTCACTTCTACACTTGCTCCCCAAGAAAACCCTTTCCCCAGTCGCTGTTTCTGACCTCCAGGAAACAACAATTTTAACCATCTTTAAAAAAAAGTCTAGAAGAAGCAGTACTCACATGGGAGAAGATTCCACTTCTTCCCTTGAAGGCAGAAGGACAAGAAGCAAAGCTTTTCATTTAGAAGTTCAATAGGCATTTGGTCTGTCAGCCTCAGCTACATCAGTCTGGCAAGTCTGAAAGCACTGGGCTGTTCCAACTCTTTGGAAGAGGGTCAGCCACAGCAGCCAAAGAGCTCTTAGCTCAACTGAAACATCTCCTGGCCAGGAGAGGTCAGTGCTGACAGTATCTGTCACCTACACCCTAACAACTCTCCATCAAGGAGTCCACATCTCTCCCAGGCTCCTGCAGCCACAGACTGGTCTTCACCAGGTAGCAGCAAATAACTACAGGAAGATAACTGGACCTAGGAGGACTAGTGACAAGGGATGCCAGGACCCCAACAGCTCCCTACAGCTTCTCCAAGCATGGGAAAGTGCCAGGAGGGCACATACATGCCTCCAGGTTTGGGAGCGAGAAGGAATTAGAGCTTGGTACTTCCCAGGACAGTACCAGGGCTTGCCAGCTGCAGTCCTTACTGTACCACTGACTGCTCACCAGCTCCTGCATTCCTGACCGCGCTGTCCCACATCAAGGAATAGATAGGAAGAGTACGGTTCATATGTGTTGAGCAATACTTGCTCTTGCAGTCTCTCTCCAAGAGAGAACACAGACAATGAGTGGGTTTTTTGCATGCAGTAGTTTTATTTTAAGCAGTTACAACCTAGTACAAGCAGCTTCTAGGAAGAGACTTCTTTACATTGTATACTAGCTGAGGGTTTAAGACAACACCAATCGTTGTATTGAATATTGGCAGTGCCCTGGATACACTGCTGAAGGACATACCATGGACAGCTTGCTAGGGAGGTGGGAGCATTGCAGAGCTTCAGCTCTGTTCTCCTCCTGGCCCAGAGCTCAGCCACCATTCCTGAAGGCAGCTACAAGCGCTTAAGAGTGGCCCTGCTACTTCCACCACCTTCCTTAGAAGCTCCTAAGGATTTATTTACCAGTACCCAATAATCATCCAAGATGTGACAGCTCCACCCTCAGCTGGAGAGCGGCATTACATAAAGCTAAGACAAGCCCTCAGAGTCATACCAGGCAGGCCTGTGCTCATGGCTTTATCCTTCACATGAGGGTGGTGGGATCTTCATGATCCCCTGCTCCTGCTGTCTCTGCTTCCTTCTCCTGCAATGGCTGTTCCTCCTCCTGTGAGGTTTCCACCTCCTCCCTGGGAGAGAAGGGTCCCACCAGCCAGGACAGAGGTGTGTTGGTCTTCAGGTAGTCCAGCAGCTCCTCCATGTAGTCCTGGATCAAAGCCAGCTTCCTCTGGCTCAAGACACTGCTGGACAAATCCTGGAAGGACTTTGCCACTGAGAAAGAAGCATGAAGCTCCTCTATGGTACTAAGAGATTGTTTCACCTTATCCTGAAGACTTGAGGGAAGGCCTTGGATCGCAGACACTATTTTACAGCAGGAGATTTGCAGCTGCTGTGTGATACTGCATGCCATGAGCAGGGCCAGAGACTCCATCTCCTGGGAGGAGGAAGGACGGACAGGACCAGAGGAGTGAGTTACTTCCAAAAAGAGATTTTTAAAAACCCCAGAAGATCAAGGGGACGCCCAGAGCCCTTTTCTTCCCTCCCCAGGAGGTACCTCCGGCTCTGCAGAGCTTTCATCTCTACTCTCTTTGGAAGACTTCCTACTCCAGTCCAGCCACATCTGGTGTAGTTTCTCCTGCCCCTCCTGAAGCTTTTCATTAAATCCTTGCTTAAACACTTCAATCTGTGTCAGGGGAAGATCAGAGTATCAAGACAGACAGATCTGCTGGTGAACAGCACAGCTTTTATCATAACAATAAAGCTGAGACCAAGCCAGTGATTTGTTCCCCCTCCTGCCAGGAGACCAGGCTCTACCTACCAGTTCAATGATGCAGTGGAGCTGTGCAAGGGCCTCCTGCATGCCCTGCCAGACCTGCTTCATTTTGTCTGTTGAGTGCAGGTAGGCAAACAGGCGAAGGTCTTCAGAGAGAGACCCCAGCCGCACAAAGTACCTCCTCTTCTCCTGCTGCTGCTCCACAGACATTATGTCTGCACCCTCCTCAGATGCTGCCAGCTTGGCTGAGGAAAGAAACAGTATCTGCAAGTGGCTGACCAGAGATGCTTACCACACAGAGTAAGCAACTATCAGGAGATCTTGGACTGGGAACCAAGTAGCCTCCAGCATGGCACTTCCCATTAGCCCCATTCCAGAGTAGTGGGGTGAGGAATGGGGCTGACCATCCCCAGTGTGATGGTTCCCATTACAAGTAGTCACATAAACCACATTTCCTTACCTAGTTCCTCATTTCCAATGGGAAGAGAGTTGTCTTCTGTTCTTCCCAGCACAGCTTCTGCTCCACCTACAGCTGTCTGGCCCACTCTGGAGTCCATAACCATCCCCACACCGCTGGTCACTGCGGATCTAGTGGCCTCCACACTGCTCTGAAGAGTCTCCCTAGTTACATCCATCACCTCCATCACTCTGCTGCTCACAGCATCCTTTGCATCAGCCACTCTGGATGACACCAGCTCTTTTGTGTCGGAGATAATCTGCGGAAGAGAAGACTTCCATCAGATAAGGGATTGGGTCATGTAGGACACTACAATTCTGAATTACACCAAGAGGACAATTAGCACAGTGTCTGCTAAGTATTTACTCCTGTAGGAGCTTGCACTATGCACCTGGGGGTAGTTTGTTCCTCATATGAAAGCCTACTTCACTCCCAAGGTTAGAAACCCTGTGAGGACCAGGTCTCTCTGCCAGCAAGGGACAGCACAGCCTTTCATTCTTACCTGGTCCACTGGCTTTTGAAGGAGTGGGAGCTTTTCTCCTAGTTTATCCAAACCCTTGGAGGCATACTCGCTTGCTGCAGCAACTGGAAAGGGGAAAAAGTGTCAAAACTTGTTTTTCCTGCAATTCCATCTCACAAGTCCTGCCTTCCAGAGCATGTTGCTCTGCAGGGAGCCTAGATGAAAGTCTCCATCCACAGCCAGCTGTGGTGGTATAAGCTGAATTTGTAGAGCAGCTTGTCTCAGTCTCCTCCTAGATCTGTTCATTTTAACAGCAACCAATTTCTACTTGTATGGACATAGCCACATACATGGGACCCCCTCCCGCAGCTTCTTGAGCTCTTGACTAAGTAGATGCATAGCACCCGTTTCTGCCCAAGCCTCCACATCCCAAGGATCCAGGATCACGTAGTAACTGACAGTAGGGGAATGCCCACTCTGGGCTTACAGCGAACTCAGGCCTGTCACAGGGACTGTTAGGTCAGACACTTGCCACTAGGAAGAGCCCCTCTCCCTCCAGGAGTTTAGAGCTGCTTCTCAGATGCCACAGTCATGTTCTTTAAGGGCCATGGCAAACAGCACCTTTAGATGCAACAGTCCTCCTTCCAAGAGGAGGCTTCTTCCTGCTGCCACCACAAGTTTTAATTATACACAACTGCCACCTAATACTTTGGACCTTGCAAGATCAGCTTTAGGGTAGTCAGAGTCAAGTCCTGGTCCTCCAGGCAGCAACACTCCATCGCACTACTGGGACTAGGACTCAGCTTCTTAGCCTTACTTGTAAGCCAGGAGTAGTCCTTTTAGTATGGTGATAAAGAGGCACATTTCCACATCCTAGGGCTCCTTCCAGCTCTAGAAGGAGCCAGAGAGTCCCTCACAGGCAGGTGCAAACCTGCCCTTCCACAGGGGATTACCATGAGGCTCCAGTGTAGTCAGAACAGGCTGCACACAGCTGGCCGTGGCTTCGGTCACACTCTTCACTCCCTTCTCTGCTGCATCACACACAGATCTGATGTAGGGGTGGCTCTCCTTAGTGGAGGCATAAGCTGTAGAAACCATGTCACAGGCAGAGCTGACCAAGGTCAGGTTAGCCACCTGATTTACTGCATCCTAGAAGAGGAAAAAAAAAGCTATGGAGCTTGCAAACATGACACTGAACTTGCTATGCAGTGCTGCCCCAGAACTTCCTCTTACGTTTGCCTGTTCAGGTCACCCAGTCTGGTTGAAGAAGCAAGGCTTGCCCTTCTTGAAGAATTGCTTTAAAATCTGCAACTCAATTAAGAAACAAGCTGTGGAGCATTGACACTTATGGTTGGTCCATTCTAGCAAGGCCTTCCTCTAGTGCAATGCTGCCCCAGGGACAGCTGAATTTGTGGGCAACCTCAATGCTTCTGGACCCATATCCAGCTCCAACTCATTTGGTATAGCTATTTAACAAGCCAATCCTCCAGGAGAAGCTTCATCAGAACAGGATCAGGTTGGATTTAAGCTGACAGACTTTACACTGGTCTGCAAGAAGCATGCTGCTGGTCATGCGAGTAAAGCAAGCGCAGCAGGTTTCAGGACTGCTGAAACACGGGAGCCTTCCCACAGAAGCATTGCCTGCAGCAAGCCAGGATCTCGACTTCAGAGTTAGAGAAGCACATCTCCTAGCCAAGAGCCAGGCTATTTTGCTTAGTCCAGGAGGTTACTTACAGGGTCTTCAGGCCCGCCCTTTTGGCTGTGCTGCCACCCACATTTCCAGAGGAGCTGCAGGGCACAGCCTGAGCAGAGGAAACACCCTTCCCTTTGTGGAGGCTTAGCTCCCCCCAGCCACAGCAGGGCCACCTCCTCACACCTGCACCCAGGTGCTGCCACTCATTGCACCTCACATGGAGCACCTACCTGCTGCTCCTCTTCCTTCACCTCCAGGGAGCTCTTGGCAGCTTCCTCTTTGCCAGGCACAGCAGAGGCCATTGCAGCTGCAACGCAAGTGGTACCATGGTTTGGTAAGAGAGACAGAGCAGCTGGGGAGCCTTCCCTCCAGCTTCACTAAAGGGAGAAATTCCTTTAGTACCCATTAAGAGAAGACCCCAAAAATGGGCCTCTTCCCCTTACAGAAGAAAGGGAACTGTGCTACTTGCAAAGCCACCCAATATTTAAGTTCCACATATTTTATGTTATCAGAGGAATGAGGAGAAAGTTTTTCCTCACCCAGGAAAGCTCTTGTCAGAGAGACCATAGTGCTTGTTATGAATGTATTTAGAAGAGGTACCTGGTACCTCCTTTCTCCCACCAAGGTTTAGAAGAAGTCTTGCATTAGAAGAGTTAATAACAGTAGAACTGGGGGGAAGGCAGCTCAAAAATTTGCTCTACTGCTGTTAGCACACCCCAGCCTGAACTAACTTTTCACTCAAAACCAGCACAGGCTGTATCTAACCTTTCAGGCAGGACTACAAGCAACCTTATGTTAACTAAGACTAATTCCATTCTGTAATCAAGAAACATCTAAACACAAACCAGAAGTTCATAGAACAATTACAGCCTTAACAGCTAAGAATTTCCCCTGAAAATTTGAGAACTGTACCTTTTTGTCCACTTGGAGGTGAGCAGGTGACCAGCAAGGAAGAACCAGACACCACACCATGCTCCATCAGCCCAGCTCTGCCTTTTTATACTGTCTGGGAAGTGGGCTAAGGAGGGACCCTCAGTGACTGACAGCCCTGGGAAGCAGCAGAAAGGGGCCAGTCTCTGTCCTGGCCAATTAGAGGTGGAATGGGCAGAGATGGGCCCTGCTGTGCCTCGTTAACGACTCTGTAATCAGGCAGGTACACCTTGTCCTGTGTAGAGGAGCTCCTTCGGAGGCCAGGACTCCAGCAAAATGAGAGGCATTCCTGGCATGGCCCATGCACCCGCTATCATGGTGCCTCAGATCACGCACTGGCTGGAAAGGGCAATTAGGTTTGTTTCTCTTTTTGATGGGAAACAATAACCAGAAAAAAAAAGCAAATATAGTAAAACAAGTGCAGAGAAGGACTTCACACCTAATGTGGGATTCCTATTGCTTTTACCTCCTAGTGCTTAATGACAGAAGTAGCTGCTCAGCTGCTGCCTAATCTCGGAAGCACTGGCACTCAACTCCGGTCCCCAGAGAGCCCAGTCTCTCTGCATCCCCCCCAAAGGCCTGCAGGGTGAGGGTCCTGTGCATAACACTGATCAACAGCCAGGCTAGACACCTTCTGCGTGGCTTCAGTGTGTCCTTTCAGGGCTGATCTGACTCGCGCCATCCACCTCAGACAATCCGCTTTCCTTCAAACACAGTTGCACAGGAGCCTTGCTGGTCTTTGCGTGCATTTTGGGGAATTGCAGCTTCCGTTCATCCCTCTGCTGGGGGTTGACTTTGGACACCCGGCAGCCTGGGAGAGGACCAGCCATGGTCCTTCCCCATCGGCAGAGCTTCGCCTCATCGCATAAAGACCCTTCCGACTCACCAGGTCTCAGACCATGCAGGGACCTGCCTCGTGGTGCTGGGCACCATGAGCGGGAAGAGGGAAGCCAGCAGTGCCTGGGTCCTGCAAGGACTCTCCCTGCGGGCAATCTAGTGACTTTAAAATACAGAAGGCTTGGAAATGGCTCTCGTTTAATTCACAGAGGAACAATTATACTGCACAATCCATTCCAGGAGCAGGGGGTTTCCCACAGATCTGTGTCGTGGGGCTACTTTTCTCTGGCTTCTCTGATGATTAATGAAGTGAGTCACGCCGTGTCCTTCTCCTCAGAGGAGGCATTGCCATGGACCCCTCTCCTCCTGAGCCACCTCTTCACCTGATGTTATCAGGATCTTGAGGCCCTTGATGTTCTGTTAAACCTGAAACCAACTGAGCAGTTCATATAGTATATGGGGGAAGGGAAAACCGATAGGCACAGGAATGCACACGGAACATGGCTCTGACACATCAGGATAAAGAGAAATCAGGGCACAGCGATGGGGATACAGCAGCTGATGACTTTCATTTGAAAACGGTGGAAGGGACTGTTACAAAAGAGCAACACTGTCTCTCCAAAACGCAGCACATGGCCCAGTTTCCATGTCATCGTGATTTGGTGAGATCTTGCAAAAAAGAAAAAGTGAAATTCTCCGTACACTCCCAGGGCAGCCAGCCTGGGAAGACAGCACTGTCCGTACGGTCTGTGACTGAGGAAGTTGCATGCAGCCCCGTTGGAAAGATTTGGGTGGGAGTGGGATGTTTCAGGTATCCTCTTAGTACCCTGCCCCTGCTAAGGGTCGCTGCTTTACTGCTGTGCGTGCATTGTCCAACATTTCAGCGAGCCTGTTGTTGAGTGGGAGTTCAGCGCTGCGGCTTTGCAGGATCAGGGCTGATGCGATTTTGTTTTGCTTGCAGGAGAACACATAAAGTGTTTGCGTTATAGCCTGAATCCAAAGCCCCAGCTCCTCAACCACAGTGTCTGTCATTGCCTTCATTTAAAAAGAAAATCCAAAGAAAAAACTGTGAGTAGGTGGCACCAGGGTGACATCAGCTTGGATCTGCTCTGCTCTTACCTGCCAGAGGAATGTGGATCCCGGTGGCAGAGCAGACAGGACTGGCACCCACCCACACATGATGTGAACTAAATGACTTTCCTCCCTTTCCAGCATTCGTGAGCTTAGCCCTATCTTATCCCTGCTCCGGGGTAGCTGCAGTTTTGGGCTTCTGCTCCCTCATCACGTGTCTAGAGGAGGAACCAGCCCAGTCAAAGCCCTGACAGCCCTGAGGAGCACACAACACCTTCGTCCTTGCGCCTGACAGTACATGTGGGACTAGGTACGTGGCATACCAGCCTTCAGAGTCAACCCATGCATTTGGGAATGCCCCAAACTGCCATCTGAGGAAAGGGTTGGTGGCTCCAGCCGTGTGAATAGCTGTGCTGGGAGCGCAGCAAGGAGACACGGCAGCGGGTGCCGGGGCTGCAGCTCCCCACGTGGAGCACAGCCGCCTGCCGTGGGTGTCACGGGGGACCCGACGAGCGGCTGTGTGGCACACCGAGGAGAGCCTCAGATCTCAGCCAGGGCTTCATACGCTTCAACCAGTGTCGAACATTTACGTTAGGTCCCTCCTAGAGCCAGTCCTGGAGCCAACTTCGATGATCTGACTGCTGCGGGAAAGGTCGCAGCAGCCGTGTTCACCCATGGTGGCGGCAACATCGCACACCACATTGATGGAAACCAGAATAAGGGAGAGTGGAGCAGCAAGCGTTGCTGGAAATGATGCTTGCACAGCCGGTTACAAAACACGGTTCCTTTCAGCCCTGTCCTCGGCAGGACGCCGAGCAGGACTCCCGCTGCCAGAGCCAGATAAAGAAGATGGCAGATCTTTACGTGGCATAACAGTGGGGAGCAGGAAAAGCTGAACCAGGGAGGGAAACAGACTTCAGCCAGTCCTTTATAAACACAAAACAGCTACCCTGCTAAATCCCAACAACTCGAACGAAACAGATAAAAGCGAATCCTTCCTAATGAGAAGATTGAAAATAAAACTGAAATTTCTGTATCTTTTCTCCTTTGGCTATAAAGCCTGAAAGGGAACCCAGGCAATCCTCAGCTGAGAAGGACTTGGGGGCACTGGTGGAAGAAAAGCTGGACATGAGCCAGCAGTGTGCGCTCGCAGCCCAGAAGGCCAACCCTGTCCTGGGCTGCATCCCCAGCAGCGTGGCCAGCAGGTCGAGGGAGGGGATTCTGCCCCTCTGCTCCGCTCTGGTGAGGCCTCACCTGGAGCCCTGCGTCCAGCTCTGGAGCCCTCAGCACAAGGAGGACATGGAGCTGTTGGAGCGGGTCCAGAGGAGGCCACAAAAATGCTCCGAGGGCTGGAGCCCCTCTGCTCCGAGGCCAGGCTGAGAGAGTTGGGGCTGTTCAGCCTGGAGAAGAGAAGGCCCCGGGGAGACCTTAGTGCGGCCTTGCAGTGCTTCAAGGGGGCCTCGAGGAAAGATGGGGACAGGCTTTTTAGCAAGGCCTGTGGTGACAGGACAAGGGGTGATGGGTTTAAACTAAAGGAGGGCAGATTTAGGCTGGATAGAAGGAAGAAATGTTTTACACTGAGGGTGGTGAAGCACTGGCAGGGGGTGCCCAGAGAGGGGGTGGAGGCCCCATCCCTGGAAACATTCCAGGTGAGGTTGGACGGGGCTGTGAGCAACCTGACCTGGTTAAAGATGTCCCTGCTCCCTGCAGGGGGGTTGGACTGGATGGCCTCTACAGGTCCCTTCCAACCCAAAGCATTCTGTGATTCTATGATTCTATCATTCTATATAGCATCACCACTTCTATTTTTGCATGCGGGTAGCATGGCTACTGCATTTTGAGAGGAACAAATATGTGCTGAACATCTGCCAAACAAAACCTTAAAGATACCTAGGAAAAAAAATGTTTGACTGGATGATCCCAGTTGATTTGGTTGCTTCTGTTTCGTCAGCAATAGCTCTGGGCATGTGTAAAAGCAGTTTCATGTTCCTACATAACATTATTGACGAGCAATAAGATTTTGGGTTATTTGAGGGGCACTTCGTTCCTAAGTTTGGCTGAGGTGCCACAGGCCTTCGCAGACCAGGTTCCGTGTGTCTCTGTACCAGTTATCTACACATCTCCTTACGTCCCTGGATGCTGAACATTACGAGTAATTCAGTTGCTCTGATGATGGACACTAAGTACCAAAGATCCTAATTTTTACATTAAATATAAGGCATTAGCTGTGGTTTCTCAGGTGCATTTAATGGTAAACTCAGTGTTAGAAAAAGGAAAAAAAACACTTTTGAATGGCCCCGGCTGCACAAAGATCACAGTGTCATGCAGTTTTCTGGGTGATGAGCTTGGCTGATTGTGAGGCTGCAAAATAAGCCTGTTGTAATGGCCATGAAACTGCTGGCAAGCGTGATGCTGGAGGCTAATGCAGTAAATCTGGAGGTTCTGACATATCGCCTCTCGTCAGAGCTCGCTATCACCATAATAGAGAACATGAGAGCAATCAGAGTCTAAATCCCTCTGTACGCTCCCTTGTGTCCTTTCTGTAAAAGAGGAAAAAAAATCCTCCAAGTACAAACCGTCCTGCAGACAAGCCCTGAAGCAGTGGTAAATGTCACGTCAGAGGATCCATCGTCCCAGAAGGCCCTGAGGAAGGAGCAGTGTTTGCGCCGTTTGCCTTGAGGTCTATCTTTCACTTTCTGTTTTGGACTGTGACAGCAGCACCCCTGAAATATGTCATCCTCCCGCACGAGGAGCCATGTGGTGGCTCCCACCGCTCGCCTGTCGCTGCTCCTCACATCCTCAGCTATAAACGTGCAGCCGAGGCGGTGTATTGGGGTAGGGCCCACGTGGGGTCTTATGGTGTTGAGTAGAGGAGTTAGGGTGAGTAGGTTCTCCACTTGACAGAGCTCCTGGTAAGGCTTTGGATGGTCAGACTCATAATGGTTTGTCACCTCATATGGGGACAGAAAGGCCCTCGGTGTCTTGAGCTGCTCATGCAGTCTTCTGCGCCTGAAGTGAGTCTCCTGAGGATGTTTACATGACAAATTGAATTTTGAACCTGCGGAAACGGGAGCTTCCACTGCTTCCAACCATCTTCCAGAAGATGAGCTTCACCCGGCTCATCAGTACAGCACAAGCCTGCAGAGGACCTCAGACTCTCTCGGGACAAGGACTGCTCCTGCTGTCCCACACACATCAGGTGCGCTGAGGCAGTGCAGGATCGATGCTGAAACCCTGCAGGTTTCCCAGAAAATAAAGAGACGTTAATGTTTCCACTTCTGTTCCGGCGCTGAGCTTGAGCTGCCGTGCAGCAGAAAGCCACGCAGTTAGGTCTCCCTCTTAGCTCCCCTTAGCTGCCATCAGAGGAGGGAAGCACCAGCTACAGAGGGACAGACGCCTTGGCCTGACGGCGCCCGAACTCCTGCGGAAAACCCTCCAAAACCACACTGACTTCCAAGGAACTGCTCCTCTCCTCTCTCGCACCCTCGCTTTAGCACTTGTTTTTCCCAGCTCTTTTTGAATGTTTTGCTAAGACCCCTTGGCAGAAAAAAGCTCGCACAGAGCTAGAAAAGAGCGAGCAATTTCATGCTATGGGTCTGCTGCTGTTAGACACATCCTAGTGCTTTGTGTCACGGGGGAACAGACACTCTCTGCCTGGAAATTGCTGTTCAGATCCTTTGTAGTATTGACCGAGCCTTTCTGTCTCGGGAAGATGTAATGGCTGTGATAGCTGTCAGCCTGCTGCGGAGTTTAGCGTAATTGCTGTACAGCCGGGTTTCAACCGCTGGGTAGTTACGGTGATAACCACCCCCGTTGCCTTGGCCGAAGCTGCGCAGCACCCGTGTTTCTAAGGAAGATGAAGACGAACGGTCAAAACCAAAGGGGGACACTGGGAAAATCAAAGGGGGGAGTTTCTGATGCCTGGGATCACCCATGCCAAACTTATTGTGGTTTAACAGGTAACATTTTTTCCCCTCTTTTAGCAGGGGTGAAGGAGGGGGGAAATAAAGGGGGACGGGAAGAGGCAGCCAGGACAGGCATGGGCTGTACCTTTTGCCCATAGCCAACACAATCAACGCAGAGAGCAGGAAAGCTGATGGTGGCAAACTGAAGCAGAAATTTAATCATTTGCTGCCTGATCACTGATGGTCAATGGGAAAACCTGTGCCGATCCCTCTGGCTGGAGTCAGTGCTACAGAGACCGCATCCAGCTCAGTGGCAGGTTCCTAAAATAGTCAGCAGGCTTAAGAATGGTTCCCCTGGAGGTAGACTGACTCTGAAGGGCTGGACAACACCAAGCATGCTGCTCTCACGAGCAGATTGGCATTTTTTTAATGACAGCATGGGTGGTGCTGGCCAAATGCAGTAATTGGTTGAGCAGTACTTGGTCTTCGGAACTGAGCATCATCCATCAATGGGTACTGTGAACTGTCCCAGTCTGGGGTAGGACAGGTCAACATGGCAACATTAATACAACAGAGATCCAAAAAATAGAGATCTTCTTCCCGCCTGCTTTACCTTGGACCTGTTGAGTGTGTTGCAAGTGCCAGTAAATCCCTGTAACTACAATTCCAAAGAGACTAGTGGGAGGACAGAGCGCTGAGCCTCGCTCGGGCAGGCGGCCTGGCCATTTCAGCTTTTCCAAGGTATGAAAGATGGTGGGGTTTTTCTTTTGCTGGTGAAATTCATCTTAACCACACTGGACAAGGAAAAACAACACACTGCATTACAACTGCTAAGCCAGAAATTAGCATCGTCCTAATGATTCTGGATCAGTCTGGCCCTGTTCTTCACGCTTGGCCAAACTCTGCACCAGGTAGGCCTGTTCCTGGTAATGGTTCTGCTCATGGATTAGAGGGCACAGCGGATAAGGAGGCCTCTGTGAAGCACTGCCTAGGAGCCCCTTCTTGCACAAGGTAAGGAAAATATTCCTGTCCTCAGGTGTGCTGTCGGGGTTATTCTGGCTATTGGCTCTGAAAGTGTGGCAGAGCCTCTTGTTGGGAAGAGAAGTGGGTTGGGAGGATCTGAGAGCCGTCCTGAGCTCAGCTGGGAAAGCCACCACCTCCGAGAAGGCGATGGCGTGGTGGCCCGGTGGGCTGTGTGTCCCTGCGCAGGCAGGGGTGGCAGGTCAGGTTTGTCTGTGGGTGGGCAGCCAAGTTTTCAGCACTGCCGGTGGGTCCTCATCTGTGCCTCTCTGCAGCTAAAACCTTCTTGGGGGATGCACGTGTGTGGCTGGGGGTGGTCTTTCTTCCTATTCCGTGCTGAGACCACCTATCGTGAAGGAAAGTCACTACCCAAGGTGGGGACAGGGAGAATACAGGTGCTGCTGTGCTGTGAAGGGGACAGGTTGAGTGCAAATCCTGCGCAGAAGTTACGGGAGGTAACTGATCCAACAGGTCCTGACGGTCTGCTCCAGTTGGTGCTGGAGAAACCAGTGAATCAGCCAGCTCAGTTAATCCAAGATGGTCACAGCTAACAGTTTGTTCTGTCTTTGTATTACGAGGCAGGCGTTTGCACCGGTTTTAAATGAATCGCTGTTTCCCTGCTCGTTATTGCACTGATGTTTGAAGATCACAGAGCCAGTGTGGAAGAGAAGGGCTCCAGCCAAGGCAGAGGAGAGCCTGCAGATGCTGTATCCATGACGACAGCTCCTTCTGCTTTCAATCATTTGACACCAATTAGAGGTAGTCTTCCCAGTGCTAATGATGGGAATAGGGAGGCCAGAGCACTGGGCTGGGCTTGGGGACTGCGGGGCTCTGTCCTCAGTTCTGCCAGCTGCCTGCGGGGTGACTGTCTCTGAGGCTGGTGGGCTGTGTGTCTCAGCTTCTCCATCTTTAAAATGGTGATCATGATTTTGACCTTTTTCCACAACGTACTTTGTGATCTGCTGATGAAAAGTGCCAGATGAGAGCTAGGGATTACTGATAATAAACTCCACACTTACCGTTAGAAAGGCAGCTC
Organism: Balaeniceps rex; assembly: GCA_013401315.1. NCBI lineage: Eukaryota > Metazoa > Chordata > Aves > Pelecaniformes > Balaenicipitidae > Balaeniceps > Balaeniceps rex. The sequence goes on from VYZW01006717.1 coordinate 392,247, forward strand.
CTGCTCAAGTAAAGCCACAGTCCCCTTAACCAGAGAAACAGAGTTTCTCTGTGCAGATCCAGCCAGCACCAGTTTCCAAGTCTTTGGATTTGCTTCCCTCCCGGAGGAGGAGGCACGTTCGGTCTCTGATGTGGGGATGTGCTTAAGCAGGAGCTCGGCTCGAGCATGTAAGCAGAGCTGCCTTCCACCAACATCTCTTTTAGCTGGGCCGGGACTTCCAGGCAAGCTGGACCACAGGGCAACTCCTAGCTGAAGCAGGCAATAGCGGCTCACCCATGGGAGACCATCCAAACCCCTCCAACAGCATCCTTAGCTCCGAGACTGACACCTGGATAAATGTGCTTGGTTCCAGTGTGGAGAATGGATCTGGGGGACTTGTATGATGCGTGTGTACAGAGGGGGTTATTGCTCTTCAACAAAGTAAAATAGGAGGTCTGGATGCCCCAGCACACTTGCTCTACAGAGTGCTCGCTTAGCTTGCGCTGGCCTCTCTCAATCATCTCTCTATCATGCGATCAGCAGGTAACCTAGGCCCAATATTTGGAGAGAGTGCCCACTAAACCGTCAGAAGCACCCTTCAGAAATATCATTTGAAGTCCCTTCCATAAAAAGAAACTGGAGCTTGAAATATATACAGAGCATGGAAGAATGGGCTCTAGCAGCACATTTTAAAAATCAGTGCTTTAGGCAATCTCCTTAGCAGCTTGTTAGATGTTTTATAAGTGTCCTTCCCAGCTCCAGAAGAAATAATACTACTAATGATTGTGTCAGATACAAAATAATTTCACAGCCTTTTTTGTCTGCAAGCTTTCCAATTTCCATAAATCATGTGCCCTTCTATGCAGCGAAGGAATCCAAAACTTGTAGCACAGACAGCTTAGCTGGCAAAAAAGAGAAAGGACACCAGGGCCATCTTTCTGCGCATTAGTTCCAGCCAATACTTTGTTTGCCTTAGCAAGTCAGGCGCTTGCTGAGCTGTGATACCTTCTCATTAGCACGGCTGAGCGCTCTCCGGGATCCCAGGAGGAGGCGTTAGTATTAAGCATGGAGAAGCATCATAAGGGAATCGGCACATACCTGCATGTTTCACCGGTCTGCGAAGCGGGCTGGCGTCCCCGAGGGAGGCGGTGACCATCCAAGCTCGCCCGCGGCTCGGGGGTGGGATAACCACGCTGGCAGTGGAAGCCGTGGCACAACAGATAAGCCTTCGAGCAGAGAAGCGATTTGCACGTCTGATGTATCGGGGGAGCGTTTTAACGAGTGAACTGTGGGAACTAGTAAGCTCCCTGCAAATACTCCTATGCTCAGGACGCTTGTGTTTGTGGACATAACCACACCTCAATGAGTGCATCAATCCACCAGGAAAAGCTTTCCTGCTGGTGCCATCCTTGGGGACGGCAGAGATGAAGCGGGGCAGAAAGGACACAAGTGCCTTTTCTGCCTTCTACCCAACAATGCAGCAGTGAGAGGTTTACGTCTTTGATTTTAGAGATGGAATATTGTACAGGGGAAGTGGCAAACTCATTTTACGCTTCTCCCTTGAAATGGTTGGTTTATTTCTTAAAAAATAATTGCAACCCAGGCTAGAGTTATTTGAAATACCCAGAAACAGCCAGTAAAAATTCACATTTCCAGGAGTCTTTTGAAACTCCCTGTTGAATTTTCACTGTGGGTGATGGGAGAAAGGTCCCACAAATGACTGTTTTTAAAAAAAAAAACAAAGACGCATTGAAAAGAGCAGAGGATAATGAATCTTCAGTGCTCAATGCAGTTACAGACCACGAATAAATGACTTGCACTGCTAGATCAATCTTCCTATGTTGATTGCATTCATCTACTCTTTTTGTTCTGAATAATAGAAAACATCACTCCAGACTCTTGCAGAAAGCAGGCTAAGGCCAACAGCTCTGCAGCATCAAGGTTTGGGCCTCCATTGGTCTATAGAGCACTTGAGCGGGGTGATGGCCTCCTCTTCTGCTCCTCCTCCCTTGCAGGTGCTCCCTCCTGTTCAGTCCAGCTCATTGCATACAGTATTTTGGGCTGGGGTAGTTAGAGCTGCTCCATCTACGTTGGTGGATGAGAGAGGACTCACCCAAGCCTGCATAAGGAGAAACACGAGGATGTGTGTCCCCTGACCACACGCGGTCCCCAAGCAGTGGGGCTGATGAAGCAGGTTTACGTCTCATGGCTAATTGCAGATCCTGGCTGAGCTTTATCTGGACTTTGTATGCTCCCCATCCGATTCTCTGGTGCCTGCTAGACTTTGAGCTCGCACAATGGTCTTTCCCTCAGTTAGGATACTTACACTACCTTTTTCTTATTCGGTTGCCTATTTTTTCACATTTTGTAAGAATTTAATTACCTTTGAAACCTCTTCCCTGCTTTGTAAGATCTGATTGAAATTTAGCCAATGGATTCAGAAATTACAATGCAGGGACAATTTAAAAACCCAAAGGAGATAGTTGCACTGCAATGTGAAATAATATATAATCCATCTGAGTTTAATTTATCTACAGCACTTACAATTTTTCCCTATATGTTAACTGATGCAATTTTGAGAAATTTATTCCAATCTTCTATGTCTCTTCTTTTTTCTTTGAACTGCCTGAAGTACCTGGCACACCTGGTAGATGTTCCCCCTCTAGACCTGCCAGAGACCCCGCACCGGGCCGAGCAACAGCCTCAGCTCACAACATTTTTCAGTGTGTCTACAGAGTAAAAAATGCAATTCAAATGAGAAACAAAAGCATGCAATTAACTAAATTTGAATTTGTGTGTGTGGATATTTAATCTCTTAATAGTTAAAGTTGTGCCTGAACTCCTGGGCTTTGCCATAGGGGTAAGTGGGCAACTCAAGTGTAATGATCTTCTTCGGGACATCTTTGTCTTCCACCTGTGTTGTTTCCACTGCACTGCTCTGTGTCTAAGCTCTGGGTCTGATCTTGCTTATTCCCCTGGCACGAGTTGTGATAAACCCCCATAAGGTCCCTGTTCCCTTCACCCATGGCCACTGTCTCAGGGGATGGTGGGGAGCAGCTCGTCCCTCACATAGATCCATCGTAGGCCATGGACAGTGTGAGCATTTTCTTTCTGATAGAAATGATTCCCAGTAACTGCAGGCTGAGATTGATAAGAATGACTGGTTGGTGCAATGTGGTGTTTTGAATCCTCCCTTATGTTGTCCTTTTTGGAAAGCACCTGATCTTTGGTGTCCTCCTTCAAATTGTCTTCCTACTGTACCATTGACTGATCCCAAGCTGATGTCGTTTTTCCACATAGCATGGCTTGAGGCTTCCATGGGAGACTGATGATGCAATATCCAGTCCTCATCCAGTCCTCGAGGTCTGGAAACTTCATTTTATAGAAGAGAATTTGTGTCATACTTCTTGGCAGGGCGACTGCAGGGCGGGTGTTATTAAGTGCGTAGATGGGTCTGAATGAAGGTTGTCCATGGCCAGTTGAATTCTAGCCGCCAAACAAAAACACTGAGGCTCTAGACTTTCGTAGAGCATTTGCAAAGTGTTGCCACTGTTTAAGTGCAGCTGGTAGATTAATTTCACTGTGGTTCAATTTGCAGTTTAGTGGTGTCAAGGTTACAATGGATTGCAGCCATTTCATCTGGCCTCCAGCTTTGACTACAGTACAGGGTGTTGTTCACTGAATTTCACAAATGTTTTAGGAATAACGCTGCTATGCAAACAGCAGCCTGTGGACTGTCCCAGTTATTTTGCATTTGAATTTCAGAACTGGTGGCCTGAGGGGCAAAATATTTTAAACGCTTGGTTTTGGAAATAAACATCCGATCTTATACGGCTACATGATGGCAGGCAATCAAGATCGCTCATAAATGTAGAAATGTTATGGGATAACACTGATGCAATCAGAGGTAACTTGACTGTAACGTTCACGTATTGTTTTCCGCATCTGCCAACAGCTTTTTTTTTTTTTTTGCCTTTTTTTTTTAATTGGGGAAGTTAATTTTAAAGAAGATGTTGCAAGAGAAACGTGTCTGTCTACACCACGGGGTTGCCCACCTTTAAACTGATGCCCTCAACTGTTAACAACAGGACTTTTTCCAGCAGCCCCATTTCAAAGCCAATGTCCACGTTGCCGCAGCTTCGTGGCCATCCCTGCGCCAGCGACCTCGGGGACGTCTGGCTCAGCTCTGCCTCTGGGAGGAGAAGGCGCATGTTCCTCCTCCTGCTGTAAATCCCCTTTCTGAGCCATCTGTGGAGGCTTATAGCTCCAGTGATGGTCATGGTGAGCCATGGCCAGGAGCTCCTCTCCCTGCTTCCATGGGATTGCTGTTTCTTGTGGCAGGCCTTTCCAGAAATCTCTACATTTCAGGGAGACGTGCTGCGGCTCAGTTCATAACTCCCAACTCGCTGGTGTTTTATTCAGCTGCGTGCTCCCAAGTAGCCTTTGTTTGCATCATTATCTGGAGCAGTGTGATACCACTGTCCTACTTTGCCTCTCGCAAAAATAGCACAGAAGTAAGGTTTGATCTCTTTCCAACCACAGGGATAATTGTGAGCTGTTTGCTGCCACGATCTTGCTAGTCAGTTGTTACAGCTATTTTAAAATGATTCTTTCAGAGCTTTTTCTTTTTTTTCTTGATGGGGTCGCCAAGATTGATGATAAATCTTGATACACCTGTCAAAATACTTTTTTTTTTACTGACAGAACGTTTTGTATTATACATAGCAGCATTAGTGTACTTTAATATGTATCCCTTTTCTTTTGCCGTTCTTTAGCTCAGAGGATACAATTTTCAAATCCTTTATTGTACATCCTTTTATAAAAGTGTCTCCATAGCTGCTACTTTCTTTTTTTTGAAATCAGATTTCTTTCTGGCAGGATCAGATCTGAAATAATTTGTGACGTTCCTTGCATTTTTAATTTCTGAAGTCAGGCGTTGCTTTTCACGCAGTTTATGGGGGTTTTTTTGAGGCTTTTGTACTTCTTTTCTCCCCTTTTAATATTGATTCTAATGTTTGTCAGACAATTGTATTTTTGGCATCTTTGTTCTCTGCTTTATGTGATCTTTCCTGTTGGCGCTTTCCTACGAGTTTTCTAACTGAATTTCTTTAATTCCCAATTGATGTGCTTTCTCTTACTGTTGACATGCAAGAAAAGCAGAAGAAACATTACAGACTTTATGCTGGTTTGACAGTCTAATAAGAGATAGACGTATGCACTGAAAGGGGAAAAGCAGCTCCTTATAAATCTTATAGGTTTCTTGTAAAGGAAAAATAACGTATCTGATGAATATAAGTGACTTCCAAAGGAGAACAGCACCAAGCTGTGGATCCAGCCAAGCCAGCGTGGGAACATAAATTAGTCGCTTCATAAAGTGGATCTCCCTCAGGAGAAATGGAGTAAATTCCACCAGATTCTGGCTGTTGGTAGAAGGTGATATATGGTGTATTGAGGGCTGGGTAGGGATGGATCCCTTCACTGTATTTCCACAAGAATTCAGAAAGAGGGTCGTGTTGTACACCAGGGTGAAAATCCAAGTACGGTAATAGAGTCATTGAACGGTGATGTGAAAAATTAACTAGCCATTTAGAAAAACTTATCCAGCTACTGAGGAATGCTGGAATGAATCGTGCTCAGCTGCTGCTGTTTACATTTCCCATGCTCCGCTTGTTTCTTCAATTTCTTACAACCCTCTTTGTTTTGGCTGTGTCTTTTCTTGATGCCACTGCGCAGCCCAGCTGGGTTTCGGCTGTGCTGGGGATGGAGAGAGCAGCCAAGGATTCACGGAGGGGCTCTCATAAGCCATTTCTGTTATACTATTTGATTCATGAAATCCGTATTTATGGCGTTGAAGTCTAACTGAGAGTCGGGGCCATGGTCTGCAGTGCTCACGCACAATCCAAAGCAAGAAGTGAGACTGGTGCCAAAGCCTGCCAGCCAGGGCAGGGGGAGCAGCACACAGGAGAATGGCAGAAAACCATGAGGGATTGCTAACAATACTAGCCAGAGTTACCAGGGCACGGCGGGGGGCTTCGGACATCCCAGCCAAGCGGAGGTGTCAAGTTGGGGACAGCATCGCATCCCATCGGTGAGCTGCGAGAGGTGCAGGGTGAGCTGACAGCGAAGGCGGCAGCCTGGGAAATGCCCTGGAAGGACACAAATTCAGGACGGTTTGCATATGCTGACTCTAAAGTAGCAAAGCAAAAAAAAAAAAGCTGCCCTCATCACAGTAATTCCAGCCAGGAAAGGCATGCAACGTTTTTCTTTTTTTTGCAAAATACTGAACCTGGGAAGGTATCAGCACAGCCATGCTTCACCACCACCTCCCCAGAGCCCCCCTGGCTCGCGAGCTGCTCATTTAAATGATTCCCTCCTCCGTCTGCAGTAAGGGGAAGCCCCATGGGCCCAACAGAAAAAAGTGAGGAGCAATACAACCTTTTAAAAGGAATGTTTTCTGTGTAAGAAAAGCAAGCTAGCCACGGAGAAATGGTTCCCCAAAGAGCAGGAACATCACGAGGCCTTTCCTCCAAGTGTCCAAGAATCACTGCTACCCGGTAATGCTCGCTATTGATCGGGCACAGCCTAGAGCCATTTCTTACTTTCTCATTTATGAGCCTGGTTTAAGAACCTTATAACTCAGCTGTTGGGGATGGAACAAAGAGGAAATGACGGGAATGGATAACACTGGGAATTCTGCTGAGAGATGCCACTTGCAAACGGTCTCTTCTCGGTACCTTGGTGAGCCTGGCCTGGCCCTCCCTGAGGCCGTATATAAAAGCAGGGATAAATGCTGCCCTCAACAAGTCCAAGGGAGCAGATGTTGCCACCTCCTCCTTCTGCGACCTTCCCGTTCTCTGTGGATGTGGCAGGGACAGAAGGGTCCCTCCGACTGCATGTGCTGAAAAAACTGCTAGAGCTGCACAGCTCTTAACACACACGAAGCCACATGTAATTTATTCCCCCTCCTGTATAGAGCTAAATTAGCATAGAAGTGACTATATTGGCACAAGCTTATCCACCAGCATGCTCCCAAACCTGCCATATTTAAGCTTCACGTGAATGGTTCAGGCTTGCTGGCCCCACCAGTCCAAACTTGCTGGAAGTCAAATCCCTGCTGCCCTTCAGCTTCTGGTCCCCCACAAGCACCATCTCCCCAATCCTCCCTAAAGTGTTCAACCCACCCCTGTGCAAATGTCTGCCTGACGTCCCAGGTCAGGGCATCCCGCTCGGTGGCTGCTCCGTCACCTGCAGTCGCTGCTGGCAGTGCTGGGAGCATCTCTCCTCCTCCCGGGCCACCTGTGAGCACCCCAGGGGATGGACGGACTCCAGATCTTCTGGGTTAATAGACAGACAGAAGTGGGGTGTCTTCATCTGAAAACAAACCCTAATGCCTGCTCGAGAAAGTTACCAGCTGTGTAAAAATCCAGCATGCAGCAGCGAGAGTCCTCAGAAACATGGCCTACAAGGGGAGCTTGGAAGGTTGCTTAGTTTAGAGGAGAGAAGATCAACAGCAGTCGTGGCTACAGCTTTCAAATGAATAACAATTCCTGTGCAAGGGCTTGAACAAAAACCAATGGGCTCAGCCTGAGGCAGGGGGGGAACAAGGCCAGTTTGCAGATGACACTAAGCTGGGAGGAAGTGTTGATCTGCTGAGGGTAGGAAGGCTCTGCAGAGGGACCTGGGCAGGCTGGACCAACGGGTTGTGACCAATTGTATGAGGTTCAACAAGGCCAAGTGCCGGGTCCTGCACTTGGGCCACGACAACCCCATGCAACGCTGCAGGCTTGGGGATGAGTGGCTGGAAAGCTGCTTGGCGGAGAGGGACCTGGGGGTGTTGGTCGACAGCCGGCTGAACATGAGCCAGCAGTGTGCCCAGGAAGGCCAACAACATCCTGGCTTGTATCAGGAATACTGTGGCCAGCAGGACCAGGGCAGTCATCCTTCCCCTGTACTGGGCACTGGTGAGGCCGCACCTCGAGTGCTGTGTTCAGTTTTGGGCCCCTCAGTACAAGAAGGACATGGAGGAGCAGCTGAGGGAGCTGGGGTTGTTCAGCCTGGAGAAGAGGAGGCTGAGGGGAGACCTCATCGCCCTCTACAACTGCCTGAGAGGAGGGTGCAGTGAGGTGGGGGTTGGTCTCTTCTCCCAAGTAACAAGTGATGGGACGAGAGGCAATGGCCTCAAGTTGCGCCAGGGGAGGGTTAGATTGGATATTAGGAAAAACTTCTTCACGGAGAGGGTTGTCAAGCACTGGAACAGGCTGCCCAGGGAAGTGGTGGAGTCCCCATCCCTGGAGGTATTTAAAAGCCGGGCAGACGAGGTGCTTAGGGACATGGTTTAGTAGTGGACAGATACGGTTGGACTCGATGATCTTAAAGGTCTTTTCCAGCCAAATGATTCTGTGATTCTAAGGCAGGTGGTAGAAGAAATCACTGACAGTGGGAGAGCGAAGCATGGAGGAAGGTGTAGTCTCTACCTGTGAGGCCCTGAAGCACAAGATAGAAATTACCTGTCATACACTGTACAGGTAATCATGCTCCAGAGCAGGGGGCTGGACACCTTCCAGCTTCATTCTCAACAGTGCCTCAAAATACAGAGAAATTTTGTCACCAGCCCCGATGAGCAAAAACATCACACATGGTGCTGCAGAAAACACCACAGAAAAGCAAACTTGCCTTCAGCTCATCCTGCAAACCAACATCCCAAACTTCACAAAAAAAATGGTTCCTGAAACACCCACCCCGTTGCTGCACACAGAGACCTTGTTTAAAAGTTAAGGAAGCGGCGGAGGCGGTCTCCTGGTTTGCAGAAGGTCAAGTTCAGCCTCTGGCTGTGCCACGAACAGCAACGGTGGGACAGGGCGGGAGGAGGTGAATAGGTAACTAGCCAGAAAAAAAAAAAAAAAAAAAAAAAAAAAAAAAAAAAAGAAAGGATTTTATAAAGTCATAAAATGATGTAACTTTTTTCCTCAGAGAATTTTAGATTTGGGTTCTTCTTTTGCACATCTGCTGCCTCATTTCATTAATTATAAGTAACAAAATGAGGGGGTTTTTTATGAAGCCTGCAGGTGTGGCACATGCCCCAGTCGTACCAAACATCTCTACAATTTATTTTTTACCACATGTTCCAGTGCCAAAACTAACGGGCAGTGAAACACACCCCAAGTCCTGCTAAGCGCTCACCCTCAGGCGAGCCTCTTCATCTTCCAGGAGTCCAAGATTTCAACTGAACTGGTTTTAATGGTTTGGATCCAGCTGAGAGGCTTCCGAGACCAACAGCCCAAAGCCAAAATTGTCCATAGTCTCCTTGTCCTAACTCTTTGCCACATCATGCTCAGAGTAATGATTTACCGAAGCGCAGCTGGCATGGGGCCCTAAGCATGCTCCGAGCTTTGGCAGTGCCCAGGAAAACAAATACTGGCAGAAAATGTATTTTCTGGAGGAGAAAAAAGCTGGCCCATAAGTTCAAAGCCAGGAGGTGCTCTGCAAGGCTGGAGCCATGGAGATACTGAGCTTGGGGAAGGATGCAGGATGGAGTGCAGTTGTTCAGCAGGGTTTTGGGGGAGATGTTTGGTTTTTCCCTACAAACCCTCCACTGCATAGTATATGTTTGCAAAGCCCTGCATTGGCAGAGCGGCTCATGGCCCGGTTCAAGTGCTTGTAGCCACCTGCAGAGAGCTGGACGGCTCTGCCCTGTGTCCACCGTCCACCTCCCATGAGAGGAAGCATGGGGGAAAGGTGTCCGTATGGCAAATCGTGGCATCTCCTGCACAGCAATGGGTTGCCAGGGCTGTATTATTGAAATAATAATAGTAACGATGCCAGGCGTTGGCTGTGAGCTAGCAGAGCCGCTCAGCCGGCCAGACGTGGACATGCATCACTTCATTTACAAGAGCACTCTCCTGGCATGGAGCAGCTTAAAAATGGGGGGAAAATGGTGTAAATTTTTTACAAAAAATTTCATTAATCTAAAACCACTTTGCGGGCAGGAAAACACGCCAATTAACAATAAATCCAACCAAGTGCTGTGGCTGCCAGTTGCTCCTTTCCCTGCATTTCAGGTTGGACAATACAAGCTACGAGCAGCTCAGAGACCTGCGGACAACCTGCAGGAACCCCTCAGCTTCCTGGCACCCCTGTGCTTAAACACCTTTGAAACCCTGTTTATGATTCCCGAGTCCAACCTCCTGATGTGCAGCTAATCCCACGGGAACACTCCTAACTTACCACCAGCAGCGAGCAAGGGTTCCCCACTTCTGCAGAAATGGGAGCACAGGTCCCCAAAACCTGGGTTACCAGGGGCTTGCTTGAGCTTGGAGAACTGGTATGGATGCTGAAAAGCACCACCAGCCTGGTGCTCACAGACCCCTACAGACACATGCAGTGCTTGGACCCTTGGTGCTGCAGCTCCTTGCGTTTTGCCCTTTGGCTGCAGTAAAAAATTTTATTCAAAATAGTAGAATTTAACAACAAGAAAAAAACGTACACACCTCTTCCCCAGAAGTGTTCCTAGAAACTCCCTTAGAAAGGCAATCAAGACGTACGCACAGCTGGTCTTTCTCCCTCTAGACCTGGCTCTCCAAAGCTCCACCTAGACCAATGATGAAAGCAAAGGAGGAGTAAAGCTCCAACGTTCACAAAGGCATCCAGACCCAGCACTCAGATGGACACCCAATAGACTTCACCTTCAAGAAAGAAATTTTGTAAATTTTAAGCCACTTACACTTCTGGCCTCTACACTGCCGTGTGGCAAGCGATAAGTGGGCGAAAATTACCTTTGTAGAGCTGCAAACTTAACTGTCTTCGCGCTTCCCAGGGAAGGTGCCCCTGGAAGGAGGTCTGGCTGGCTGTTGGGTGGTACCGTTGTCCACCACGGCAATACACGGGCTGAAGTTGAGCAGCTCCTGAGCCCTTCCTCACCTCCTGCAGCACAGAGCCATGAGAACTCTCCTACCCTTTTCTCCAAGAAAGGACGCCAGCCAGCTCAGACCTGCTCTACTCATGGTAACTCAAGGACCCTTGGGTCTTCCAAGGCTGCAGCAATCTCTCCCCTCTCCCCCAGCCTCCTTCCCCAGAGGTCCCTCAGGAGTCACTTGGCTTATTCCCCCCAGCCATCTCCCCGTAGCTAAACATCCACTGAGCTCTTACCAACGCTGAACAGCACGCGTCTGCTCGCACGCCCCTCACTCACCGTTAAGCAGCAGGCGGCTGCATCCCCACCACCACGCAGAACGAGCCAGTGGGCCCCTTCAGGTCTGATGTCCCTCCAACGAGTGCCCAGATCTGGTGAGTTGTTCAGGAGCATCCGTGGAGGAAAGACAGCATCGTAACTGTCGTAGGGAGAGAAGTTAGCACCACACTCAGCTTTTTGGTTTGACTCTGATGGGTAAATGAGATGTTCAGTGATTTGTCTGTGGTCTGGTTTACAGCTGAGAGAAATGGCTTTATCTGAGCTGCTCCACTTCATTAGCTATTTAGAGAGGAAAAGAGAAAACTGCCGCGAGGCTGGGAGTTAAATGCCCTTTTCTGCCTATTTCCCCCTTGAGAAAAAGAACAGCAGCATTTTGGCTTTTGGGAGATCCCTCTACCTTACAGCTCAGGGGGGAAGGTGGGACTCTCACAGCGGGACAGCAGAGGCCACCAGGAAAGCCCAAACCTCTGGCTAAGGCTGCCAGAGCCCCTGTCAAGGCTGTGGAGGGACAAGCTCTCTATGGATGGATGATTTTCTTCTTTCACAGGGAAAGGGAGAGTAAGGAAACCCAGCTGAGGTGCTGCAGATGGGGCTGGATGAACCCTGCAAAGCCACTGGAGCACAAATCTCAGCCTCTCCATGGCAGCTGGCCCTCACCACAGCACTTGCTGTGTCCCAGCTCCCCTGGAATTCATTAAAAGAAAGTAAATAAAGTTTCTAGTCCTCAGGACTGCAAAAAACATCTCCATTTCAGGTCATTTGGCACTTTAGGTCCCTTTTTAAATCTTTTCCATTTTTCATTTCCCTTTCACTTATTACTTTTTTGAGTTGGACCCAATTTTAAAGGCCAAAATGTCTTTGACAGAGCAAGACAGAAAAACTGCCTTTGAAAAGCTCAAAGGGAAAAACATCACTTAAAAATAAAAAGTATTTTATGGCGTTTTTTCTTTTAATTATTTTTTCCCATTCAAAACCTATTCACTGAACCTCACCCCGAGTTGTTTCAAACCCCCAGAAATATGATTTGGGGGCAAACACCCTGTTTGTGAGAACATTTTGCCCAGCTCTTGTTTTATAGTCAACGAAGCATCAGGCTTTGCTGGTGCAGGAGCCACAAGTGTGCCTTACCCCGGTGCCAGGAGCTTGGGGCAAGAGCCCTGGGCTCTGCAGTCGCTCCTGTGAGCGCTCCTGCAATTAGTGCAATTATTCCAGGTTTTCAAGAAAAGATTGGCGGGCGACACCCCCGCAAATGGAGTGGGGATACTCTGCAAATCCGTCCCTGGCCACGCATGATGCTGTTTTCTGAAACTCCAGCCCTGAAACACACAGCCCCTGGAGGGTTTATCCTCGTCTTTGGCTTTTTGACACTGAAGATCTCAAGGAGATAAGGGCTCAGATGCTGCTGATATTGGGCACCGGCACCATCTGGCCCCTGTCTTTATTCATGCTAGATTAAAGACTATAAAGCTTTTATGAAATCGAAAGAAGGGGGAAAAAAAGTGACATGTCATCTGGATTTCCTACTGTTTGCTGGTAATTAAGTTTGTCACAATCTTGACAGAGCTGGGAACAATGGAGGGAATCAGAAAGAAAAGACGGGGGGGGGGGGGGGGA